>JAHQIW010000180.1:0-222608 GCA_019055375.1 Parelaphostrongylus tenuis | reverse complement strand
CACTCGACAAACCAAGCCCTCATTTCTCCTGAGTTGCAAACTTGCCATCAGACTTGTCTGTCAGGGTGAAAAAACATTGATTTAATACATATGCACGCTATCGCAGGCATTATTGTATTGGTCAAATGTTAATACTGTCACTTCTACGATGCTTGATGAAGTATAGCTTCATGGCAGTACACCGGGTATCGAATTGCGGCGATTGCTTTAACCTATACTCTAGAAAAGAACAAGTAAGTGATCGCTTGTGAGAAATGTGATACATTTTATTTTCAAATTTAAACAAAATGATCGTCTCTGTATATGATTTAGTAAAATAACGGACCATTGTTTCCCTCTTCAACGGTAGACTTCTGAGACTGGTTTTTATTATCTGTGACTACGAAGATTATGTTTGAATAACGTTCCAGAGTGGAAGCTGTTGAGGGACGTCGATATTCAATTTCATGCCTTATTGACCTTGATGCTATTTTCAGTGGAAGCACCTCACACTTCTTAATTCGCCTTGGATGTAATTCGCTGCCAAGTAGTTCCAAATCTAGTCCTATTGAGACACCAAATGAGAGGCAATTTTCAACTTTGCCGCTTCTTCCTCATCGTGTGCTGTTCGTATCTGCTGACACTACCAAAAGTCAACTACGATGTGGCTAGACCGGTAAAGCATATGCGAATAACCTAGCCAGCGATTTGGACTATGTATCGGTAACTGCAATGATTACGCTCGAGCGAATCATAACCTTTCAGTGGCTTTTCTGCCCATTTGTTTTATTCATGTACCTTTTGAACATTTTCAAGTAAAGTACAACTCTGGTGCGTTCGCATTTTCGGAAAATGGCTCTAATTCTCGAACAGCACCTTAAATCTACTTCAAGTGCAAAATTCTCAACGTAAAGGTACCTATAAGTTCCTGATCATTAAACTGAGCCTAACTCTTTCTTCTCTTTCATCTGAGTTCTAGTATTTCGTGGCTATAAAAAATGCTGAGGAGAACTGGAATCTGATGGCGCGTAGGGTGAACTTGAACTACGATTGCCTTTTTCGGGGGCGCGTGCGTTCACACTGCGCCACCAAGGCCATCGCCCTGCTTTCCTTCCGCTGTGTTTTGAACGCAATCAGTGGCTGTCAGCAACCTCTCATCAACGGGGTTTTGTGGTATAGGTGTTATAGGTATAGCAACTAAATAGTAGGTGATCTGGGTAGGTATTAAGGTATTATATATGGGTTTAGTAGGTAGTAATGTAGCTACCATAGTATAAGTGTTATTATAGTATAGGTTTACTGATTTTTTCAACATTATATGAGAAGCATTACACGAGATCTCTCTCCAATTCTTCTCACTCTCACACAGCAGTTTCTCTTTTGAGAAAAATTTTCTCGATAATGGAACGTTCATGTGGCCGGCAAAGACTGCTTATCCATCGCCATCATTTCATTTGCTTCAACGATTCATAGCGAAGGCAGCATTATTTATGGGGGTGTTCTGGAACGATATCGATTTGGTGAGGACGAAGGAACGAACGGTGGTGAGCTGCTGCTAAAGGCTTCATCGTATCGCTATGTGAAGCTGCGGCGGAGAACCGGACCGGGAACGAGTGGATGAGGCGCCACCGATTCGTATCCCACCACCCTCTGGACCCAATATTTCTCACGGACAACAGCTGTAATACTCATAGGCTATGTTCCGTTGATCCAGCTGACTCTTCCATAAGAGTGTTATTTTTTCGCCTCTAGCTAATTCCACTAAGATGATGCTTCAAAGTTCGCGTTTTCTAAGACCAATTCAGTGCACACCTTTTTCGCTCCGTTGTCATGTCGTTGTACTGAAGCTCTGCCCTTGTTTCTTCTTCTTTATCGATGTTCTTCCGATGCCCATCTATGAACCAGTTCTAGAGTTTCTACTAAACGCTATGACGTTTTGCTTCTAATCGCCACTAGTTTAGTTGCTAGAACGGATTTGAAGTATTATGATAGGGGTAAACTGACTGTCCTCCTATTTTTTTTTTGGCGAAGGTGTTTTCCTCTTCTTCGATTTTTTATTTCAGCTATGTCCATCTAACCATGCTGGCCTTTTCTTTATTGGTTAATGGTATTATGTTCTAATTTTTTGAATACCGACTGAACAGTTGCCAAATTCTATCCTTATGTCAGTGAAAAGTAATTTCCTTATATTTATTCATCGTTAAAAAATACATGATTTTTTCAGAGAACTGAAGTAGAGATGATTTTGTAAAAGCTCATGAAAAGGACTGAAAGACTCTACGTCCTATAAACCATAGGAAAAACAGATTACAATGTGATGAAGAAGGAATCACGTTTGATAGCATTTCTGTCACGACGGCAACATGGTATGTGATATTATGAAGTCGTTTATGAATAACGACAGTAAGAAAAAGATCCTCCTGAAAATGGATTGGAGCACTTTGTGCCACACCACGAAAGAATCTCTAACAAATCGGTGGTGTTTCCGCTTTCACCTATTCGACTCTATTAGAGCTCCCGTAGAGAGAACTAGGAAAACGAGATATGACTTGACATCAGTGTCGCTCTGAGGATTGAGAAGTTTGCGAATCATCTGACTAGAAGAGGTAGCTGTGACATGTGACATTAAGGCTTTTTTCGTTCTTGGAATTGTTATGGCTCACATACATTCTATCTTCGTGCGTCAGCCAAGTAAACATCTGAAGCGAGGATTCTAGATTGGTCGATAATATGATGAAGAAGATCGACGCTCGTTCCCATTTTTGCAAACTATATGAATTTCTCACGTTTTTCTAACATCTGAAAATCTTACAAACTGTTTTTTATGCAAGTAAATCATTTTTGCTTTCAAATATACTTCACCTCATGTTCCGTCATTTCGAAATTATATCCACTCATAGAATAACCTTGAACTGTTTTTGTTTATGTGTTTTCTTAGTCATATTGACTTTTTGCTTCACATCGTAAGGTTAAGTGTCGGCAGCTGTTCAATGTTAATTCGACTACAATTCTCAATTTAGCATACGCTCTTCCTGTCGTCGTGACTGGGACATCTTTTTAGTCTCAAACCGGTCTCTAAGGTGACCGTCATTTACGTGGTTTTATTGCTTTTAAGATTTCAAACAACTCATTTGTTTTTGATGATGCTGAATCTGTGTGTTGCATCTGTGTGTATCTATGTATGTGTGTGTGTATGTATGTATGTGCATGCGTGCGTGTGTGTGTGTGTTTGTGTGTATTCATGTGTGTGTGTGTGTGTGTGTTCGTAATGTTCGATGCTATTTTCGTTGCAAATTGAAGGAAAAAAGTGTGTTTATCCTGTTTTTTACCGGATTACCGTACGCCACATTGCTCGTTGAAAGCTATACTAGTCTATCTGTGAATGCTCTCAAACCTGCCGCCGTATCTGTGCTTGTTATTCACGAATTCTTGACCTTGGTCCTAAATCTTCACCTACTTTCAGGCTAAGATAGCAGTAGTACAAGTCGTTAGCCGTGAATTTGCAGTCGCTAAATAACCTCTGTGATGCTACGCACATCCTAAACGAATAGAGTTATGGATGAAGAAGAGGAGACAATAAATATACAGATTTTTGTGCCCGAAATTCAAGTTCGGGTGAGCCATTTTTCATCTACAGAACACCATTGGCCCAATTATATGATATGTGTTTGTTCCATTTCTTTAACGCCGTCATATAGTGTGGTTGCGCTCCCTTAGTAGCTTTTGATTAGAAGCTGAGGAATGTAGTTATCGGGTGGCTTCATCGTACGCCTCGTCTTATGTGCATATAAAAGTCATGCATGATAATCTGTGTTTGTGGTGAGGATTTGCTTTCAGAAATGTCTCACTGTCGGTCTCGACGACTTCGTGTGGGATGTGAAGCGAAAACTTCTCGCCACACTATCGCAGGTACAAAAAATTCTCTCGTTTTTGACAAGCTGGACATTATTTTCTCAATTTTTCATGCTGAAATAACAACATGTTCTACTTGTTCTGTAACGCCTATAAATCAACTTTCAATTCATGAATCACTTTAAGTTTGATTTACCGATTCAATCAATGAATGAAGTTTTGTCCAACAAATCATGTGTTTATTACAACTTGTTGTTTGAGTTACGATAGGGACAAAGTCCTAAGCTTTTGCTGCGATAAGTGATTCGAATACTTTATTAGTCACGTATTTTCAGCCTTTGCCTCAAGCATTCAACTATGGGCTTTTCCTTCCGCCTTGCGATGGGCGAGCTGGAAAATTCCTGCTAGAAGACCGAGTTGTTCGCGATTATCCTTTCCATGACTGCGTGGCGTACTTAGAGGTAGTTTTTGTGACTTTTGCCTCCTGGATAGATTATTTGTTTTCTAAGATGTCGATGATCTTCTACATCAATGGTTCTTTTCCTCTCTTCTTCTTTCACACTGCTATCTCACATTGAAGAACCGTTTGTATATTGAGACGAAGGCTTTTTGATTTATATGTGGAGTCCATAAACTCATGCTTAAAGAAGGTTCTTCTTTATCCGGCTGTCAAGCATGTCGCTCACTGTTTTTTACTCGTTTGTTCTACCATCACCTCTTCCATCTATTCATTCGCCTTCACGCTCTTGTGTTATCCTGTCTCGATCAGATTTTCCCCATCGTTTCGTATCTGACTGCTTCTCACGGCGTAACGAACGGTCAGCTCACCAACCATGTTAACGTTCCGTCCCGCCTAATGTGCTGTTTGTACGCTTTTGTGAGCGGAGACAAACAAGCTTAGATGCCTTGGGAAGCACGATCCATACGACAAAGCTCGAACTATTCCTAGCGGGGCTAATCGTCTACACTTTCACTAGAAATAAAACCTCAACAAACAGAGTTAATGAATAATCGTGCTTCCAAATGAAGCGATCAAAAAGAACAAACGTTCCTCCATTTATTCACGCCTTTTAATCCACATTATTTCAGCTCAAGTACAAAAAGCGGGTATACAAAATGCTGAATCTTGACGAGAAGCATTTGAAAAGTATTCATAGCAAAGTGAGTTTTAACGAGTATAATATTGATAACCAAAATCTTCGGCCAGCCCTCCATCTGAATTTTCATAAACTGTCTACAATGGTGTTTTGAAAGGAGCTGTTATGCAATAAGTGTGCGGCAGCTCAGCTAGTACGATCTGCAGCCAAAATTCTGAGCAACCATGAGCTCGTCGATCCATTCGAGTGATCTATCCAATGAAAAAGCATCTCACATATCCATGGGCTTCTTCCGTGATAACATCAACCAATCCTATGATTTCCTTCATCTCTTTTTTCGCTTCAGCAATTCTTCGTTGCTTGCTTTTGGAAGCTCTTTGATAAAGAACTTCGAATGTAGCACATCTAGGAGGTAGAAGCCGCACGACTGTTGCGGACTGCAAAGTAAATCTATAATTTGGCAACTGGTTGTAGACATGTGTCCTCTTTTATAAGTGATGAATATAATAAGTGCTATCTAAGAGATAAATAGATAAGGAAACAATGAGGAATTCGTACTGATCTCAAAACAACGATGCCCTTTGGAGCAACTGTTTTCTCAGAGTGATTATCTCAGACTTAATTTACACATTGGGACGGGATGTATGCAAAATGAGACGCGAATTTTTGAAGACCTTTGTCGCTGGAAAAGTTTTTTTCTTGAACTTTTGGTAACTAATTGAAAGCTAAATCTCGGCGATTTCAGTAACTTATATGCTTTCTAGAAGGTCTTTCTTCAGTAGTCATTCTATACCTCAATCTCGAACCATCTAAATCGTTGTTTTTAGCCCTTGAAAACGTTTCTACATAGGGTTCTGAAGGAGAAGAGAAGATTACATACCTCCCCTGGAGTTTTTTTCGCAAGTATAAGACATATGTGCTCTAAAGGCATATGAGCAGTAGAGAAAGTTATGGAGTATCATAGCAACACAAAACAATCTGAGCTCTTCTGAAGACAAAAAATTTAAATAACGAAACTTGTGCTCCACTTGCCAATCTCATTACGGTATCGACCAACCGCCGTCTTCAGAGGCTTGATTAATTATTCATCTGGAACTTACCGTTCAACGGTGATCCTCTTCGGTGCTCAGAGGGAAAGGATGACCAGTGATTTCGAAAAAAAAATAAAAAAGATGTGGTGATAGCGAGCACTGTTCTGAATAGCAATGATATCAAAAATTCACTCTTCTACAGAACCAAGTTAATTTCCATACAATGGGGCCGATAACACAATCAAGGAGATCATATAGGAAAATAATGCCCTCCAGATAGCAAACTGGTTTGGTTTGGGCTTTTTTCAACTAGCTAGTTTTGTAGTCAGAAGCGACTGTAGTCAGAGGCGAACCTTAAGTGAAACCAACAACAAAGACATTTACAACTGCACTTTCGTGCACTGAAAATTTTATTTCTTTATATGAACTATTGTAAAAAGACGGTACAACGGCAAGAGGAAGGAACGAAGAAAAGCCAACAGGCGAACTACTTCAAAGACTTTCGATAATATCCGTTTTAGATTCCTTTGATGCAAACTAAACTATCTGTAAACTTCTCTTCTAACGCATTTACCTTGTACTTTCCAGTAACATTCGTGTAAGAAAGTTTCAAAAGGCAAGCAACCAAGTACCTTAAAGGGTCATTCTCTTATCATTTATTGAGAGCTAATCTTAACTAGTTACAGTCGACGCTGAAGAAGTTCATGGACCACGTGCAGTCGAAGAACGCCGAAAAAGTGGAAAAACTTTGCGCACAGGGACTGGACGCAAATTTTCATGACGCACAGGTCAGAGAGGGATTAAAAAGATTTTATCACTAGAGGTCGTTTTCATCTCGATGTAGACGTGCAGGATCTGTTAGATGGATCAAAGTTATTATAACATAAGCAGGTTTCAGCGGTCACTACGGTTATTGCAATTCTAACGCTGTGTGAAGGTTTTCTGGTGATTAAGCGACACTATTTGATATGGAGAGAACGTTTCAACCAATTTTTTATGAGTCAAATTTAAATCTCTAAGCTACTATTACCTGAGAAAGATCTCATCCAACATCTCTTTAAATTGATACTCTTCCTTTTTATACGTAAAGTAAAGCGTGTCTTTAAAAGTAAAATACTTGAAGAGTTAGAAATTAACAGTCCTCAGTAAAAAACCGACGTCGAGGAATAACAAAATTGACTACGACTTCGCTGTTGAATGTAGTGATTTTCGTGTGAGAAATGGAACTGAAAGTTGTGTCTTTACTAGGAAACCAAATCTCAGTATGGTTTCAAATAAGAAATTTCCTTGAAACGATAGATCCATGATAAGCGAAATACACTTCTGAATAGTACTGTACCGTGTATTTCGTGAATGAACGTACTTGAGTGACTGAAGGACGCTTGTATTATTTGTTAGCGATTACGGTGCATCCGTGCTGTAAATCGAATGTTTCGTTTTTAGGGTGAGACACCACTGACCCTGGCGGCTGGAATCCCGTCTAATCGCGCTGTACTGATCGCTCTCGTTGGTGGAGGAGCCCATATTGATTATAGGAACTCTGAAGGACAGGTTTATCACTTTTCTACTATGGCTAGATATATTTCGATTTATTAGAGAAAATATCACTGGGAAAGTTTTCATCATAAATTGTCATGTGCTTTGCACTTGACAGTGAGTATGAGCTGTAGTGAGACGCGTTTAGACTTTAGAATGTGGGTTATGTCGATTTATAAGTGTTTTCATCGCTTAGTTTACGAAGTAGTAGTGCTTCCAAATGCGAATTAAAAAAGTGATGGAAAAATGCACTGTTAGCGTGCCTCGAAAGAAGACCGCTCTCGAGGAAAACGACTCGTATCTTTGGTCTATTTGTTTGTCGAGATCGTGTATGCAGAACCATCCCCACAAATTCAATTCTTAAGAGTTGATTTTGCAAATTATTTGTTTCTTCTTTCAAAATAAATGTTCAAAAAGTTGGTTCCAACAAAAAAAGAGGCAACGCTGGAGGAAGACAGCTCTCATAGAAACATTAGAAGGAGCACTTTGAAGTAATATGGCCCAAAACTGGAATTCGTTTCACCACAGTTTCTCTCAAAAGAACTTCGCTTATTTCCCAAAGCTAGCTAACTTAGTTCGCTATTCTTCACTACAATTGTACGGTCTATTTCTCACCCGGCGTTTTGATCGCCGACATTCCATTGGGATTCTTGGGCAATAAGATGCTCGGAATAGGGACACTTGCAGCGTGTAGCGGATCTGAAGATGCGGCCAAAAACACCACTTGACATCAATGTCTGCTGCGATGTCGGAAGTCGTTTCTACAATAAATGGTCGGCGAAAAGGTGATTGGAGACGTTGTACGGACAAGTTAGGGTTAGGCGACGGACATTGGCCTATGTTGAAAAATTTTTTCATGGAAATGCCTCATGCGACTGAATTTGTCGCGTATATTCCTATTCTTTCATGACGTATATTATACCAGTTTGACGGCTTTCGCAACAAGCCGGCAATTATCTACTGTCCGGGCGCCAACATAAAGGACTAGTGAGGATATCTCACTTCATTGTGGCGGATTGAGGTATTCTCACCGGCATTTGGCAGCCGATTGTAGTCGTACAATAGACGTACTCATTTTTCCCTGCCAATTTTTTTCGTAATTACCAAACCTATACTTCTTTTCAAAGTATAATTTGGTATTTCACTGTCTCCTACACTGCTCTGATGTGGAATTCCATGCGATTTATCAGCAGGAACTTGTTCAAAGCAGAAATTATGAAGAATGGAAGTCGTTCATTCTTATAAAATTTCAGTATCTGACTCATTTGCTTCAGAGAAGCTCCATTTTCCTTTAGCTGACACTTTTTTCTATTTCCTTCCTTTTGTAGGAATGTATGGAAGCCATTGATGGCTCCGACAACCGGTATTGTACCCACTTTTTCAAACATTACGTTGGTCTTACGCTGATTCATGAAGAAGAGCGATGCCTGTGCACTGCATAGAATTTTACATTTTTCAACTGTGGAATCACAGCAAAGTTATTTCACTGCAGTGGTGGTGTGCGGTAGCACTAGCCCCTGGAAAGAGGTAAACGCGGTTTCAACTCCCTCCTGAAGCTGATATCTTGATACCACTCAAACCTCTAAGACGAGTCATTTCATGCATAAAGTGCATCAGGCTTTATATAATGGACCATTTTTAAACTGATTTTGAACCCTTGGATTGTTTGATGAAATAATTTGCTGGCTTTCCGGGATTTAATAGCAATTTCATAGTTCTCTGATTTTAGTTCTTAATCGATCTTTAGGTATACTTTCTTTGAGCTCATGATACTTCTTTGCATTTACATTTGCATTAACCGTCTCCACATTCACTGTGCCGATCACAGCACTTCTTGTATTGGCTTCGTTTCCTCGCAATCATCGCCTTTGAACACTTCGTGTATTGTTTAGACTGGTGTTTGAGGATTTCGTCTTTCTCACAAATGTCGTAGAATGTTCGTCAAGACGAATCTTCTTGCAGTTTTAAAGATATCCTAGCTAAGGTGTCCTCACATGGTAGCAAGAGAACGTCGGTGTCACAATATGAAGCTGTCTCCTCTTTTGCGACGACCTGCATCACTTAGCACTGCGCTAACTTTTCCTTTGGCTCAAACCTTGAAATGATGAATTCATATAATTTCATGGAACGTTATTTTGAAGCAAAATCATTATATCCGTAGTAGCTCGTACTCAAGTGCGACTAGCAAAAGGCATATCAGTGTATCGACTATGCGAGAAGTTTTCCTGCTAATTGCCGAAAAATTTATCTAACGATACAAATTTTGTATTGCTCGACTAGTTCGTTTCAGACGGCGATGCACAAAGCGGCATTTCTTTCGTCTTACGATAACGTGAAGACCCTACTGGAGTTGGGAGCATCGCCAAATTATCGCGATCCTATTGGACTTACCCCACTCTATTACAACATGCTCACCACCGACTCCAACGATCAGGTAGGTTTTGATTGCCAGGTGTCATGATTCTCACTTAAAGACAACAAGTCCCGAAATGGTCGAGTCGTGAGTGATTGGAGCTTTCAAAGAGAAAATTTTCCGGCTATAACTAAATGTCAACTTTTGAAATCTGTTTTATTAGCGCTCGCAGAATTTTCAAGGCTTCTCTCTACACTTTCAATCATATCGCTTTGCTTAGAGTTTTTTCACATATTGTTGTCGTTTCCTGCTCCAGCATTTCGTAACTTTATTCTTTACATCTACCAATTGTTGCCACAAAATATATTAGATTCGTTCCTCAGCGGGCCAACTACCGTTTTCCGACAGAATTCCAGCTTTCTACTTCTTTCGCTTTTTTGCAAAAAAAGGCTTGCCATGCAACTTTTTCAGGTAGCTGAGATGCTGCTGAGAGAAGCAGCAGATTTAGGCGTGACAGACATGCACGGAAATCATGAAATTCATCAGGCGAGTTGAAATTATTTGAGACTCTTATGTCCTATTATCCAGCGAAACCGGGTAACAGAAACAAAAACATCTATACTGATGTAGAAATGGGGTCGGGATCGGATCTACTGAATTAATCGTGATTCAGTATGAATCTGATCTCGGATAACAACAATTTGAGTGGTTTTGCCTTCTGGTTAGTTAGAATACTCGTACATAAGAAAAATTCCGGGTGCCCCTAACAGGTCTTTGAGATCTTTTGCTTTTCGAGCGACATCTTGTCTCGTGGTTGAGGTCCGCCTATTCGAGAGACATTCGTACTTCGTTGGCGCTTCTCTCCACGGACTACACAGTCCAAACACACACAAGCGCTTCGCGCACCAGTCCTGTCTACCATCCAGACTCTCCCGAACTATCTAGGATTAAATATGAAATTTCATCGTTATTTCTCTTGGGCTCATACCCATTTTTCTCTAATCTAGGCGCAATAGCAAACCTTGAGCACTATGAACTTTCTTTATTAATCCATAATAATTTGTTGAATCTGTGCTTTCATTAATGACTAACTTTCTAAGAATTTTTAAGAAAGTTTTTATTTAATTGGCTGGAATTATTTTGCACAGTCAAGGCTTTATTTCAAAATGTATCTTGAGTCGATTATTTTCTAAGCTGCTTTATTACACCTGTAAAGTGGTATTTGTTAACATGTTACTGGTTTTCTCACACATTTCATCCTCTATATTTAGAGTCCCCACCAGCTCGCAATGCTTTATTTTCTATGAGTGAACAAGACTTCATTAATTTGAGCGCTTTTGGCTTGAGATATCGACTATTATCAGAGCTTATGTACAATTTTGAAAATCGCGTTCGGCACTCTACTAGGAACACATGATTGATAGTTGTTTGATTCTCGCATCCCAAGTCCACTGAGCTTTCCATACCTGCGGCGTCGGCAAACTGGTGTCAGATTTGTCTGAGAGGATAACAGCACACAGTTAGTGACATCAACAATCCACTGTAAGTCATTGTAAAAGCCAGATATTTGTTCGATCATCATTTTTAGTTTTTTCCATTTATTTGTAGGTATTTTAGAGCCAATATTTATCTCTTAACAACACAAGAACTTGCTCTTTCAAGTTCTTTTACCTCAGTTATCGCTTGTTGTCGAACTCTTAGAGAGCTCTGAAGAAGAAATACAGCTTCAGTGACTAGAATAGAAATGTCGGCATGCATTTCTCAAAGAGCAATTTTCTGTGAATAGTTGTATAAGCTTTTCTACGTTGAAGTCACGCTGGTAATCAAAGCAGAAGAGAACGGATCTCACGGAACGAACATCTTTTTTCAAGCCATTTTTGAAGAAAGATGCATTATGTTTAGTAGTACCTCAACTCACTCATAAAGTAGTTGGACTTTTCTCATCACGTGCGTTTTTTGGCCACATAAAAGATAATTGTCGTCTATGCGGCTTGACTCAGTGCGAACAACGTGCGACAAACATGACAAGGGTAATCGTCATCGTCAGTAAATGGTCCGGAATTCCCCTCTAGCCTCTTAGCGACTTCCTTTAGCCTCCAGGAACCAGTTCACTTCAAGCACAACAGCAACACAATTCACTGGTTGCCCTGAAGTCTTATAATAGCACAGGTTTCATGTATACATCATTTCACGTCTTTTCTAGTATCATTATGTTCTATATGAGTTTGTCTATGAGTGAATCATTGGCACTGCCAAACGTAAAACTTCAAACTTATTCGTGTAATCAGTTAGCTAAAGCTGACGGTGACAAGAAAATGACAATCACAATGTAAGAATGGCAGTATCTGACGAATTGATGCGATTTAATACTTACTGCTAAAGAAGATTTATTGCCTGCTGCTTCTCCAACTTTTTTTTTGAGTAGTTTTACGGAAAAGTCGTTGATTCTGTGATTCCTGGCTACCGGAAAATTCATAATGTTTCAAATCAATTAAAACTTTTCAATTTTGTGAACCGCTTTCCATAAAAACAGTAATTGAGCACTATATCAACTATGCCACAAGTAATGTGTCGATGTGTTGTGGAAGCCAAAATTCTCTTCGGTTACTTCCACATCTGAGACAGTTGACTTTCGACACGAGTTTGGCTCTTCTGAAATTAACACAATGAGTGCGTTAGCAAACAGGCAATATATTTCCAGTTACCCAAGCCCAAGTCCCATGCTCGGAACACTGAGGATTTTTTGAGATCGGAAGAGCATGCTGTTTTGGGAGCTCTTCGATAACAAGCAGGCAACCAAAGCTAACGTCTATGGAGCACAACTCCGAAAGTTGACCGCACCAGTGCGGAAGAAGCGTCCGCAACGCTCAGTATCACCCCCTTCTTTGAAATAACGTTCGACCTCACACTAGTCGACTCACCACATTTGGAGAATCTGAGTGGAATCCCGATACCACATCCACGATCTACCCCTGATATTGTTCCATCGGATTATTATCTCTTCCGCGTCCTCAAGCACTATTTTCAAGAGTCAAATTCAAAGACTACAACCAGGTCGAAAGGGATCTCACCAACTTCATTGATCGCCATTCTCATTCTTGTGGTAGGAACACCTCATCTTTACCCTGTAGATGGTAGCATATCATTCATAGTGATTTTATTGTTGATTAACTGATTTTGTTGAATAAATAACAACTGATTTGACAAAAGTGTCGTAATGCGGAAGAAATTATGGTACAACCCATTACATCCCGGTTTTTGGAGATTTTAAAGCTACGACATGATATCATAAGATCGTGTAAGGCAATGTAAGGTATAATTACACCTCTTACAGTGCGCAATTCATGGTTATTGCTTAGTTTGACGCTCTATGCAGACCAAACTTCATATCATGCGTTGGTTAGTGCCACACTTGTTCGGAAGTTCAATCATTTGCTTGGTCCATGGAGTAGCTCTGTACGGGTCACAGTGTAAACCGGATGTGCGCTCAGTCATCTTTATGATGCCTTACGAAATTGAATGTTTGGCGGATTCTCCAGGGCTTGATTAACGCCAAGCGCTTCATGCTTTGTTTTGTACTTTCTGGAAAGGTGTCACTTCGTCCATGTGATCTGATGGTTTTCTCACTGTACGGACCACCAATTCAATCTACGTACACGAACCATAATTTGAGTACAACACCCCAATAATCGTCGGTGTGCAACGGTTAGCATGCGCTTACGGAAAGAGTGAGATCTGGGCAAATCCCGGCTGAAGCAAATGTTTTTACATAACACTCTATATTATTGAGTGTGGTATCAATTTTACGACTGTGAGGGAATGCAATCCTTGTTCAGTCCATCAAGGACGAATAAGAGTGGAAAATTAAGTGAGTATTGTGTGCGAACTTCTAGATACTAGGCCACACACGCTCTTAAGTATCAAATAATCTTGGCAATGGCGTAATCTTTGGCATTGCGTGATCTATGGTGAATTGAGCATCCGCTGTTTTTTATTATTGAAATTTCCCAAGAAAACTCATGAATTTGATTGCAGGCCTGCAAGAATGGTTTGGCCAAGCACGTGGAACATTTGCTTTTCTACGGTGCCATCGTTGACGCGGAGAACGTGAACGGGAACACACCGCTCCACGTCTGCGCCGTTAACAATCGGTGAGCTTATGAAAGATTCAGATTCTTATTGTGAGCCATATGCAGTTCCGTAATGCTCTCACTAACTTCGATATATTTTGAAAGGCTGTTCTGAGGCCTTTCGAGGTTTGCTATGTCAGGGACCTACGTACGTTTCGGCGGTCTCGCCCGCCTCATTAAAGCCACATGCTCCACTAGTCAGTCCTAGTGATAGTAGGAATGGAGAGACATGTTTTGATTTAGACAACGTAAAATGCATTCTCAACTATCTTCGAAACGATGACTTGCAACTGTGATCAAGTCTATAAATATCTCACAATCAATTGTATTTTGAAAACGTAATAGACCGTCGACATATTCTGAGGATTTGTTTTGAGTAAGTGATAGCAGGTGAAATGAAGGTCTGTTTCTCTCAGCAACACTGATTTGAACGAAAGCGAATCAGAATTTTGTCAAATTTGTGGCGAAAATCATTTTGGAATATAGGGAGCTCTGGGCTTCGTCCTTGCTTACTGGAGTTTACAGTCTGATCTTCACTTGATGTGTGTTGCGATGAAGTGCGGTAACATGCGGTATTCAAAAATCAACTATCAGAAATGTGTAAGCTGCAAAAAATCATCACAAGGTTGATAATCGCAATCGGAATCTTCGCTTTTGACTTATTTTCAAAATTCTTACTACTTTCTCTTCTGTAGTCCGAACTTCTGATTGTCCTATGATTTAGCACTGCAAATTCTTGAAAAGTAACAGTGCTGTATTTCAGACCCGAGTGTGCTCGAGTACTTCTGTTCAGAGGTGCGGATCATCTGTCGGTGAACAAACAAGGTCAAACAGCTCTACACGTCGCTCACATCGTCGGGACCACTGCCGTCGCTGAAATCATCGCTTCTCACAATCCATCTAACATTGGTCACTTCATTTTCTTAAATTAACGTTTACTAAAAGCATATAAATTTATGACTACCAGATGTTGAAGATATTTTGCTGAAAAAATTAGTTCAATTGGAAATTCAAAAAACTTTGCTTCAGTGCCGTATCGCGGGACTCCTCAATACTCGACTCGGCGGCGATTGTCTTCAACTCTTTCCAAGCGTCGTTCACTAAGTCAAACATCTTTGTGCGGCCAGGATATTTACGGAACTCCTAACGAACAGCGCAGAAAAGCGCCTTCGGTTGGTATAACTATACGAGCAACTAATTCTCTTGTAAAAGTGGAAAATAAGTCTCCAAGAATAATATCAAGTGGAAGTTGTTGAGTAGAATGACTCTCTTGGACTTAAACGCTAAGCGAAGAAGTTAGCAGATGCCGGATATTTCAACGTAGTATTTCTCATGACATAATTGTAAAGTATTTAGGGACGATCTCAATCTATCGTGTTGTGTTAGTGAAGTATTGTAGATGAGAAAGACAACCTTTATTCTAGGTTGCCCCTTCACCTACACCGTCGCGCATCAGCCGATCGTCCGTTGTTCCATCAGACTACGGCACTATGCGAAGATTTATTCCTGAGATGGCTCCTGGTCATGAACCCAACATTCCGCGAATCCTAGTAATTCCCAGAGGTCCAAAAGGCTTCGGATTTATTCTAAGAGGAGCAAAACGTCTGTGTTCAATTGTTGGTTTTGTTCGGATTTCCACCACGATATAATGAAAGTGGTTATTTGCAGATGTGAATTCGTCATTGAATTTTGAGCCAACACCGTTTTCTCCGGCTCTTCAGTTTTTCGAAGGAGTCGATATGTCAGGAATGGCGATGCGAGCAGGACTGAGACCAGGCAAAAACTAATGTTTCAAATAACGGCAATCTCATGAATCCATATTGTATAGATTTCATGCAATCCCATAGAATCAGTGGTTGCCATGAATAAGTGGACTTAAATGTTAGAAATAATTTTCTTAACAACATCATCGTAGCCGGGTGGTGGTTACGAATGTGGAACTGAAAAATGCAGAGAGCTTTAATACTCAGGAGGCTTGCAATATTGAGAAGAAACTCGCAGTTCTTATCCGAACTCTCAACTAAAAGTCAACCGATACTCGAACCAAGGTGGCATACTGCAAACTTTCCTCACTGTGGATCTGCAGGCGAATAGTCTGTATAGTTATCTGAGACACTTAGCTACGCCGAGCAGGATCCATTGGAGTCCACACGGTTTCTAGTAGTGTGCCATCGTGAAAAGTCAAAACTGCTGTTTCACAAAAGATCCAACTGATCCCGGGACATTTTCCGACCTGTTTACTCATGGTCCGCGTTTTTTTCCTGCTTTGCCATGTAACCCATGCTCGGATGCTCTCAAGTCATCAATGTAGGTTGTCTTTCCAATTTTGTGGAAAGTTGGACACCTTTTCACCACATTTCTTCCGGATCACCGACATACCTAGCATTGATGCTTTGGAGAGCTCATGTTTTCGGTCGGAATAATCCCATCTGATTGTGCTAGTCTACAAGTTGACAACCCAACATCTGTAGAAATCTTTTGCTCCGATGCTTTGATGGATGATTGAAAACCATGGATCAAATGGCTAAAGGGAATCGTATAATACCAATCACTTCGAACATGACCACAAAAATGTTGGCATTCGAAACAAAATTTAGAGTCTGATGCTTTGTGTCACGGACTCAATTATCCACTATGCCTTTCCTGGTCAATCCCAATTTCGAGTCCATCACACAAAACATCAGTCTTCAAGTTCTTATCATCCTTGAGCAATGTTGTGTTTATACTTCACATGATGTTTCACCGTTGAGAACAAACCTAGGCAAAAAATGAAAAGCGAAAAGTCTGAGTTTAATTTGCATAATTGCAGTGGTGTGAAGCTGCGTTAAGTGAATTTCTCCGCCCATAAACACACGATACAGCTAAATAGGTAGAATCTGAATATGTGAAAAAAATGAGAAAATATTGCAAAATGGGTAGATGAGTCAGCATTTCCTCTAAAATGATATGGGGATTTTAGGTGACTATTTACTCGAGATCGACGGAATCGACGTGAGGAGTGCTAGCCACGAGCAGGTTGTGCATCTGATTCAACAAGCAGGCACCACCATAACTCTGAAGGTCCGTTTGAATCCACTAGTGAAAATTCTCACGATCATCAGCAATCTCTAGCCAAATTCTAAAATGATGAAGCAGGGTTGGATATTTTCCCCCCTTTTTGAAATATTTTCATGATTAGGTTTTTGCTTCCCATCTTGATTCTCTTAGGTAATCACTGTGGACCCGTCACTTCCAATGAGTGGAGGTAGCGTTTCCGTCAGACCTCGATCAGGTTGGTGAATAACTTCATGAATTTGGTGAAATGGTTTCGTTCATTTGTGAAGTTTTTCAACAGTACCATAGATTAAATAAAACTGAAATCGTCTATGTACTTTAGACAAAAATTGTTGTTACAAGCTTTTCTTGCTTGCCTTTTCCACGCTTTGCCTGAGCGGAGTTTGCTCATCGTTTTGAATTTTGGGATTCTTTCGGAAAATGTAAATATTTGCTAGGCGTTAAGCTTCTGCCTATCGTATTTGCTACGTAAATCACCCTGATTTATAGCCTCAACGTACAATGTTCGTTCTGGGTTCAAGATAGGGTAAACATACCTCGACTGACTCATGGAGTAAAAGCCGTGTGAAGGTCTATTTTGGGGGAAACAATATGCCTTTCCACTTGTTCTTTCTCGATAATGTTAGCAAAATGGGTGAAAATGATGAATTAGATTTTTTTATAGAGGCTTCATTCTATTTCTGCTTTCCTTTATTGCTTTCTCTCTTTTCTTGTGAAATGGAACACACTGAGACTTACAGTTGGCAGCATTTTCGTGATGCCACCAGTGCCACCAGCTCGACATCCATCAACTACAGCATCACTTCGAGGGTCCTCGAGTCTCTATGGAATGGCTGGTAAACTATACAGTCATCTATCTAAGTTTCCTAGTTTCCACGGTTTTCATCATGATACCCCAGGAAATGGTTCTGTAAATAACCTATGTATGAATGAAGTTTCTGAGAAGGGTATATGCATGCGATTCTTGACTGGAATAAATTTCAAAGAGCTTTTCCTTATCAGTGGGACGGATTTCTGCTGCAGGCATTTGATGGATTCTGCAATGAAGTTCTGTTTCTGTAGAATGTAGAAGTTCACATATGAACTCGCTAAATATTTTCCTTTAGTCCTGCGTAAGTGCACGTGCTTTTCATTAGTAGATTTCTTCCTGTCATTTCTTGGAAGCTATAGAGTCATACTTACGGTAACTAGTTTCATTTGCTGTATGATCACTCCGACAAAGTCGTGGAACTCTATTCCAACGTACACGCGTTTAAGGAGAAACCGAGCAATACTATGCCCCTGGTCAACTGCGCTCCGCTTACGGAGAAACTCGTTGTGCCTCTGTAAAACAAAGGCATGGAGCCGGAAGACGAATATCTGCGGCCGAGCTCGAGAATCTTATGATACGGCAAGGAGAACGGCAGAATTATCAGCCTATAATCTATGATCAGGTATAGAAATAAGGAAAATTCAGGTTCAGATCACTCAAACATTTGAAGCCATAATTTGCATTAAATTGTATTTTTAGATACAGTCAGGATTATTGAATTTATTTATTTTTTTGCATGCAGGACTCAATTGGCTCTCAGACTCCGAAAAAATACAACTCGGTCTCCGATATGAAGCGTCGGAAACAGAGAACTGCTCCCTCACCACAAGGACTAATTAGATCTTACGACTCTCAGGTTCCTTGTACTATGTTTTTTGAAGTACACTTTAGTCTTATCGGAGCCTTTCTTTAAATGGTTTGCTTTTATAGAAACAAACTAAATCCTTGAATTTCCAGAGCAGCCAACCTATGAATTCGATTTATGGTTCTCCGATGAAGACGTATTCAAGTTCACCAGACATCCCACACGTGACTTCTTTCGATTCAGCAGAGGAGGAATCGTTTGTCAAACGCTTCCCAATGTGACGATAGACTCGGATATGAACAGCAGTGCCAAAGCGGGTACTTCCAGTCTGATAGTGACTACTCACGACCGATTCGTAATGTTTTCCGGCCGAAAACTCCTCCACCCCCACCACCTGCTCTATCCCCACCATCACTAGCTTCGCAACCTACCACCACACACAGTTCCAGGTTTGCTAGCTGTAAAATCAGTCTTTATTGATGCATCTTCAAATCTGTTACCTCTAGATCAACATCATCCTATGAAATCAGTCAAAAATTAGCCGGTGAAGAAAAATCCTCTCATGTTGCTGTTACTGCTCCCATCAAATCTCCCTCATGTCCAGCACCTCTTCCACAATCTTCTTTATCAGGTGAGCAAGTACTTTTCATCGAGAATCTGAATTGTACGCATCAACGAGCCGTCTGATCTCTTAATCATTCCATCTTGCTGACTTGGGAAAGATGAGTGCTTAGAAAAATAGAGGATTTTCCCGATCAGTTCGCTAGTTCCCCTCCGGGAAAATTTGTCTTGATCATAATTTTCTGACAACTTCTTACATTATATAGCTGATTTGATTATAAAGGCAGCTTCTTGTGAAGTACTGATTTTATAAGGACTGTTTTTATAGGTGCAGGCCCAAATAGTGGTCCACCTCCTCCACCGCCTCCACCTCCAAATTTGTTGAACGTATCCTCCACATCAAACACTTCAGTAGGCATCACCAAGACCGGTATATCGGTAGAGGCGATTCGCTCAGTGGCGCTGAAGAAACGAGAGGTACAGAATGTAATAAGTCAACGATTTAGCAAAAATACACATATTTCATGTCGCATTTCCTATAGTTTGCTTGATAATTTTTCATACATTGCGTCATCAAAATTGTTCGAATTTAAATGCTTCAGAAAGTCATTTTTTCGCCTTTTACAGTCATTAAAAGCAGTTTCAGGTTGATGACAGGAAACCAAAAACAGCAGCGGTCCCCATAGTCTGTGGACCACCTGACTTCCATGCAGACTTAAAGAACGCTCTTGCGAAGCGGAGGTCTAAGGTCGCTCTTGATCAGGATGATGATGAGAAAAGTGATGTTGATAAGTAAGAAACGTTTTTATTGATATTATTCACGTTCCTTTATGCTGAGACAGTCCATGCTCATTCTGTTCTCTCTAGTGCACGATTCTCTTAATCAGGAAGTAGAGAGCTAACACCCAGATGTATTTAACTTATTTCCTCAAGAATTTTCTCACCGCGAATTATTATTGCGACGAAATGATACCACCCTTTTTTCTCAACGTCTTACTTTAAAAGAGAGCTAACATTAATGAACAGATCGATAGTCTTTTGTAACCTAGTTCATACCCCGTATCAGAACATTGAGTATAATCATTTCAGCGAATAATAATTTTTTTGTCTCAGTCACTTTGGAAGTTTATCACTACGTGAATCGGTCAGAGAAAACGTACAACCGAAGGACGTCAAACAACATTCACCACCCGGAATCGTGAATAAAAAGGATAGCGGGTAGGCGCCATCCCATGGTTCAAATAAAGTTTTAGATATTCTCAAAAATTTCGCATATATCTTCTCTAACTTCATCACATGATATAACCTTCAGTAAATGGCGCCAGTAACCATAATCAACACTCATGCTCTGTCATTTCCGTTTACAGGAAATCGCTGTTAAAACTCGGGGAATGTTGAAGAAGTTTTAGCTGGACGATGTATTACAACAAGCCATGTTGGTTTGTAATGTATGATATACGTTGCTCACTATAGGATTTCCGTTCTTGAGTTCAGGGGGTTAGACTTTGCCAGTCAAAGTGAGGACTGAATTTCCCTGTTTTTCTTACTGAATCTAACACGTGACCATTAGATTCATAAAAGCCTCGTGTAGGCTCAGTTAGAAAAACAAAGCATAGTACTTTTCCGTAAAAAGGCACGGGAACATCGATTCCTTTCGTCGGACGAGGCTTTTCAAAGAGAGCTAGTAATTATTAGAAAGCTTAGCTATCTGGTCAACGCATTACATGACCGCTTTTTGAAAGAGTCTCTCATAATGCTTCAGCGAGAAGAAAGCATTTGTGTTTCACACGCGCATATTTTTCGCCACGAAAAAGTTCTTTCTCTAAACTGCTGGCAGTCGTTCGATAGCGTAAGATTTACCGATTCCAACGCTGTACTTATTTTTCAGAAAGACCGCTTCTGTGTAGTACAGCAGAGAAAATCAGATTCACTCACAAACGCCAGCATAAGTTTTTTGGCCAGTTCACGAGCTGCGGAGTGGGAGCAAGAGAGGTTGCCGCGATCTCGATCGATGGCGGTTAGACAAATCGCATGCGAAATGCGATTTTTGTTATTTGATCAGGAGATAATTCTTCGCTTCGGAAAAAAACCTCTGTATGACTCTGATACTAAAAGATTTTTTTCTACACGTTCAGATAGACTTCGTGCGTCCAGCAAAGTAATGGTTGCATTGAGCAGCCGATGTAAAACGTAATTTCATTTGTATTTTACCCCGCTACAAAGTGGTGCTTTTGAAAAACGGCTATGTACTACACTAGCCAAAGATTTATGCTTTCGAATGTTCACTAACACCCCTATGCAAAGATCTTGTCCAGCAAAAGAGATCGATTTTTGATCTCATACCGTCTAGCGAAAAGAGTCCAAAGTATTACTGAATAAACCGAGATAAAGAGATAGTTGGTTTTGAGAGTTGAATTCGACACTATATGGTCACCGTTGTTTGTAATTCAATTGTTTACGATAAGTTTAATAAAAATAGACGAAGTGCAGTCTTTGGTCAGGTAAGAGAGATGAAGTGCAGTTTAGTACTTCATGTCGTCCTTCCTCCGATCCATCCAAATAGTGTCAGTTACAAAATTGACCAATGTCGTGAGTAGATTTGACCGTTGCCAGTGTTGCGCGGTATTGGCTCTGCCGAAGAACTGGTTGTGTGGTCTTTCATCCGTCACTTGCTCCAGGAATCAAGATCTACTCCGGCGCAAATTCGTCGTCATGATATTTTCTGGCGATCCTTCTTTTCTAACGACAACGCAGAACAGCGTGAAAGACTGTAGATCCTTTTTTTGCCTCAAATCTCAGTGCGATCAATTGCTGTAATGTTAGAAACGCAGAACAAACTTTCCAGCGACGATTTTTTTGCCATTCCTTCAATTCATACGAAGCCCATTTGTTCAGGAAGATTTTTGCTCTGGTTGAGGCTATGATAGAAACTGTGCTTTTGCTTAGTGAAGTGTACTACGTCAATCAATTACAATTACGGTCTTCGAAATTTCGATGATAGTAGTTCGTTTTTATTGATGTCCCATCCTCCATCTGAGATCTTCCGAAATCAACATTGCACTATTGGCTACTTTCCTCGGCTCAATGAGCAGCGTCGATGCTTTAGGATTGCCTTCCATAACGTTCCGTTCGATTTGAGTGCAAAGAAAACCCGCCAAATTTTTTTTTGAATTTTATGATCTGTCGCAAACGAGGATAAATTAGAGACAGTAAACAAGTGGGGCTTTGAAAAGGGAGCACGAAACGAGATTTGCGTTTTTGGCGATGTGAAGAAGAGCCACAACTGAATGGTTACAGTAACTAATAAAACTCGTGGAGGATTTCTTCCAAGAGATCGGACACTTCTTACAGAATAATTTACATATAGAATGAGGCTGACTGCATCAACAATTAAAATAAGTTAAATATCTTGCAATAATCTATTACCACTCATACACTAAGATTAGGAGATATGGCAGTAGTTTTCTCTCTCCTCACTCTTTCAGATGCTTTTGAACTTCGTTGTTGTTGAGATACTTATTTCTCCTTTTCGAGGGTTTAATACTTTTTGTGCCCTTTTGAGAATCACTATCACCAACCGATTGTGATTTCTGTCATTCTTAGCTCATCCTCATGAATAAAATTATGACGCTGTTTCAAGCTCACCAGTAGAGAGCTCCATCTGTTGCAATAATTCCAAGTTTAATGCTATAAGTGATTTGAGAAGCTTTCTGATGGAGCGTTCGCTAATAGTTTGACTTAGGCATCTCTGATTGTCTCATTCCATGAATGAGTTCATATGTACACATCCTCAAAAATTACATAGTAAAGTGGATCTAGAAAGTGTTTTACAACAACTACGTCACGATACGCGAGCTTTTCTTTCCGACGACAACCAGTTAATTTTTCTAGCAACATGGATTGTTGGATCCTTATGGTTCATTATCGTCCATTAAACATAATACGTCTAGATCAGAGCAACTTGTTTTACGCACGTGTCGGTGCTTTTTTGCTGTATCGCCGTCGAATGAAATCGATCAACGTCCTAGAAAGGGATTCTTCCTTGAAAATCATTGGTTTGTAAGGGATCGACAACGTAGACTTTACTCTATTACAGCAAATGGAGTTCTGTGAATGTCAGCTTTAGTCATAATGTTACGCACTGTGTATAGAACGTTTTACAAGTTTTATTAAATTCTTAAAAACCTTATTAGTTTTGGAGTGCGTGATATGGCCATTTTATGTGTACCAATGGGTTTTGTCAGTTATAATGGTACCTGCTGCGCCCCATTTATCGGAAAGTCGTGTGTCTGCTACCAGCATTGGAGTCTATTAATGTGTATCTTGTATACTTCCGTCGGAATTTGATTTGTTCTACTGATAGTGGGCATTACGTGTTCAGTATGTTTGTGCTGCCTTTCACAAAAGGTTCCTCATATCTGTTATGGTAGCTGCACGTTATTCACTGCAACTTATACTATTTTCCTCTTGGAAGAACATTAGTTGAACGACTAAACAAAGTGCTCGTGTCCCTCATGCAGTGCTTACAGTGATACTCTGCACTCAGCATTATCAAGGCTTCAATACGTGTAGGCTTGTTATGGACACTGAGAGAAATTTATCATTTGATGGTTTCGCTATACTTGCTCACAATACCGTTCAGTATTTGGCAACTGTAATATATTATAGTGAACAACGTAAATCTCTGTGACTGGCTAATGATTGCGTTTCTGATGATATACTCCACTTCTTGGCTCTACTAACTTTGACTCCAACGACAAATTTGAGGACATATGCTCATGATAACATATACGTGTGGCATAGCGATCAGAGGTGTTCTGCAAGCAGCACAAAATCAGTCATTTCCATCCTACGTTCCAGATAACCAAGATTTAAATCCTAAAGATTTGTGAAATTGTTACCATGACATGTGCCATAGGGTAGACGCAATGAACTGATGCATCGGTATGGCCACCGTAAATCATTGTTCAGGTGAATCAAGCATTCAAGTCATGTTTGCGATGCTTGTGTTCTTCAGAAATTGGTCAACGCCAAACGCTTTGTCCTTTCTCGTTCATGCTCTTGATCACTATTGCTGTTGGTCGCTGCAGCAGTTGAATAAGCTTGTGTAATAGTTGTGTAAATCCACTGCGTGATGCTTGAACTGAACCGGTTTGCCTCGCGGGCCAATTGTCGTTGAGGGGAACCAACCTCAAAAGTAGGTAGCTAAACATTTTTCCACATAAACGCAGCAATAATACAACATAATAACCACGTGACGAAGTAGCTGTAAGACATAAACACTACAACGACCATTATTGTGTGATGGTCTAGAGAAAGTGGGGTTGTTGACATCAGCAAAATATCTATTGCAATAGTGTTACGTGAAATCTCAGCGGTACAATGATACTATAAGTAGTTGGCTTCGGAGTGCGACCAAAGAGCAGGAAATTGAATGGTCCTATACCTGCATCGATAAGAGCCGCACATGCATATATAAAGCTGTAGAAACCGTTTGAGGTGGCTGGGGCCCACAGTCGGGAACAACTCGATAGCTTGTTGAAGAGAAGTCAGAGTGCTGGAAAGGGGGGGAAGGGGGGAGGGGGAGTCAGTGTAAGTGGCGGCTTTGTATGTAAGTTCACCTTGAAAGCCGAGCCTGCGCCAGGTGTACGCCGGACACCTTAGTGCTAAGCAAGGCTAAAGTCTATTACATTACACACTAACACCACAGTACATTAATAGATGCAGGAAAATTGTAGTCAATTGGGAGAAATATTATTCCACCGAACGCTCTATGCCTTGTCAGTCGCGCTACTTATCGCTGGGCCGTTGTATAGTAGCGAATTTTTTATGGTATATTACAAAAACAATGCCACAAAAACTTTGAAAATTTTCCTCTGTTTGGTGGCTTCTTCGAACAGGAATAATAACAATTTAGTTAAACCGTATAATGAACCAATGCAAGGTATTTGAAGGTAGCGAGAATTTTTTTTTATGAAGTGAGTATATAGACTGTCTACATCATCAGTGACGTGGTTTATTACAGTGTCAATTCATTTTAGTTTTGCACAGAACCTGAAAAGTGTTTCATTTCCGTGGGATTATTTTGTTATCAGTATTTAGGCTGTCGCAAAACAACGCGTGCTAAGCACGTTGGTCAAACGGTCTTCATTGAATGATATTGACTACTTTTTACTTGGCTTTCACTGAGTAAAATTGACTAAGTTTTCATAATTCGCGTAGTACTGAATATTACTGAAAGCCTTGCTTGCGTCCAACTTATGACTCGATAAAGAAATTCTTCTTCGATAGTGCGATTTTGTTCCAATCGGATTTCCATAGATCGTCCACCATTCCGGTGGCACAGGTTTTTTGTGGCATTTCAAAGATTGATTCCATCTCCAATGCGATCTACACGTATTTTCATGATGACATTTTTTTGAAAACTGCCGTTCACAAATTGTACGCAAGTGTGTAAGCTTTTCACGTACTTAATTTTAAGCTCAAACTTTGCCCAAACACTTACGCAGTATTTCATAATCGAACTTTTCCAGGTACACTTCTTCGCGGACGTCATTGGAGCCATCAGAATTCGGCGAAGATCGTTCGGATCGCCTTCATTTTCCTATTGACACCTCCACAACAACGAGACATAACGTGTCACTTATAAGCCAGAATATCGAAGACAGTTACGGTGCACGGAAGAACATCGATAACGTTCGTTTTTGAGTTCTAGCAATATGTCCAAAAACGAAGATTTTCGTAAAACACAGAAATCTATAGAGAATCCTTGCTATACTCTAAATCCGTTCACTTTAAGTGTTGATCTGGTTGCATGCGTTAGAAGTGATTTTGAATTTTTTGGCAACTTTCCCACAGCGCCATTCTTTTCTCTGTCTTTAATACTGGTGTGGGGAGACGCTTTCTTCTTGAGAAGCTTATCAAGCTCGTCTTCTTTGCTGAGCCCTTCGCTTGTTTGATTCCACTTTGTTGTGTTTGCATGTGAAGTGTGATTTAGATGTCCGTATCTTCTTCGCTAAGCACCCTTTCCGGATGCTCGGCAGAGTCTCGCCCAACAACTATTCCGGTCGTGCCTCCGGTTGACTATGACGATCCGGACTCGGGGACCGGTGGCTCCGATTGTGATGTACAAAGTAAGAATGTGGATGTGCTGTCGCTTTTTTCATTTTATTGGTTTCTTTCTTTCTACTCATCGTTTATGCTTTCTCTTGGAGAAAGTTCGGCATACTGTCAAGTATGAAATGATTATTATGCTTTCCAATATCTTGTCAATTTACGACTAATTGTTCAATAGTTCTAATTATTGACTTTTGACCGAGTAGTATCAGCCTTATAGTATAATAGTTGATGAATACTGATGGTACTTCCTGGTGAGCTTCAATGACCTAATTAATGTAATAGAGGGCCGTTATAATAATTAAGGAAGCTTAAAGTTTGTTCGACAGTCATCCTTTGACCGTTTGCGTTCTTTATATTACCCGCTTGAGCTTCGCTTCTTCTAAGCAGGAACGAATATGAATTAGAACGATTAGTAAGATAGATGGAAGGAATTAAAACGACTCGCACGGCAGAAGGAAAACTCGCTACGGTTAGAAAACGGCTGAAGAGAAAACAAAGAAAAGGCCGCGATAGCACAATAGGTATCACCTCCGTATAGGTAATCACGAGTTCACAGTCACCTCAGGTTCGGACTTCTGTTCTTATTTTAGCATTATTGTGATTGTCTCTCACGTTGTATACTGCCATAAAAAGAATAGACGCTAAGTAGAAGTTAGTTGAAGAAGTCAGGTTGACATCAGTCTTCCCTTAGAGCCTTCTATGCTACTTTTTACTTTATTTTTAGGTTCGGAATGTGGGACATTTGCAAGCAAAGTACCTCTGAAATGGACATGTGGCGATGCTGTTCAATGGCTGCTTTCATTGGGTTAGTTCAGACTCAAGCAATCTCGTTATGGTTTATCTTTGAAGAGCTCTATGGCATCTTGAAATTAGACTCCAGCAAATTTTGTCGCTCAGTGTATGTAGCCCACTGCTATTACTACACTATTTCTAATTATGACATAATTGTTGTTTTCATTTTCAACATAAACAATGCGCGATAGGTATCCTTATCTAAACAGCCAGGTCTGGCTTCTTCTAGGTTTTTTATCGCTGACAGTTGTTCAGTTACAGAAGGTAACTTGGTAATTATAGGGATTATCTGATTTTCAATAGTTATCGGTTCACTGTTTTCAATGTTCTTTTTCCCATAATCTCATACAGCAGTATAACATTGTTGCGAGTACCTTCGAAACTTTTTCTCAGATCTATCGTTAAAGGAAGTTTTGAAACGTTTCGTGTGCGTTCACCTGCTGGTTGAGGATTTTTGTTCTTCACATGGATGTCGCTAGATGATTGTGAATTGATTCATTCTGAAATCCTAGCAAGGCAGTGCCTTCGGAATCGATTAACCCTGGTATCTTGGCAGGGCAGTAAGTTCATGCGTGAGCGAGGGAAAGCGAATGCTCCGGAGACAAGTCTAATAGCAATGGCAACCCCAATGATATGTGCTGCCAAGTGGCCCTGGGGTAAGGTCGGAACGGTATCTTATCTCTGCTTTACCCCACACTATTTTACAACTGTGACCTTTACTAATCTGCAATACGTAATATGCCGCGACATAGAATTCGAGTACAAGTGAGTCCTCCCAAAAAGCGAATTGATTATTGACTTCTTCCGAACGAATGTTGCAATAGAGGGAATGGTTCAATGTGATGAATCGGTAGTAAGTGAATGTGTGCTTTAATAAATACTCAGTTATCAAAGATGATGCAAAATCCATTCACTGTCATATGTATCTCTGGCGTAAGATGTGTGGAGTTCCTTAGTAGTTCCTTTGGAGCTCTATCCTCTTCTCCGTCCAAGCAAACCCTCTTCCCTTCGGCAAATCCATCTCAGATTTTTGAAGCAGCGTAAAGGCACTGATTTAATGTATTTGTGAGCATCGTCATCATAGTTTGGGCCAAATTTGCTTTCAGTCACTTCTATGATATTGAATGGATTCGCTTGCATGGATTATTGTTCAGGATTATCGGTCTATCCTTTATCCTTTGTTTCAGAAGCAGATTCTTTGACATAACGTTCATTTATTCTAAAAAAAGTGGAATTAGTCCTGTAGAGCTGTAAACCACCCACGATCGGCTTTCTATTAACTTCTGCGTTGATCAAATGATTCACTGTTCTCCTGATATGTACACTTGATGTTGCTATCATGCCATGTGTTAACATTAGCTGACCTTTTGAAGAGTTCCTCGTGTTTCTCGAAAGATCAAGTTGAGTGTAATCTGACCAGTCAAATCGCTCCACCATTTCAGCAGAAACCACGAAGTCTACATATCAGTCGCACTGAGAGCAAAACGGCTCTCATTCTCACATCCTTCTCTTTGTCTCTTCCACTCAATCCTCCACGAGTACAGCAGCTGCAGAATTTACATGTATCGCTAATGCGCCTCTTTCAAGTCAAATTACAAATGTTATTGCAATATGTAAAGGAGAACAGTTAAAGTATTGGAATGGATGGTATGAAGGAGCTAGAACACCGCGTCCACCCCTTTGTATGAACTACGATTCGGCATAACCTTCTGTCCCACTTCTCCGTATGAAGACGATCATGATTGTGAATAAATTGATGAATGTCTACACATTACCACCACAATTAGTTATATATTTGCTTACTGCGACTGATCATATAGAATTTTTCACAAATTAAATTCTATCTATAAGCGAAAACTAGAATTCAGGTCTGGACGAGTATGTGGCAGCATTTCAAGCTCGTCGTGTGGACGGTCGAGCCCTTATGAAATGCGACCGAATCGCTTTCACCCAGTTGGGCGTCACAAGAATTGCTCATCGTCAAAAAATGGAGGCGTCCCTTCGGCAATATATGGGCAATGCCTGACTTCCTTTTACTATTTTTTCATGTTTCATGTTGTAGAAAATGTGCTTAATTGAAAAAAACGGTTATTTTCCTCCATTAGAAGTCGTCGTTTGCTTCAGTTCGAATGCTTTTACGACAAAAACGCGGTATATTCTACATTTATCATAGTAGAACAAAAAGAGAGGAAATTAAAAGTCAGGAAAAATAATATCGGTGACCCAACTGTTCTTTCTTGATAGAAAAAGATGCTGAACGACGACTTGTTGATCGTATCGTAGTAACGCGTAGCTCTCATCCAGGTCAGAAAATCGGTGTTTCTTGAAAAAAAACTCAATAAACTGAACGTGGTCGATTTTACTCTGTAAGAGATTGCATATCATAAATGCTTTCTTAGAGTCACTTCTTCGAATGAACATGTCTCTTTCGGTTATCGAAATATAACATCGATCTTTTGACAATTATTTTCTCTTTGAATTTGAATATATATATATATATATATATATATATATATATATAATATATATATACCAATGGTTGCAGCAAGAATGCAGTCACATAACAAGCATGATCTAATTATCAATGGAAGCTATGTGGCCGGATTTTCGCTAGAGGCTTCTCACATATTGTAGAGTCCAATTCCGCTGTGATTTCTGTGCCTAATAAATGCTCACATTCTTTGTCTAGCGTTTTTTGTTTTCTTTCTCCTCGTGGTGTCGATGTAGAACTTGTTCCTACTCATTTCCAGTTCTTGTGTTCGTCTCTTCAAGCACCGGCTTGTGTCCGGTGCATCAGCTTACATTGACTATAACGCTAGCTTTTTCTTTTCAATGAAAGGATAACGCTGCTCGCGGTGAATTTTAATAAGCCTGAGTCTTTGTGTATATCTGTCATCATCAATCAAACCTGAATTCATGTAAACATCTACGCACTTCCTACTTATTTTGAACGTCTGATATGGCAAATGAATTTATTATTTTTGTTATTATCCTTGCTAATGCTCCACGTTGTATACGACGTCTAGCGGCGTAGTCACGGTATATACAGAAGAAATTTATAAACTCGTTGAGTTGTGAGATAAAGTTATGGTTAGTGTTGTGTTGTTTTTCTTATGTCGATGTCCAAAAGCAGTAGCCTGATAAAATTTTAGCAGGAAAAGTTGGCGTTCAAATTCGTCTGACTCATTGGTCTTGAGCACACGTAGCGCAGTGGTTAAGGATGCTCTGTGTCGCACAAAAGTTCAGTTCTTCGATGTCACGCTCATGGTTCATCAAGCCTTCCGTCCTTTTGTGGTCGCTGAACTGGTGCTACACTGCCATTACGAGTTGTTGAGAAGGCTAAATATGCATTCAATCACCTCAAACCAAACCAAAAAATGGAATACGACTTCATGGCGCATCCTTCAGGCGTTGATGAACGTCGCGACTTTATCCTATATCCTCTTTTATTGGTTTCTATAAACTATAATGGACAATCCGCTACATTTCGCGCGCGGTGAATGATCAGTTAGCTTACGTAAACCTAAGACCATCGTACTCACTTTTCAGGAAATCACCAACGTTGAGTAATCCACGTGAACTGAGTCAGTTTCATTAGTTCTGACTATGATGAGCGCTTAACTTTAGGCGAACATATAAAGCTTAATCCTCTGCGGACGGCTGCTGTTCAATTTTCGCAAGCGACATGCGTTTTTTTCCAAATTTGTTACTCCATGATTTTCCCGCAAACTCATATAATTTTAATGCAAATGTACCTCTCATATGCAAAGTAATTCCGAGGTTAAACGTTATCTCCTTATCAATCCTACAACACAGTATGGAGATCCTCTCAAAAACCAAAATTAGCTTCACTCATCAAAATGCATGCTGTCGATAGTAAAGTAAAGCTTGGTGTAGTAAAAATCAATTGAGAATCAGAATTCTATTTTCGCTGTTAAAGCGCACTAAGAAAGCTCTCCGAAATTCAAGCATATACTTGAAATCGCTGAGATTAAAGAATCCGAATCATTACTGAAATTCTGGTGGAAATGCCTTCTCCAACGAAAAAGACTCCATAAAGTCGTGCATCGAAAACGATACACACCGTTCGCATGAGGATTAGAGTGTCCAATTACAGTGAGGACACTTCTGAACACCAGAATCTACAACTCGGCCAACTGGATGGAACTCCTAGTAACTCAAGTAATTCACCTTTAGGAATTCCTGACTTTCTGAATCCCACGTAATGTCTCCTGTGCACATTTTCTTGTCAAAATTCGTATTTGAAGAATTACAGTAGTTGAATGGCGGGTTTTGATCTTTAAACCATTACAATATCCACAGAAGTTCTTGACTTTCATGGCTTGATTCCTCTTGCAGATCTTTTAGGAGTCTCAATCCCAAGGAACCTTGTAAGTTTTTACCTTCTATTTTATTTTCAACTCATTTTTAGCGGCAGGGAATCATGTGAAACATAATAACGTGGGTACATAAAAAAGGGAGGGCACAACGAAGACGACATTGAGGTAGTGTTGAGAATCTTGCGACACAAGTTAAAAACGTTAGCCTCAAAATCGTTAAGACTTTTTGGATAAATCCTAAAAGTTGAGGAATGGATTGGAAGGGGAAGCGCCAGAAAATCATAAATCTTGTGGCGTCTTATTTCGGATTGATTTTCTACTTTGAGTAAAGCTTTCTAACTATAGTGAGTGGCTACACACAGATGACCTTTTTCCTATAGAAAAGTTCGAAAGTGGGTATCCACTAAGACAGTAGACATTTGGATTGATTTTTGCAATAGGTTTTTACTAAATATAGTTTTATGGACAGAATATCAGGTATAGTATGGCTCACTAAGTGTAGGCTTCATGGAAGCGAAGTCGCCGAAAACGCCTCTTATAGATTTTGAAAAAAATTTGTGAACCTCGTGTTAAAGAAAAGTTTCTAAGAAGTCTTTCTTTATTTTTGCCGTAAATTTGTGTAGATCACTCTTTCAATTCGTTTGAAATAACCACAAGAGTCTCAGATTCGAGCAGAATCTGGAACCAATGCTCCTGAGCCTGAGATTATGCTTTCCAATCGCTTCAAATTCTCTGCTTCAGCTATAGAAATCAAATGTCACTTTCGATCCCTGGAACATAGTCTCCTCTACAAAGCATTACATTTTTAACTCGTCAAGTTCTCCAAATAATCGAAAAAACCAATGTATGGATAATTAGTCTTGGGTTAACAAGTTATCAGAAGTGTTTTTCACTCTTAGGAAAATTCGATTCCAACTTGCACGAAATTCCCTTTCGGGACGAGGTGTTTATTGTTCATTAGCACTTTATTTGAATAAACAGTAAACGACTGATTTGGTAGCCATTAAAATTAGAGAAACGGGCTTCCTGTCGTGGTCTTCAGAAGTTCTTTCTTGTTAAACACAATAAAATTGTTCTTGTACTTCTTGGAGGGGAAAAGCAACGTAGTTCTGGCCTGAAACAGCAGATTTTCGTAATGATTAGACGACAATTTTGCGGTGGGTTTTATGTCGACGCAAATTCTTTATGATGAGGGTTTTGTGTGGAGATAGATTAATCTGGTTTTCACTGTGAACGTTTGGCTAAGCATTCCAAACTATTGTTTTTCAATTTAGCAACCATGAGCAATTGACTGTTGATCACTACATTGCAGCGTGATCTTTTCACCTTGCGCGTGCAGTGTGACATCCTTGTCGTCGATTTCTCTAAAAGTAGAAGTATATCCCCTAACAAGGATTGTTCTAAACGATAGGCACAGTGCTAGTGATGAGGCTGAGAGGTCGAGACACGTTTCTAGCACTCTATAAGTGCCATAACACATCTCATGAAACACGTAAACTATGTCATCAGATTATTCTACTTTTCTACCCACAACCCCCCCCCCCCCATCCCCCCGATTGAATGATTTCTGGTCGGTTATCAGCAAGAATATGTGGATCGTCCTCAGCTGCGCACAGGAGAAGGGCTAAAAACGACCCTGTGCTCCCTCAAACTCGGACGCATTCAGCAGATATAGTCCATGCTTCTGATTTACCGATTTGGTAAATGCCTTCCGTGATACGTGGATAAACTTTTAACATTGTTACTCTATGTCGGTATGGAAATAAGATATAGGGGAACACTGCGTGATATGTTCTAACGGTAGAGAAGAATGCATGATTTGAGGTGCATTATAACTGATCGCTTGTAAGAGTTGTGGTGATGGATACATAGGCGGAACGATTATATCACTTTGTATCCGTTCCAAAAATACGCCTAGATGGAAAGCTAAAATTTCGAACAAGTCATGCTCGAAGTACGAACTGGGCAGAAATGCACATGATGGCGACTTTGATGTAGCAATGAGAATAAGCGCACGAGTCAAAAGTGTCGGGGTGGAAATATCTTAGGGCTTTTTGAATAAATTTTGAAAGTCTACAAGTGAATGAAAAATGAGAGTCTACGAACATCACAAATTATATGGCAGCCTTATCTCTTATCTTAAGCTATGTTCAGTGGTGCTAGTTCTCTTCACCTTCATCGTTTTCGTAAGTTTTCGTAACAAGGTAATCAGGACAGAAGCTTCAGAAAGATTTTCGAATCCCTACTAATTTAACCTGAAATTTGACGAAGAAAAATATTTGAATAAAACCTCGAAAATCAATGTGTGAAGCTACGATGTCATCATCTTAACTGGTAATTTTGTCCTCGTTTTGGCAAGGAAGGGATGCTTCCACCACAAAGGGCAATAAATCAACAATATGACCATATGGAGTGGGCCATCGTCATAGGTAATCATCAAGATTTTATGCATCAAATTCTTCCGTATATTCTTCATTCATTATTCATTCCGGTTCATCAGAGCTTCGTGTTATTTCACGCCTTCTGCGGAAAATAGAATGTTGTGCAATGTAAAGCAAGTCATCATTTCAAGATAAAGCGATCAGTCGTAGTAAAAAGGTCTAAATGGCGCCATTTTCAATACGAAGTATACCTTGTATGGCGGCCTTGAAAAAGGTGTGTGACCTGGACCTAGCGTGAGCATAACCGGTGGTAGTGTAGTTGTCTTTTTCTGGAATAATAAGGAAATCAAAAAACAGGTTATAGTGCGTGAGCTTCTTCTGCAGTCATGTGATACAGCGGCTTCATTCTAATCATGGGCCAGTGTGAAATCTTAAAAATTGCGAATAACGTAATCGTAAAACCATGAAATCAGTGATTCTGTGACATATTTTCGTCACGGTATACAGCGCGATCAACAAGTAAATCAAGCAGATTTTCGTCGTGGAGTTTTGATCTTACTCATTTGTCTCCTATCCTCAATATTACATTATTTCCGTGTTGCCAAAGACAAATAGCAAGTACAAATCTGCCAAAGTGAATATCAGTGGTGTTCTAGAAGTATATTGTCTGCAAGGAGGTAGCGCAATGGTAGTGATCGCGTTCATCGCATACAGGGTGTTGATTTCGTCCGCTATAGGTCCACAAAGTGTATCTTTTGCGGGATAGGTATATTGGTGTACTTTGTTTGTGAACAACTAACTCTTACGTCCATGTGGGAACACTCAAGCCGAATCTTTTACGAGCCCTCCTTTTCCTGGGCCTCAGAAAACTTCTACTTTATCAAGTGTAAGATTTAATGACAAATCTAAAGACTACATCAATCCTCAAGCGGCATCTATGCTCGAACGCAAAAGTTTCGAGATCTTCGTGGACACTAGATGCAAGAAAACGATTCTGAATGCGAAAAGTGCATAGTAAATGTAAAAGGTGGACTGCATAGATAATCAGTGTCATATACTGAGAACTTTGCATTTTTCAAAGCGTACAATGAAAAGAGTAGGAATCCATCTCCTAACGGAAAGAAGCCTTGACATAATTAACTAGTCGTTTGAGATAATGTATACCTCTGGTGCAGGGTAACGCGCTGGTACCCGCGGGTACGGGAAGTGTCTCCTAGGGCCACCGCCGAAACGCACCTGCAAATATAGGCATTGAAATCATCTTTATTCCTTTCTAAGCATTTTCAGTAAGAGAGGAACACATAGTCTTGATAAATACAAAACGTCTTTTAATCCCTATGCAAAAGCGCTGCAGGGAAAACGTGTACTTTTCAAGAGAGGTGATAAATGATTTCGAAACATCACGAAAAAGCGTCTGAGAGAGGTTATACAACCTGAGAACTCTACATCAGCTTTCTTGAATTGTTCCAGAAAAATAGAAAAATCTTTGTGATGACTTCAAAATGATTGCAAACTGATGTTAAGTCATGGCTTAGAGATCCAACCAAAGCTCTCGCTCTGTCCTTCTCTCAACATTGTTTGACTTTTCAGGACCGAGCCGACAATTTTTACGTCATATGCTAGAAAGCCCTTTCAAATGTGATGTAGCAGCAAAAATAAAACCATGTTTCTAGTTGAATGTTTGTTTACTCGACTAAGATCTTTCTTGATTTCTTTATTAACATTTCATTGATTAACAAATAGCTCAGACTTCGATAGTTCTGAGACTGGATTTGGTTTCTTTCAAAAATCTACAAGAAGTGGTGTACTATAGAAAAATTTATATCTTACCCTCAAAGTTTTTTTTGTCATAAAATTCATATGTGCACTACATTCATATGAGCTTGTAAAGAAAATTGTATTGTACCAGAATAATTGAAAAAATTTAGAACTTTTCAAAGGAGATAATGTTTTTAATGAAATAACGAGTTTCGCATCTGTTGAAATCTTCTGTCGAAATCGCTGCGTGCAGCGTGACCAGAGAAGAAACGCGATTTCGCTGATCATTTTGGAGTAGAGGAGACTTTTTTCTATTGTTCTATGGCTATTAGTTTTTACTTTCATATTACATGGCCAACTAAGCTCGCTATAAAGTTCAAGCAGCTGGATGTATCACCTGTATCACCTGTTGTCCCGTTGATCGTGGAGTGACTCGAGCGAGCACCAGGAACACTTCTCACTTTTTCCCTATCGCGTGCAAGAATGGCTCAATCTCTCTTTCAAGTCTTTCGTAAAGAAATCGGATCATCGTGTTGGGGTCTTCCTGTAGAGCGCTTGATATCCCGAGGAATTCAGCCGGTAAACGGCTTTCGTCCATTTGGTTGTCGTTGAAGCGCCATCACGTGTCCAGCCCACCTAATTTTCGGTATTCTGGCGTGTAGAACGGCGTCTTTGATGTTCCATCGTTGACGTAGGTCGGATCTTCTGGATCCTTTCACTTATTTGCAGATACGGGATACTCTAGCATCGACCTTTCGGCTGCGCGTTTTTATCCCAGCTGGCTAACTACTCGTAATATACGTTTGGAACGTAACATCCTTAATCTCGCTTACACGGCGCTACAAAGACCTTTGCAAGACAAGTTTAGTCGAAATCTAGATTTCAAACTATAAACAAACTCTAAAAGATTAGTGTGAAGTCCGTAGAAGGCTGACCCTGTGCGTTGGCTGTCAACAATAACCTGTCAATGCAATTGATGTGGAGAGCACATAACTCTGAACCCAGTTAACACTTCCGGAAAAGGACTTTTTCCTTCCTCCTCCATTACATTTGTTGTAAGTTGTTCGGTAGTCTGGGTTTCGGAAACTTCAAAACTGCACTTGATTTCAAAAAAAGCCTTATTAGTGAGCTGTAGTAGCCAGGAGAGAATCGCGTTTCACCTTCGGAGTGCAATTTTTATCTTTCCGGTGTTGGTGCATGGTCTCTCACCAGACTTTTAGTAATCATTCGATAGTTCAACATTTTACGGAAGGCGTACATCGCTTTCGAGCATAAGTTCTTGAATGCCTTTTCGCCGGACGAGGCATTTCCACTAGAACTTCAGTACCTATTTCAAACTTGGCGATTTGAATACTACGTTTTTTAAAAGACCTTTCTAATGTGGTGTAGCATCGTCAATGAATGACTGAGGAAGGCTTGCGAAGTGATTTGTGTAATCAAGGAATCGCATCTGGGTCTTTGATATACTTATACGCAATCCCATCTTTTCTGTATCGTCGAACTTATGGAGCCATCATAGTACACTATATAAATTAGGCGTCTCTGACAAAAACGGAAGATCAAGGCGTGATGTGGTAACGGGACAAGCTGCGCTATCAATGGTGGCATCAGCAAATCACAACTGCATGGGTTCCGCTTTTTGGGCCAACTTGTTTTGTGCTAAATAGCTTTTCTGCCTGGCCGTGTAAAAATTCTTCACATGTGACCTCCCCTTTCTCCACTCATTGATAATGGAAATGTGATGTGAAATTTTGTTCAAAGCACTGAGGAATCAGCAGAAGTGTCAGACCCTTGACAAGAGCAGTGTCGTATCCGCGCACTCCCTTGAAGCATTTAATAAAGAAAGGAGTTTTGCTCATCATATTCTAACCACAAGATTTTTTCGAGGGTCAGAATTCATTTCCATCTTAAATCTATTTTAGAGCGTTGCTGAAGCAAAAATCATCTTTTGCCTCCAGAGATAAGGTCAATAAATTCATGATTCGCATCTTTAGGCAATTATCATGTTTCACAATTCAGATGCCTTTCTTGTTCTGAATAAATTTCACCGAAAAAATGTTTGCCGGGCAAAAGTCCTGCAAGACATTTTGTATTCTCACTTCTCCCAGTTGAAATCTTCCATGTGAGTATCCGATCTTGTTGGTTTTTCCAGTTTCAGATGTTAAAGACTCGAATAAGTTCACTCGCGATATGACACATCACTGGGGACAAAGTGCTCATTGATAAGATGATAAAACGTGCCTGATTGTACTCATCTGTTGCATCAGTCGTAAAATGATAACTGGTAGTAATGATCTTCGTAGACGCTTTAGTTGAAGATGAAAGGCAGTGCGAGGAGGCAGGGTCTCGTGCGACTCGACAAATTGAAAGTGGACGACCAAAGCCTGCGCCAGTAACATTTCGTGGCGTAAGCTTCTCTCCGAAAGCGACAAGTATGCCAATGTTTGTTTAGTGCATATCGAACTTCTTGCTTTTCCGACAGTGTCGAGTGATATGCAAAACTTTAGACCTGGCGGACACTGGACCTGCATCCCCACTTTCACGATGACGCGCGCTATGCTATTGCACTACCGGAGCTGTTGTTCTTCTTCTACTTTTTCTGCAAAAGAATATATCGATCTGTCAGCAACTAACCCTCAATTTTTCGGGTTGGTAAGCACATATCGGCATAAGTGTTAGCAGAACAGAGGCCCCGGTAGTGCAATAGGTTAGCACGCGCCCCTGGAAACATTAAGATATGGATTCGATTTCTATTCAGAGCCAAACTTAAATCATTCTACATTATTGGATATAGATCTATAACACCATACCACTGCTGAGGTCAAAAATAAGAATTTATCCTTTTTGTGTATTGAAGCGCTAAGTAGAAAAATTTGCTACTAGCGCCCTCAAAAAACGTGGACTTTAAACGTCCGAGTAGAGTGATTGAAGGTTGAACTGTGTTAAATTATGCAGTCTCCGTGGTGCGCAGTGGACTAGCTTTATCGATTTGGATACAGGTGATATGAGATACTCAGGATGGGATACTTTAGTTGGAATCTAAAGCGTCTCAGTGTTAGGAGCACTGACGATGATTAGATGCTTCTATGGTAACTTAATTTTTTGCTGATATCCTGATGGTAGCCTTCTCAAGGAACTTCCAGGCTCATCACTCCATGTGGCTTCTAAGATTCTCAGTGTCTTCAACGATTTCCTTGAGCAAACTCACCTAGTCTCTTATTGCTCGGAGGCCGGTAAATATTTACTAAACTATTCTTAAATTTGGTCACTCTCTCTAGTCCTACATAGGATCATGATACCGTGGACGCAAGAAATCCAATAAACTGACTCAAACAAACGAGCACTCTACGAAATTCATAACGATGACAAGAATTAGCAAGCAGCAGCCAAACCCACATGCATTTGAGATTTGAAGAGTTGTGAGATCTGTGAATGCAAAGAAATGAATCATGCATAAGAAGTGCTGAATTCTCACTGTATAACACATGTGATGTCGGCTCGTGCAATAATAAAAGCAATTAGAACAGCATTACGACTACACTACACCTGCATTGAACACTTCAGCCCAAAATTACTCACTGATATCCAACTCTAAGCTTCAGCCGCGAATTGGGTGCCGGTTTCTTTTTTACCGGAGGAGGGTGCTACCCCACTTAACCATAGAGGTCGTAGCCGTGCTATCAATCCTCCTGCGATATAAAATACTGATGCAATCGAAAAACCGTCCAGTGAATGCTAAAAAAGCAGCAAAACAAAGAATTCTTATTGACTACTTTTGTATATATTCAGTAGCTATAACTCTAAAATGTGTTCAATGCCAAAATGTGCTCATCAAATCAAATCTGATTACGGTCGGTTACTGAGAGCTTCGATACCTTACATCGTCGAAAGAATTCAATTATATAGTGGCATGCACCTTATCATTACAAAATTATAACATTGCCATAAAAAGCATTGAATAAAGAACTCTTGTTGATTAAGTATACATATGTATATATATATATATATATATATATATGTATACATATACATATACATATACATATACATATACATATACATATATTCATAAAAAGAAAGAGAGGGAGAAAGGAGAGAAAAACTGCTTACATATATTCAAGTCCACCCGTGTGTTAACAACAAACCGTGAACAAGAGTGGTCACTTCTTGAATGTGTTTGAGAAATACCCTTGAGAGTGCCTATTCGATCTTATCACATGCCATGCTGGATGAACCTCCTGATATGGGAGAACCGTCTTCAAAATTTTGAATATCATTAGAGGCTGAAAGGCTTGATATCATGGAGGTCATCACAGAGCGATGAATCTTCGCCGAAAATGATCGTGCTTTTCTTCAAAATTCCTCGCTGCCAGAGAAATTGATGGGTCGACTAGACTTACTGGCACATTTAAATCGCACTTATCTCGCATAATTTTTTACACTTTACTCTCATAAGCAGCCGAACAGTCGGTGAACTCTTCATTTATGTTGAAAGCTGAGCATTGCGACCACCTACACAGCACTCGAGAGGGGTGATGAAACGATCAAGCGGCATAATCAACATCAAACAGGATGTCGAAGCTCAATCCTTCGTCACACAGTGTCACGTTGTAATCAGCTAACGGAGCACCTACTTAAGGCGAAACACCGATCGGCTTGTCGGTATGGCTGTGGTAAATATGTGGCAGATCTGCTGGAATGATTTTGGGAGGTTCCTCAACAAGTAAACAGCCCACCTCGGATAAAATCGAAAAGTATAGATACATTATGTTATCAACAGATTAATATGATGTTGCCACTACATGTTTCTCTTTCCTGAGGTTAACCTGTATATATGAATTTGGAACAGATGCATAAAATTCACGTAAATTATCATATAAACTGGGTTTTTACGAATTCCTGGGACGATGCATCGGAATGTGGAGAAAACTTACTAAGAATGAAATCGATAGTTGTTTCCGCTTCATACTAAATCTGAAAGATATCATTCAGCTCTGATCACTTTTTTAAAATCGCCTTTTCATAGATTGCTTTTTCTCACAGACAAAAAAAGGAGAAAACTTGTGGAGCCCAAGTTTCGGATTGTTCTGAAAAGCGGCATCACCCACGCTCCAGTAGTAACGTTGCATTCTATGGTGTTCTCAATAGGCAACTTCATTTTTTCAGTGTTTTTCCAAATTCGTTGCGGAATCTCAATTCAGATCACTGGACAACTACTGCTTAATGCCTAATTAACTTAGAGTAAATAAAACTCATGTTAAAAAAGAGCTTTTATTCCTAAGTGTTGGAAAATCTTGGACCATTTTGATTTTATCGTCTAAAATATTCGAGTTGACTTCACTGGGCTCTGCAAAACTATTAGCTACTTAGTTCTACAGAGTAAAGCGGAAGTGAAATTTTACGATCCCACTCCGTCACATGTTGTGGGCGTGGTTCTTCACTTTGTTATCATGAAAGTTGCATGGCAGTTAAGCAAGCAAACTTTAGCCTGGAACGTGTGGAATGGAACTGATAATGAATATGGAGAGGTTCGTACAAACAGTTTCCGCCTCGTGGCCATTTAGTACGCTGAGCACTGACCACCGATGATTTCTGCTGATTCTCTACCTCGATAAGCTGCTCAGCTGAAGTCGGAACTAGTGATGCCGACGAGATCACAGGACGTCTTGGAATTCGAACAAAACCGTCGCCGAGCCATAAGGAACTGAAAAATCATTGATAAGAGAAAGTATGCCAAATTTCCCATGTAAATCTCGTATCCCTTTGAAAAACATGGAAAATGATAAATGGAGCAGAGTACAAATTTAGGCAGAAATAGAACTGAACATGAATGAAAATGCCCTAGTTTGGAGAACAAATTACTTTTTATTCACCCAGCCGAAACTGAGCAATTCTCAAGCAAATTTTCGATTCAAAAATCTTTTCAAAAATTAGTTGATGAATGCCACTTTTATTCACTGCTAAGAGAATAGTTAGCATAACATTCAAACAATTGTCACAAGAAAAACCACGAAAGTTTACCTGTCTATAGCAATATTATAATTATTTATTACTAGTAATATCATTGTTTTCATATTATTGGTAATTGCCATTGTTGAATTGGTTAATAAGTTTTGCAGTGTTATTTGTTGTTATCTTCATTCATTTGCAACAAACTTGTTTCTTGGTCTTTTTAACGTGTTTTATGTCATTCGGAATGACGTGGTCCCCAGATTATAAATATGTTAACCATTTCATATTTCGTAACTGTATAAAGTTTTCTTTCACTTCAGAATCAATGCTCCAGAATATAGGATTCGTGAATGTCTCTTGAACCAACCAGTTGGATGTTTATGCTACCGAAGTGACACAAAACTTATGTAGAGCACTTAACCACCAGGCGGTTTGATTTACGAATTGTCGAAAGATGCTTCATAAAGCTTTGTGAAAGCCGTAACAATACGTCAAAATTGACTGCGACAGCTTCATGTTATTTTGCACCAAGACAACACTCGCCCACATATTGCTCGTCTGACATCGCAGAAGATCGAAGACTTACGGTGGGAACGTATAAATCATCCTGCGTGCAGTCCAGATACTGCTCCAAGTGACTACTATCTCTTTGGGCCACTACAACATAAAGTCGATTATGTGATAAAGCACTTATCTAAGTGTTTTGCTTCCAAAATGTCAGATTTCCATTGTCGAGACTTCGAAAAGTCACCACAAATTTGGTAAATCATTATTAATTTCAATGGTGCATATCAGAATGTTATTTGTTAATGTTAGTAGATAAATTGTTTTGTTACAATAAAGTCAATAATGTAGAGTGGTGTGGGAAAACGATCGCGTCAACTGGAATTTGAACCCGGATCTCACTGTTTCGCGGAGCGCGTGCTGAACCGTTGCACTACCGACGCTCGTTTTGCACAGCGCTCTTTTTACTTTACAACGCGTTATCTGTCAATAGTCAACCGTCTACGGTCTGGCATGGGCAGTCACTTATCGACATTAAACCCACTTATACTGACAGATATGGATTTCAATAATCAATCAGAATTCATTTAATTTGACCGCGTATTGCGGTGGTATGATGTTACAATAAACTCAAGAATGTAAAGTGGTGTGCAAAAACATTTGCTTCAGCCGGGATTCGAACCCAGATCTCACTCTTTCCGGGAGCTGTTTTGTTAGAAAGTTTTTGATGCGACAAAACTTAGTTGACAACCTATTATTTGTAAGAGTATGTCGTGATTTGAGTTCATCACGCGAAACGACACATTTCAAGTTTTGCTTGTATCTCAGTGCTTGTGATCATTCCATGTGATAAGAAATTGAAAATAACTCACATGTTCTTGCCATTGATTCTGGTTGATCGATCCGTTTCTGATAGTACGACGCTGAACTTTGGTCGAAACGGTTGCAAAAGGTTTTGTGGAACTACTTCTATTTGATCGGGAACGAGGAGATGCCTTGGATCGTAAGCACTGAGCTGCTTCAACTGATCAATTTTTTGATGACTCCAACCTGACGAGAGAGTTAGCAGCAGAATAAGCAGTGGCATTAGATGATATGTGGACTTCGCGGTGGTAACCGGTATCCACTGTCTGTATACATCGTCGTTCTCCGACGCTTTTATATGTAGATGTAAAATTATGCGACGACAAGCTGGAACGAACAAAACAAAGGCGTATATGCACAATGCTGACAAATCAGGATCGACGATATAAGTGAACACGTTCCATGCCATAAAATCGTATCTGCTAAGTTCACTATGAATCTTGAGAGATACTCGCGTTTTACAATACCAAGGACGAAATGAAAATCCAGAATATTATACGAGCTGATGACTGGCGTGCACAACAACGGTTCAGCACACGCTCCCGGAAAGAGTGAGATCTGGGTTCGAATCCCTGCGCACGCAAATGTCTTTGCACACTACTCTACATTATTGGGTATATATGTAATATCATGTCTTCGCTAAAAAGCTGTTAAATAAGAGGAATTCTTGCCGGTAAGATATAGATCCATTATTTGTCGGCGTAAGTAGGTTCAGTGGCGATATCGAAAGCTAGGCCAAACCGCTGACGGCTGATTGCTGACAGATTGATGCGCTGTAGCGAAGAAAGAATGATGGCAAAACCAGCGTCTGTAGTGCAATTGGTTGAAGCATGTCCCTCGGAAAGGGTGAGATGCGGGTTTGAGTCCCCGCTGACGTCAAAGTTTTGCACATCACTCAAAATCATTGGGTATATATGTAACATCATATCGTCGCTAAAAAGCTGTCAGATAAAAAGAATTCTCTCGATAAGATATGTACCTTACAAACTGTCCGTTTCTTTGATTGAAACTTGCTCGAGATTGTTACTTCTCTCTTGAAATTCGATGACTGACGCTTTGGCGACCTTGCCTTCGTCAGAGCCAAGACGTGAAAAACCATACCAAATCTGTTTATCCAGATAATAATTCGCATACGCACTAGAAATTATGATAGAAAAATAATTCCACAATTTGATTACTGCGCAAAAAACCATCACCGTCTTACAAAGGACAGTTCTTAGGATATTGTTATTTTCATTATTCAAGCTGATGTGTAGAGAGGGTAAGACTCCTGAGTCGAGGACATAGATTTTCCAGTTGGTAGGGAATGGTAACGATCCAATACGTAAAGCATTGACCGAAAAGCGAGGTGAAGCCACCTTGTCGAGCCTGCCACCAGGTGATGTCACCAGACGTCATAAGATGAGCTCGCCAAACATGATTTGACACTTTACTGTGGTAATTTCGGTGTATGAAAGTGGAGAAAACATGGGTGAACAACCTTTGCAGTACAATGGCAGGTGTGTGAGTTGAGGAGGGCTTTTTGAGGGCAACATGGCAATACTAAGCAATGCCAAAAGACTTTTGAGTTGTGGACATTTTCTACGGTAGCGTACTAGTGGGGTAAAAGTATATATGCGGATTGAGGACAACTTTCTGCCAAAACGATGCAATATCTATTTTTTTTTCTGGAAAAATGAAACGCATAAAATCTATAACAGGTCCACAGTTGGTTCCATGTAGAAGCCGTTACCCCGCTAAAAAGAAAGGCACTACTCTCCCAAATTCACAAACGTTGTTAGATGACGCTAGTACAAGAAATGCATTCAAATGGACGAAAATTAAAACGGAAAACTCAATTTTTTTCTAGGGTTAACGAAAAATTTGAAATAGATTCCGCAAGATTGCGTGAAATCGGGCGGGAATTTTGTTAACTTGGAGAAAATCGATCTAAAGTTGAAGAAAAAGTACTGATTTATGTTTTTAGATTTGTAGAAGATATTGTCAAGCATTGAAGCACAACGGGTAGAGAAACCAAGCAGTCATATGTAAACCATTTAACTCCAGAGATAACGAATCTTAGACTCAGTCCATTTCAGAAAATCATTCAATTTCAACGATTCGGAAGCTTTCTTGCAAAAAAAAAATTCTATTTGGTTACGGCAGCTATGAGGAAGTTTCGGATTTTGTCGGCTAGTTTCCAACTCGGGATAACGTTTGACAGCAAATCGCTCACCTAACCTTACAGGAGTTTTTTCACTTTCATATCACATTCTCCAATAGGAGGAACAAACTGGTGGTTAAGAAACTTATGGGACAAACGCAGGATCCGAATTTTTTCTTTTGATTTCAAATAAACAGGAATCGGCGCGTGTGTGCATTCTGCAGCTGTCTCGCCGTTCTAATGGAGATGAGCAGGGTTGCGCAACCCAGCTGTTGTTGTAGCAGAAGGTCGACGGAAGTTATCTACGCCGCACTCATGATTTGTCTGACGATAACATTCATTGTTTGGCGAAATTAACACATGCTTATATAATCGTGCAGAGAAACTTTGAATGATGGCAAAAAATCTTCGCCTGTTGCTTCATGCTGTTCTATTCCATTTTTGTGAAATCTCTTAAAACTGGAGCTTACAATTCGCGCCGTTTTTTTTATTATTCTTCCTTTCTGCAATGAAGCGTTGATATTGACAAAAACAATCACCTCTTTAGGCGGATTTTGTCTAGTTTTTCGAAAAGGTCGTTTGCCTCGTAGTGTTATTAGTGGGGATACCTATGGCGATGTCAGGGCCGGATCAGGGCTGAACGCTGTTTGTTCGATCAGCGAACGGTGACATAATAGCGAAGCTCTCGAAATTCCGCGATTCGAACTAACAGTAAACAATTGCCTAAAAGAGAAATCTTTATAAAGCGGTCACTACCTTCACATGGTGCGGCGGAATCTTTGGTCTTTATGTAGGGGTGCCTAGATGGTTCGTTACAAACCGTAACTAGTTTTGATAAGAGATGTTTTATCTTGTTCGTCATTCAACTAAAGATCATGTGTGCATGACTGTTTGCTCATCTGAAATGATATATTGCTGATAATGCCTTACTAAACAGAGATCACACTATTCATTTGTGTCATACAAATGGATAATGCTTCGACGATTCACTTGATATTGCGCAATTTGCTGAAATTGGTGGAAGAATGAAGGTTTTCAATAGCAGTCTACCGAGCTGCAAGATTATTTTCTCCAAAACAATTTGAAAACACGAAATTCTTTAAAATAATTTCAACATTGCATTTTGGTTGATCGTAAACACCGCAATGTTATTTGGACCTCACAAAGAAAGTTAGAACGAAATTTCTATGCTGTCCTCAAAAAGAAAAATCAATGAACATCATCAGTGCTAAGTTTATTAACAATTCTTTTCATTTGATAATTAACAGGAACAAGCCCACAAAAATGGATTTAACACAAAATATATGCGAGTAAAACAAAGTAAATCACGGTGTAATTTAATCTACCGCTAATTGAGCAAAGTGGTCGAAGACTAGTGCGAAATCTTCATGATGTTCACACGAATATAACAGAGAATCGTCCCTATTCAAGCTCTGATCAGTGCCTGCTTGCCTATCCAGTTTACCGAAGAGATTCGTCTCCACTGTTACGCTTTGATATGGTGTACATTTCTGCAAACGTCAGTCTCATTCTAATCTTGGTATATCTACTACGGTGATCTTTCGAGAAATTCAGACAATTTTGGTAATTTTGAAAGTGCAGTGCACATCGTATGTGCACAAACCCGCATACACACATCAGTGCACACTAGCAGAAGTCGGCTTCACCTGCCACGTTTCAACTTAAAAAAGTCCTAATGGAGCTGTTTCATCTTTGTGACATCCACGAAGTTCTGCCGGTTGGTTGCTTCGCCTGAAGAGTGCTCAGCTAAGTTGCTCTTTTGAGTAATGGTGGCAGGCGCGCTCGATAAGGCTGGAACCCGGGTAAACGCTCTTACGAGGTTCGAAACTTGCATAACACTCATCCTTTTTGTCTATGTGATTACGTCATCGCATCAAAGAAATACTGCAGAAAATAACCAACCGTTTAGGCAAACTGAGTTTTTTGCCGAGATGTACTGACCAGACCAATTGCGCTAATAGCTTCGATAACTTGAATCGCGAAAGGAGTGGTAGGAAAGCAATGGCTGTGCTGATATGGCGGCAGGACGCGTTCTCGATGGATGCAATGCTGGTTCATCTCCCGGCTGAAGTTTAGAATCTTGTGTACAAATCAGCAATCTTGAATAAGTAATTATAACGTTATAATAATGCTGTAATGGCATTAAAACAAAGGACTCTTGCTTTGTCCTCACTTTTTTGAAAGTTGAAAATATGGCATCAAGAGAGGTTCGAAACTTTCTGAGTATAATGCTTATGTAAGAGTTTGCCAGGTACATTTGCCTTGATCTTCAAAATCCAATTAAATGAAAGGAGTGATTCGATATAAGGCGTTATTCGCTTTATTTTAGTGAGGATGCCGCCTGTCCGCCCCACCTAAGAAACCCTATAACTAGCCCCGCCCCGCCAAAATCTCCACGAACTGTATGGGAGAAGGCTCATACGGTGTGGAGAGTGTGGTTATGTCTACTCCGCGATGGACAGAGCTTATTACGCTTCTAGTGTTGCTCACCACCACCGTATCCTTGGCCTCACCTCACACGCGGTATTGTGGACGAAAGCTTACCAAAGTTCTACTCGATCTTTGCGGATATGTCAATTCTCCAACTACAGGTATTATGAGCTTTCATATGCATGTTAAGTACTTTTTATTAGTTACCGAGCAAGAAAGCAGTAATGGAAAATACCATGAATGATGACTCCTGGCTGATAAAATCAAAATCAAAGGTCTGATACTTGGGGAAGACGTTTTTATAGTTGCTTATTACAATAATTAGAGAAGAAAGGCATGGGTTTATGTCAACCGCAAATTTCTCAAAAGTCGTCGTGTAAATACATACTTCACTCAACCAAAAAAGTGAGCTTTCCTGCTGAAAGAAAGCGGAAGATCTTATATGCATTGATGTTATTCGTTTCTCATGAAAGTTCTAGAAGTGAACAATTTTGTAAAAAAAAAAACAATGCGACAGCACTGTTGTTTCATGGTGAATCCCATTCGAAAATCGTTAGATGTATGCGATTTGTGAATCGAAAATGGGATCGAATTAGTGAACGAGTTTTTTTCGATCGCTTGAAACATATCGCGTCAGAACTGCATCGGTAGCATTTGCATGCTTCTATACTGTATGAAGGAGTTTCACTCTTTGAAAAATAAAAAGAAAAGAACGAACAAGAAATGAGAAGTGTTCTCTTGAAAAAATAAAGGAAAAGACTTGATAACGACTAATTTCTTTTCCAAAAATCTGTATCAAACAACATTCAAGGAACGCCAGTCGCTTCTGTACGGTGTAGCTTCATATTTGCTAAGCAATTATTATCACTTTGTATCCGACGAAATATAAGTGATCTGAACTATTATTTCAGTTTCATGATTTTTAGCGATTATTTATTTTTTTATTGCTTTTATGGAGTCCATAGTATTCCGTTCCATCTTTATCCTGCCTTCATTTCTTAGTGAAGTTTTTTATTATTGTGACTTCTTCATCTTCTTTCTTTTCATCAAATCGCTACTTTCACAGTAGAATACCGTTTCATTTCTCTTCAAAAACTTCTTGCTAAAATCGTTATGCTCATCAGAGCCACTATAATCAACCACATCATCTTCATTCCTATCGTCTTCTTCATTCTTCTTGTCCTCTTTCACAAATCACTCAAAAAGTTTAGCTGATTCTACCAGTTATCACCTTTTCTTATGCTCGACTATTGTTCAACTGTAGCAACCCTAGTATCTATTCGGACGATTTTTCTTTGTTCTCTTATTTTATTCCGACTGGAGGACGACGATGCTCTGTTTTTCAGTTTCTTTTTGAATACTATCACGTCATTTTCTCTTGAGGAAGTGATGCTGGGTGATGATCCACCCTAATTGGCCAACTGCGTACGATTCAAATGAAGGCCAGCTAGCTAATAATAGTCTCAAACAATGACCTTTTTCCTACGCCCAGCAAGAATTACTACTCTTCGCCGCACGTCTAATCTCTCCTCCTCGTAAAGAATTCAAAATATGCGCGTACACCCCCGCCTCCTCTCTGCCTTCCATCAAGCCGGATTGTCACTTTCCCTTCAAGGCGTCGCTCTCAATGTAAACGCGAAATCCCTTTGAAAAGCCTTCCATTGATCTTTTATCGGAAAATTTTTGGAATATGCTAATAATTCCTGTGGTGGGTAAATGACCAATGAAAGTTTTTAGAAGCTCACACCGAATAGCAAATGTTTCAAGGCTTGCTAGATGAATATTTCCGCTGTCAAGTGCTTATCTTTGAGCTATCAACGGACTAAAGTTATTCATGCAAAGGTGTCCCAGCCACGTTCAGTGAACAGAGCATGAAAATTTTTTCCGATGTTTTTCGTTGTAAAAACTGATTGCACTCATCAATAAGGAACATTTCGCTTTTCGGATCCCACCATGTGATACCTTCCTGATTGACTGCTTTTGAGATCTCGCTTAAAATTAAATCTGGTCCAAGAGAATATTTTCAGCCATTCACAGGTCTGGCGTGGCGTTTCTGATGTAGCATACGTTGCGGTGTTCCCGCACACATCATCAGTAGCACATGCCTTTTGGATCAGCCTAGCGCGTACGTTGAGTACTAGAGATTCCATACCAGGCCTCTGAAAGGTTTGAAATATTCTATCACATTGAGCCGAGAAGCATATGCTACTAACGAGGTGTGCAAGAACACCGAAAAGTGCGTCTAACATGAAATATGCCATTTCACATCTGTAAAATGTTTGAATTTTTCCACCACCATGTGATCCTTGTAGCGCATAGGAAATGGCCAAAATTAAGCGCAAAACTTTCACTGCTAATCAGATCTAAGTCGTGCGCCATGCATTCGGCTCCATTGCCATCACAAATGATTGAATGCATATCTGGTCTACGCTGGCGTGCAAAGGCAGTGTTTTCCTTCCACATAGGTCTGTTCTGAATTTGCCAGCCGTGAAGAGACCAAAGCCTTGATTACCACGAGCGCATGTACCTCTCAAAGTATCACTAACCATAGCTACGTATAACACTCTTCATCATTAAATTATTGGTATCAGAATACTTTACAAAAATGCTTAACTCTCTGAGAACCAGCGTTGATAGGCAGGTGGTCTCGTGCCGTGGCTTGCCCTGCAATCACAGGAGATGGCATTTGCATGCCTGTAAAGGTGACCCTGGCTGTCTGCGTCTGCTTTCCTAAGAGAGTCGACACCGCCGTTACATTAGCAGAATAAGTTTGACGTCGAGCGGCACGGCGCGGAAGGTGCCGTTTTGTCTTAAGAGGATTAAGGCTTTCCAAGCTGGCTATCTCAAGTATTCAAAAAATTTGCTAAATTGATCCATTTCAGCAATGATTCATAGATTGCATGAAAAGACGCGAATTTACATTTGTCGAGTTTTGATACAAGCGAAGCTAATTTCGAGTAGGCAAGCATTTCATCGTCTCATCTCAACAGCACTTCTTTTTGGACTGTCTTCCATTCTGACTTTGACATACAATCCAAACTCTCCAATTTCAAAAAAGGATGCAAAAACAATATTGTAATCTGTGGAATTCTTTATATTGCTGCTATTTTCTTAGTAGCTCAACGCATTATGACTTGTAAAGGAAGAAAATCTTTCATTTTTGAGCCGTAGCATGATCACGAATTTGCTGGAACAAATGAAAAATTCACGTAGTTCGCACGTTTAGGAGAATTTATTCCTTTTGCCTAGCAAGCTGTGACCTGGACAGATTTTAGTTACCATACCACAGTAAGCAGATCTACGAATCTATCATATTTATGAAGTGTAACGTAAAAGATATGACAACCATTAGAGAGGAATAGATCGGTTTCCTTGGGAAAGTTGAGTATTTCGCTTGTATTGCACGGCAACTCCAGTCGCTATGCTTTTCATACCCCACACTCATGCTTTGTTTGGGAGTTTGAGAATTGTTAAAGAATTAGATCGAGATCTGTGTCTGAGAATTCTTGTGTGAATTAGAAGTTTACAATACATAACAAATCGTACCGTATAAATGAGCACGTGAATGTTGCAACTTGATCTGATCAGTGTTTTATTTCACCAGATCTTTATCATCACGAAGAATTTTCACAGACTACGAAACAGCTAAAAACTAAAACAAAATTTTAGATCAATTAGAAACGGGTCGACGATTGGCAGGAGATCTCGGGATTGTCCATCATTGCTGTCGGAAGCCATGCGATGCAGCGTTCATGAAAAGATACTGTGCCAAGGTTGGTTATAACCTACAACCACCTGATTTTGTTAATTGTCAAAAACTCTCCTCAACCTCTAGGGTAACTCAAAAAACAACTATTAGTGTGCTTTATAGCAAAAGCTTCAGTGCGCACATTTCTGTGTCGCGCTATTTCATAATAGGAAAAGTCTCCACAAACGATAAAATATCATTTTTTCAGTAACCTCACGCTCGCGTGACTCAGTGCCTCGAGGCGGCTCACAGCACACACTTGGTCGATGGTTCAGTCTCGTATCTCGGGCTTACCAAACCTTTCATCCTTGCAAGGTTGGCGAATTGTATTGTCAGATTTTTCTGGGAGGATAGTAGCACCGACTTGATATATGGATTGGCTAGCACAAATCATTATAAAGACCATACTTAGTGAAATCGATTGCATGGCACATCGCTCAGAGATCGATCAGTAGCGGAAAGTTACCTTTTCAGATCCTTTTGTTCTTAGTTTAGTTGCAGTTACCAAATGTTATGGACTTCCTCAAGTGCTTACAAACACACGGTAATCAAATTGTAGCAAAAATATCCCTTTTCCTTACCGTCACCACATTTTCAATGAATAGAAGAATGCAGAAAAAAGTGGTGCAGCTACTTAAAGTTGGTTTAGATTGCTTAGAAGGTCATATGTAAAAAGTTTCGAAACTTTCTCAAAAAACAACGAAAGTAGAAGACCGGTTTTCGTAAAATACACTACTTTTTATCTCGATTTTGTGATGTTCAGAGTATGAAGTTCACTCACAAACTAAACGTTGGACAAAAGTAGTCAAGAAAGAAATTGATAAGGTATTTTCTTTTAGAGACTGATTGAATTTGCATGTCGTGAATATGAGTCCTTTAAATGTGACAGCTGTCTTCATAAATATCCTGCTTAACAATTAGCGTTAAACTCTCCAGTATTGATCAATTTTATTCAGACATGACACCAAATTCGGGTTCCTCTGTGAGCTTGTTTAGACCGTGAAGGTGCAAGTCAGAGCGTTCTTTCTTACAGAAAACTATGTTACATGAAAGCGAGCTGTGTGGGACGGATAGCAGGCTTTTTCAGCTTGCTTACAGTAACGGAAGACCTATCCTGCTTTTATTCAGATAATTGTTTACGAGACGAGAGCGTACAAGAATAAATGGCACCGTCGTAAATTCAAGATACAGTTTTTTGTAACAAAACCGACAACTGCTGTGTTGGCATCTGTTCTATCTAGAAACAAGGATCCGGTTGTGTGATTTTGCGTATTTTTGAATTTACGGGCCTTTTCTTCACTTCAATTCATCCACTTTCAGCTATTATTTGTGTCATGTACCCATCGATTTTGCGAACTTGTTACATACGTTTTTTTTGTTGTCATTTGTTTTGTTACCTACCTTACCACCTGTTCACTTTCTCCTCATAGTCTTTTATTGCCAATGTATGCGGACAAAGACTATCTTGTTTCGCATGATTCTAGTGTCATTGAGATCCTATCATGTTAGTCGATTCCTTTCCATTTGTGTCGCCAAGCTCTGCGATTTTGATAACTGGGTGCGATGCGATATCGCATAGCTCTATCATTCCTAATTCTTCCCATGCACAAGTCGAGGAGTCCAGATTTTTGGTAACGTCATGGTAATCCAATTTATTCTTAGGTGTGCATTTGTTTCATAGAGACGGGCATTTAAATTTTTTCTGCATCTCGTTCTTTCAAGTCAAACAATCCGAAGTGTTTTCTGTGATTTTTAACCATCGATATGACATAAATGTATTGGTGGAATTAACTACCCGTCACTTTAAACCATGTTAAGCTTTCTTCAAGCCCTGTTAAGTTATCTAAATACTTCCAAAGCGGCGGTCTTCGAATTCTCAATGGGCAAATGATAGCAAAGGCACCAACGCTCGATATGAGTTATGACGACGATTATAGCTAAACTGGCCTGTCATTATGTTGATGATATTCAGTGAGATTATAGTGCCTTTAGAAGTCACTAGAAAAGGTTCTCAACCACACGCTGCACTGTGGAAGGCGGGTAGGTGACTATCTTTCTGCACCACACATGGGAAACCCTAGTCACTTGATTATCTGTTAAAATGTTTTGATCCTTTTATGAGGTCTGGTATGCTGCTTATACACTAGTACACAGCTGTTTCGCCTTTGCAGGCTCATCAGTAACACGGTGCCTTTAAGTTTAGCCGTTCGCGTGAGGGAAGTATACTCTCTACTTACAGAGGAATCGACACCGAATTATTTAGAGCACCGCAACCGAGTGACGAAATCCTCCGACACTGTAGTGACTACAGCCGAATGCTTACGGCTGGTAGAATGGATCATGCCTTTATTTTCGACTGTTTACATAGATTTCGCTCAAAAACAGTAATAATATGATAATCTGATAACCTAGTCTACTAATCTAATCTGGCCACTTGATCAATTCGAATGAGGCCGTCAGTAGCTAAAGTATAGTGCAGCACTGATAAGTTTCACTTTTTCAAATTAAAAAATCAGCAGACGAAAGCTAGTGTTTGTATGTCCAAATGTGTACTGTGACAATAAAGTGTTTTTCATTTGTCCAATTGTGTACCGTGACAATAAAGTGTTTTTATGTTCTGAACATGAGTATGCAAGTGCAGGAGTGATGCTAGTATTTGTCATCTGACTAAGATCAGTCGATAAAATTCTTTCAAAAGCCGTGCCACAGTTTTACTGATATGTATAAGTCACATAATCAAACAGCATATCTTGCTTATATCGTTACTTTTGCATTCGCTTCCAACTTCACATCGATCGTCCACAGAGGTTTTTGAACTTTTCACATTGGGTTTCAGTCGTAACCTAAGGAATCTCGCCTCCATTATGAATACTGTTAGATGTTGGTCTAGTCGAATCTTCGTAAAGTTCTCCAATTCTCTAGTGCTCATACGTAGATTGAAGAGAGTGAGAACGTTTCAGACAAGTTTGGCATCAATTTGTCGATTCTGGAAAGATAAGAGCCTTAGTGGACTTTGTACGAGTTGAGTGGCATCTCGCTCATGACCGTAACCATTGCACTATAATCAGCTTTTGCTTCTATGAAGTGTTACGGTAATTCGTAAGAAAAAGTCTGGCTTAATATCTGTGATGGAAAACTATCGCTTAGGTACGGGACCTAGAGAAAAAAGCTCTTTTCCACAACAGAAACATCTGCAAAGGTTTTTATTGTTATCACTGCACATACTCACATGTATATCAAACCGAAGCAAGTAGTTTAAGCGAGAACTTGTGGATAATATGTTAGGAAGACCATGCAGTGGTTAGTGCAATCTGTTTGGCTGTATGTGCTAAAAATCATTCCCATGACTGACAATCTACTGAATTCTTCATAATTTTTGCCCTATTGTTTGATTCAATTTTTTCCACATTTAAAATTTGATTGTTGAGAAAAAACTGTTGAAGAATGTTGTTTGAATGTTGAAGAATGTAGAAAGCTTTTTTAGGCATGAGGTAAGACTCTAGGATACTCCAGGTTACTAACAGCCAAATTCATCAACTTGACCAAAACCTAAGTTGCATGATCTATAGATTATACTCTCGATTATGTGGAATTGGCAAGGAATACTGTTTAAACTAATCGACAACAAGCAGGCAATCAATGCCGACGTCCACAAAGGGGGACTCCGAATGTTGAGCGCAGTAGTAAGAGAGAAACGTCCGAAACGACTCAGGATTGCGCTCTCTGAGATAGCGCTCGACCTCTGAGAGGTCGACCCGCCACATTTTAGACAAACTGGGTTGAACTACAGTACCAATACAAAATTTATAGCCCTGATATTGCTCCAACGGATCACCATTTTTCCCCACTCTAAAGCAGCATCTGTAGGAGAAAAATTCAAAGACTGCAACCAGCTCAATTGCTGCCTCACCAACTTCTTTCACTGCCACTCTTCATATCATTGATCACGATGGCGATTACATTACTGTCAATTGATTTTTTAGCTGAATAGCAATTGAATTAATAGATGTATCGAAATGCGAAAGGTTATGAGACCCTATATTAACCGTGGCGCTGATCTTACAATTTCGGGTCACATTGACGAACAGACACGAGATTGTCAGAAGATTTACGAATACAAAGTAGCACCAAAACGGCTAAATTTCGCAAATTTTGCCCTCTTCAAGAAAAGCAACATGAGAGCGGCAAGTTTAAATTTTGAAAAAACCAAAACTACTAGGCAATTATGTAGTGAGAAGAATGTGAGGTGTCGAATAATACCTTAACTAGATGTTGAGAAGACGTAAATACACATCGGAGGTGTCTGTTTTCATCGCCCATCATCTGAAAGTGAATTTAGAACTCAAAACCGACAACTGAACAGGGAATGAGTCGAAGTGGCAAACGCGGTAGTTCAGACTATTGCTTGATCCTCAACTTGGAATTGAATTACCAACATACCCAGTAATACACATACCTATTAGAACACTCAAGTTTTTATTCGCTGATTGCCATGTGTCTATTGCTTTCACAAAATTCAAAATAAGACTCGTTACCAGGTGTGTAGATAGGCAGACTGATATAACAACGAAGTTCAGTTACTTAATACTAATCCACTTGACAAAAGACATTTTCGTTCACAAACACCCAAAGCTTCTGGACCGGCTACGTAGCATATCTCTTAACAGCTCGTGCACCATGGAGTCCTTCGACGTAATAGCTCTTTTATAGCGTCGAAAGACTACTATGCTATTAACAGCGAACAGCTCAGGGATGACGAAAGAACTGGAACATGAATGATCTTTCGATGCGCCAAATCATATTCATTGCAAGGAATCCCTAAACTGGTCAAACGTCGTGTGTTTCGAGTAGCCTTTAACACAAATGAGGTTGGAATGGGACAGTGGCTGAACTCAACCAAGTCTTACCATTCTGTTTCATCTTATAAAAAACACTGTTGTTCTTTGGAAACCACTACTTTGCTGTAGGTATATCAATGATTGTTTTGTCGTCCATTCAACACTAGAAGAGATGGAGAAATGTTCTGAGCTTTTAACTGAGCAGTTAAAGTACATGAAATTCACCCTAAAAAACCAGAAAGCAAATTGGTTTCTGGAAAGCGCCCACGACATTGAGTGGTATAGAAAGCCAAATATTGAAATACGCAGATTCTTTACCTCTTTTCGCACATCCCACATAAAACATGCCCACTTGTGAAAAATGAGTTTTTTTAACAGCCTGAAATCGTCGACGAAGAAAGCATAAGTAGAAAGACTTTTCATAAAATGCAGTCATTTCTGATAAAACGGCGCTTCCAAATGATGTATAGTTTCGTTCGTTCTGCTTTTCATATATCAAATACCCCAATTGTATAACGTTAACTCAGAAAGAGTCGGTTAGGCAGGACGGTATCACTATTGAAATACCACAGGACATTCGAAAACTCCAGTTAGTCTCAATCGTTTGTTTAATCATCTGCATGAAACACAGGTTTTATAGCTCACCCTAATGGTAAAGACAGCGATTGCATGAGTTCGAGTATGATATACAAACCATTTGTAAGACATTTGAGTATAAATACACTGGCGGAACAGGCATACCACTCTGTCCGTATGAAGGATCACCTAACTGAAAAGGTTGAAGACAAACAGAACGCTCCACTAGGCATGCATAAGGTACAATATCGTGGCGGAGAAGATCTTGCTGTAGAAATCATATCTTCTCATAAGAATCAGAGACATCTGCTTGAAAACTTTGAAACATTTTGAATAAACTACAAATCCAAAACTGAACTGCGGAGGGAGTGTCACGTGGTCACTCCTGGCTTCGCGCAATACCTTAGGCGAAGCTTTTCTGACCTGAGCGAGGCACATTCCCATTCCATGCAAGACTGCGCGGTGTGAAACCCAATGAATAGTTGTGTGACCGAAATGGAGCAAAACATTGTGTGCTCAAAAACAACCGCTTACTATTTTTATTTAATTCTCGATTTACACGGTACGTTAGCACAATTTACTGCTCGAACAGTAATTCTAGCATTTAATTCGTTTCCTTGCATTCATTCCCCATAGAGGTCTTCGAATATCTCGCGTGATCTTTCAATAACTGTTTGACGATTTCGCTGATTGTCGCAAAATACTTGTCAAGTCAAATATTTCTAGCATTCTTTGATCTTAAGAATACTCGGGTCAAGTCGTATCAAGGTGATTGTTGAAGAGTATTGGGGAAAGGTCGAAGCAGCATCTAGCTTCGTGTTGTTTCTGATAACCTGAGTCATTAACCACTCAAGCACAGCACCCACTCCGCCTCTTTCTCCTTCCCTTCATGAAGTGTTTGTAAACATTTCAAGCGTATGTGCATAGAAACAATTTTGTGTCAACGGATTGCTCTGCCAAAAATTTGCAGTTAATCGATAGGAAAGTATATAAAGACAGCTGATGGGTCACCAAAATAGGTGACTGCAAAAGAGTGCTACGGGAGACATATGAACCAGCACCGAACCGGATGCGAAGTCGGCTACTATGAATATAACAACCTCGCATGCTTGCGCTTAGAAAAGCAGCGATTTGAACGTTATTTTCAGCCTTTTCAGTATGTGTGGGTTGAATATACATGGTGCGACCCATCATGGCGAAGGCCAGAAACAACTGGCATTGACATAGTGTCACGAGAAAGGTCGAATATCTGACCGGACTTAGAGGTGATGCTGTGTCAATGGACAAACATAAGAAACCGGTTCTGGGAGAGAAGTAAGATAATGCAGCTCAGCACGTGGCATCGCAAAACTGCAAACTCAGTCATCGCTTTCCACTTTCTCATATAGGAACAAAGTACTTAAGTCACTGAGTTGCAACACAACTCGATACTCGTTGGTGATAGGCAGATAAAACAATTAATTATTTCACCTTGATTCTTTTTCCGTTGATCTTTTCTCAGCAATCGGATACAGGAAACGGTTTTCAAATTCCACAGTTAACTGCACTGGTGGTTTTAATACAGTAAAAGTCACGCACTGTGCTGTGAACGGTGGAAAAATAAACGAGTATTTGTTTCTATCAATGAAAATAAATGTACTTAGAAACCAGAGTTTTACAATATTGCATGGACTTGTGCCATTAGAATCAAGAAAAGAGGAGAGGGAATGGCAACACCATAGAAGATAGTGCTCGAAATGAGTTATATGACTTAACTGAGACATATTGAGTATTTCAGGGCATAATAGTTATTGACTTAATGCCTCTTACAATCCTCAAATCTTCGTCTGCAAAATATGCTTCTACTATAACCTAGTGAAATTATAATTTTCTGAACTTCAGGGGATTTTTCGCTTTTCTATTTTTTCCCTATCAAAAATTGTGGAGAAGCCAAATTAAGGTATAAGCCAAATACAGCCTTCGAAGAGTTGTAATATCTCCTATTGATGTCTCGTTAATGTTACCAAGCACTGAAATTATCATGAGATTTCAGTGATTCTTAGGAAAACAGCATTGCTCATTAATAGTGAAGATGAGATTATAACTCAGGTTTATGTCCAAATTAGTTTGGCAAATTAGTAATATGATGTTCCTTTTAGCTTTGAGCAGTTTTCAGAAAAAAGGGTGAGGCACTGTCACTCACTTTTAACTTTTTATTGGCTCTAGAGAATTTACTAGAGGGTAGCGCAGTGATTACCTATGCTAAACTTTGAACGCTCTATGGATTATTTGTTCCTGCACCACGAAAAAACTTAATTCGTAGACACTTCAGAGTGCTCATATTACTGTCGGATTTCTCTAACAGGATCAAAACACTGATCTGATAGGTACGTAGGCCGTGTAAATAATTTTTCTGGAAACTGATGTAGATTTAAACCTACACAACTACGGTTGAGTTCATTATGTCAATGTCAATTGCAGTTCACAGCGCAGTGTGTCCAACTTTTCCCTACATCGTCCGCCTCCTATGACAAGTCACTTCGTCGAGAAACGTTGTCACAAATACCAAAAACTTTCACCACTTAGTAGTTGGAGCAAACTTGCAGTGTGTTAATCTCTTTTTCTAAACACAGTGTAATTGACTATTCACTGCTTGAGTTCTCTAATTCAATTGTTTAGCAAAATAAAGGATAAAACATCCGGTACGTGATGTGCTGCAAAGTACACGATTTGAAATGTAGTCCAACCACGTAGTTGTCCAGTTCTTTAGTTAATTTTTCCTAAAATTTTTTATTTGGTTGCTCTAAGCATTGATATGATGTTATAGATATACCCACTACTGTAGTGTGATGCGCGAAACTTTTGCGTCAGGCAGGACTTGAACCAGCATCTCACTCTATCCGAGAGCCCGTGCTATTACCGCTGCACTACTGAAGCCCGTTTTGCCTTTTTTGCACATTACTCTTTTCTATTTCTTTGAGTTTTGCACATCACTCTTTTCTATTCCTCCTTTTTCTACTTTATGAAACTACGCGTGGACTAGTAAAAATAAAGCATTTTTCGAACGCTCTAATAGTTTCACCCGAAAAATGACGCAAGAATCAATTTCTTGTCGTGGGTTTAATTATGAAAACTTTGGCCCTTTGTATTTTCAGATTAGTCTATTATAACGATTACTTTTTAGCCCGAACAGATGAATAGAAATTAAATCACTAGGTTGAGATTATCGTAGTAGACCAGATAGTCATGAGTGGGGAGACAAGCAGAAATTCGGGAATGGAAGAGAAAGATTTGAATGTTTCAATGGCTAGAAGCTGGACGAAACGCGCCAACGAGCAAACGTTTGCTCATTATTGACTCGCCCTATTTTTCGGACACTTTCTGCCATTGAACCTTCCACAGAACCAGTTTAAAAGGAAATTTGTGTTCGGACACCGCTTCAAACTTCCTCGATATCCTAGCTGCCCATCATTACAACAGTAGACGATCTCAGTAATTTAGGACTAAACGAGTAGATTTGACACCAAAGCTTAAGTCGAAGCTCACTACTTCTTACTGTGTTTTAACATTATGCCAAAATCTTTAGAGAGAAATATGATTTTCACGAAACTTGCTTAGAAATTCTCTGATCATTTTTAAGGTGCGAAGACCTATGTGAAAGCACAATGTCGGAAGTACTGTTCTGAAGAAGCTGAGATTTGAAATAGAATGATTAAGCTGATAATTTGAAAGAAAACAAAGGAGAATTCAAGAGAAGTCTTTTTCTTAGCAAGTTCTGGTTGGTGTTCGCCTACAGGAGTTGATGATTTCATAAAACAACAGACAAAAGATTTTAAGCAGTGATTGTTTTTGTTCCAAGACGAGCATCTTGACGACTATATTTGCATTATAGCCAGTTCGATTCGACGGAGTAGGAAAAAGAAATTAACGCCGGTCGTAGGGACAGCAATAAAAACTTTGCAAACATTCCAAAGCTACAAATCATCAGTTCCTCAGTTCCACAAGTAAAATTTAGCTAATTCCGGAAGCTCTTCGTGTAACTCTGCTGAGTTTCTCTTCCATTATAAGAGCACGCAATCCTTTGATAGAAAGTCGACCATAAACGTCAAGCTTGCTTTTTGAGTCATGAGAATCTGACGAAATAGCCTTGATTTGGAGACTTGCGGCATTATTTTTGTATACAAACTCTTCCATTCATTTCCTCCAGAAATTGAGACTATATGCGAAGATGCCTCAAACACTGAGTCTAACCCTCGCCCGGTTTCTTCCATTGCACCGCCTTCTAAAGGAGCTCTTTTCTTGTCGAGCAATAAGTTTCATTCCGGTACGCCACGCCCTATCAACATTTGCATTCCGAACCTGTCAAAGCACTTTTAACGGAACTATGCTCTCCAAATTTTTCATTACTGCCTTCTTCGTCCCAAGTGTAACTTTTGCTGTACTGCAGTCAGGTAATCCATCTTGCGTTGGCGTTATATGTATATTTTTTGAATATTTTTCTCCACTATCAAATGTATTCGTGAGTTCATCTGTTACCTGTACACTCGCTGATTGTGGAATGACCGGTATACACACAGTCTAAGCCTGAATGTACCGCTTTTGCAATAAAAGATTTTTCTTCTATACTCTTTGCGAAGTATTCTGACCATCGGATCGGGGACGTCTCCTCTGTGCGGCTGGCATCCTGTACAATTCAATCGTTGACAACTTCTGTCCACCGGTTACAGCCAAGAGCTTATCTGGAAGGTTTACCTGATTTCGACATCTTGGCATGTTTATGAACCCAGGGATTCGTCTATCTTGTAATTCAATATGCCTGATAATCATTATTTGAGCCACGCATGTCAGTGGTCTGTCAATGAGGGCTGACTTATAGAGCCCGGTACACGTGTTTCGATCTTACGATCTCGTCAGTCGTGCAGTTACCCTTTCTCGTCTTTTGCTAATCTCTGTGGGTGCTCCAGTCCCCACAATAAGAGTTAGCGACGACGTACGTTACTAGCCACGAGCATTCGAGTGTACAAAAACTCTGTGTTTGGTGAGTTCTTCACTGAACATAGAGTGTAAAACGTACGTCGTCGCTAACTCTTAATGTGGGGACTGGAGCACCCACAGAGATTAGCAAAAGACGAGAAAGGGTAACTGCCCGACTGACGAGATCGCAAGATCGAAACACGTGTATCGGGCTCTATAAGTCAGCCCTCATTGACAGACCACAGACATGCGTGGCTCAAATAATGATTATCAGGCATATTGAAATTTGAGCTGTGGTCTTAAGATAACACTCGAAATGAAAGATATCTTGTAATTGATACGGGGTACTCCCAGCATGTAGCGCGTGTGGCGCAGTGACCAGAGGTGCTATGTGAAACACATTGGTCGATCAATCAACTCACTGGTTTAAAATTGCTGCTCAAAGCTCGCCAAGTCTTCCATAGCATCGTAGTCGCTGAACTGTACCAAACTTGTCTGGAAGAATAGCAACAATGACCTGGAACATCGGTAGGCCACGGCGATTATTGTAATGGTTGAACATGCATTTAATCGCTTCGAACAAGTCTAGATGGAGGCGAATGTATGGCGCATCCATCAAAAACTGATCAACGCCAAGAGCTTTATCCTTTGTCTTTTTACTCCTGGCATCAAAATTGCTGAAGCGCCTAATAATATTTCGTTCACTATTGTAGCAATTAGGCGACTCTCGTGTGCATTAAGACAGGAGGAATCGTAGGTTCTAGAAGGTGGGTATGGGTTAGTGTTTTTGCCCTTTTCATTATATTCTCGTTTATCTTCAAGAATTCCCGGGCAGCTCGCTTCCTATTACCCAGCTTTGAACTCATATTCATCATTTTCGACTTCGTTCATGTTGTTGGCCTCCCTACCCAGAAACACTTCGATCTGGTATACGAAAATACCCTCGATGTTGGAGGCGAACGAATTGACAGAAGACATTTTCTCTGTTTGAAAATCTATACTCCTAAGATCTAATCAGGCATCAACTTTTCAGAGGCTTTACTAAAATCAACTGATATCCGTTACATTTGGCTAACACTTCATCCATAAGTCTTAGAGGGAAACAGCTATTCGTTCTGCCTTTCTAACACTTGAATGTAGAGAACAATGCTACTATGAATCGAAGACAATGTAGTTGTCGAATGACCCTTATTTTTTGGTCATGTCGTGCTACTTTTCGGGACAACCTCTAAATTTTTCAACAATATGGTACAGTCTTGTCCACCCACTTTTTTTATTTTGATATTCTTGCAGAATGATGATATTCTGCTTGTAAGAGTTCATATAACTTATAAAGCATTTTCATGTATACCCAGTGTTGGAGGGTGATGTGCAAAGTTTTTTGCGTCAGCCGCGACTTGAACGCACATCTCACTGTAACCGGGAGCGCGTTGCTGTGAAGCGTTACACTGATGACGCCCACCACTCTTTCTACGCCACTACGCATCTATCTGCCAGCAACCAACTGTTGACGGTTTATCCTAGGTAGTCGGCATCGACAATGAACTCAGTGACCCTGACAGATAATGGGTATTGGATGACCAGATAGAATTCTTTTTGTCTTTATCTTCAATCTCTTTAATCTTTGTGTGCTGAGTAAAATGTAGTCCATACCCCGTGATCACCTCTGCCTATATTGAGTTGAAGGCGTTTCAAAATGATTGAATTGAAGCAGAACGATTTCCAAACCTACACGGTGCTTCAAACTCCTCATTATGTATAATTGTCTGAGTCTTGAAAAAAGTAAAGCGTTATTGAGTATAACTTTTCGTCCTCCATTTCAGAACACTAATGTTTATTCCTTCCTGAAATCGTGTGAATTTAATGTACATTGGAGAGCCGTATATAACTACTCTGGAAACAAAACATTTTGAAAGAAAGACAACTGGAGGGCAGAGAAAAGAGAAAAATCTTTGTCTAAATGTTTGTTGGAAGAGAGCAAATCACCAAAATGTGTAGATAACTTCAAGTTTCTTGCAAACTCAAGCTTATTTCCCGTTCGTTTCGTTGTTTCAACCTTTCTTGAACACCTGATTTGTGTTCTTATTTTATGATGACGATCGCCAGCAGCATTACACGGAGCGATTGCTTGTCGTTGGCCATGATATAGCCTTTCTAAACCTGGCTTTGCTGCCCACTACGACGCTTTTCTCGTTTATCTGTTGTTCAGTCTTATCGCACCGAAGAAGTGAAATTGCACCAAACTTGCCTGTGTGACAATAATTCTAATGCAGCATAGGTCATTGCCCAGAGCAATATACATTTAGTCACATCTATCAAGTTTGACAGAGGAGAATGTAAGATAAAGCTTGATATTTAACCAACGCCAAAAACGTTTTTGTTTCGCCGTTCGAACGCTATATGAGTAGTGTGTGAAATCTTCAACATTATTTAACTGTCCACAAATCAAAGATGAATTTTGGGCTTATTAGTTGAGCACAGGATTTTGTGAGAGACTGGAATGGGGCCCACAGAGGTTTTTCTCTCTGCTTAACTCGTCTTTTGTCATCTTTCAGATTCAAGCGCCTTAAAGACACATAAGCTGTGTAAGCTGCGGTCTCTTCAAAAAATCGTCTATTTCGAATTGTTTGCTATTGCGCTTCCACTGATCTTCCATCAGCTGGCTTCTCATTCAATTTTTTGCAACGTCTCATCATAAATACATCTTAAGCCTACAATTTCTTTCCAAGATCGACTCTGATCCAGTTGAACTTTGGCGGACAAGCTATCTGCTCGCTCAAACTAGCAGTTTATAAGTAAATTAAAATCGTTGTTCATTTCATCTTATTTGAGTGACTCAGTGGTTTAATGCAGTACAAAAACAAGTAAGTATGTCGACAGAGCAGAAATGTTGCGATACCTGCCAACGTGGAGCCTGATGTGGTTGCGAACTCGCAATTACTCCTTTCGCGTCTCACTTCATATTCCACTACATCATGGGCCCTTCCCCTTCTCCACTTCTCTGCCTTTAAATTAACTTTACTTCGGTCTATAGCTACCAAAAATCATCCGTCAACGGAAATTATCAAAGAAGCACAAATCGCACTAAAACTCCGCCAACCTCTTTGAGACAGGCCCATTTTCGTTTCGCCCTCACGCCTCTAGCAGTCATTCCATGGATCAAATCGCGGCACTTTCAATAGTGCACTTTTTTGAAGAAAAAAAGCCTTCTTAGTACGCTGTAGCAATCAAGAGAATGCTACGTGTTACCTTCGGAGTGCATTTTTGCTCGGCTGAGATTTTTGGATGGCTTTTCAGGAGAATTTTAGCACTTATTCGATAGTTTTGAAAACAAGATTCAAAAACTAATTTGGCTTTCAGAAACGTCTCCACACAACGAAAAAGATTACGTTTTGCACTCAGAGATATAGCAGCAAAACATATTGTTGTGCAGAAAAAATTATGCTATATCAGGGAGACAAAATATTCATCAGTTTTCCAAAATGGACAAAAAATTTCTAAATGAATGAAGAAAATTGCATCTCTCGCGCATCGTTGTGTACAACAATTTCAACCGTCGCGTCGCAAGCGCGCAATTTTCGCCATTTATTTGGGAATTTTTGTTATGCACCTTTTTAGTCTTGGACTAAGCGCGAGGTTGTTATATAAGGTTGTTATATAACAATTTATTCAATGAGATTACGTTTCGACGGTTTCGCTATTTTTAGATCCGGAAAGGACCACCTCACTCACAACTCAGGCATCCACACATTCCCTTAATCGAACAGAAAAACCACCGGATCTGTATTTCAATCGCATCAAGCACAAAACATTCTTTCATTACATGATAATCGAGAACAATTAATTTTGATTAGCTAACGCGAGGTTGGTAAAGTAGTAATAGTAGTAATTCGGCAGACGTTTCGGCGATTCGCCTTCTTCAGAGCCTGGACGTTTCCAATATGAGGCTATCCTAATAGTATAATAACACATAGGTCCAAGCTCTGAAGAAGGCGGGTCGCCAAAGCGTCAGCCGAATTACTACTACTACCATTTTACCAACGTTGCGTCAGCTAATCAAGATTAGCTTTTCTCGATTTCCATATATCAATCAATAATGTCGAGGTTTATGGAAAGCAGAAAGATTTCGATTTTCCAATACTACTGCTTTGAATGAGCTTTGAACTAAGTTTCCAAGTGTCTAACCTAGTATAGATCACATGGACTGCAGATACACCTCAATTATCAAGATTGCAGTTTTATATACTGCCCCAAATCGCTTGTGATAACAGGGCATTCCTCCCTGCGCTTCATGTTTGGATCTATTTCGTATATCCAAAACGCCTCTAAAATCTTGCGCGCTGAGGAGCCGCGTTATGTGTGAGTATAATGGATTCTTCTACTTTGAAATCGAGTCTAATTCACTTTTGTGTCCTATGTAGGCCTATGTGAAGCATGTGACTTAGAATTACGTTTGCCAGCTAGGTGTTTTCTATACGGGTTAAAGCGGCCCACCAATTCTTTTATGTACTTGCCGCCGCACGCTTTACAAAAGATCAGTTAAACTATGCTCTACTTATACAGTCACCCTTTTTACCGTTGGGGCGCATAATGCTTTCTTGGGTTGCACATGGATGGTCATATAAGCGGTTATGAAAGTTGGCGCCTCAAAGAATTCGGCGGATTTTCAATCGTGTTACCGCGTTGTCTAGGCCTGCCCTCTTCAAATAGAGTTCAAACGGTTACACTTACTTTGTTCAGAAAGAAAGGCAAGATAAATGAAACTTTGCCTTTTCTGAAATTATCCTTTCGTTGTGGGTTAAATCCTCTAAATCTGTCTTGAAAAACTACGATTTCGTAGCAATTGAAAAATGGCTGTCTGCCGAACCAGGCAAGAGACTCGACCTTTCCATTCTACCCCTGTACAAATTGGATGCTGTTTGAAACATCCTTTTTTACATTCGCTCTCTTTGTATGTGAGAGATAAGGGGAAAGATAATGAACCAGGATGCTTTTGTAACTTGGCTTTCGGTATCACTTGGTAATGTAGCCGTCTTTGGGTTGTTTAATTTCGCGATCAGAAATGGAAACCAGTTTTCTTCCAGTACGTCACATGTGGACCTTATATACCCTGACTGTTCATTCAACAACGATTCAAAATATTTTACATATCAAAGGTAGAGTAAAGACCGGAGGTCGATTACCTGGCCTTCCACTTTAGACGTGAAGGCAATAGCATGATTTGGTGCCACCCGCCATCTCATTGCCAGCCACCTCTTTTGTTCGAAACCAAATTCATTTTCCACTTCAAAGTAGCCGCAAGTAGAAGTCACCGTCCTCGCACAGGAACACAAAACATCAGCACGTAAGACTGAAAATACGAGAAAAAAAGCAAAACGCAATAAGAACGAAAAAGACGCAATAAAAGACTCAAACCACAAGGACTAATAACTCGCTAACACACGTAATATGGTACAGTATATAAGACTGTTATTTTTAGATGGAACGTGCATTCAAAGTCCATGTAGTTACTGCACGGTTATCTCCATGGGCTGACTTAGTGGAATGCTCAGAAAAAGCGGTGATTATGCTAAAAAGTTATTACGTGTTTGATGCGATTAGAATAGGTGTGGAGATTTTTTTTTGTTGAAGTAATCGAGGTATGGCTGACTGGGTTGGGGGCTGCTCATTCTTTCCAGGCTCTGAGATCACGAAACCGCCGAAACGTTAGCTTATCTTATAAACCATATCGTAAGGAAACTCGTGTTTGGCTTACAAAAATTATGTGAATTATTGAGGGAATTTAGCTAACTAAGAGTTTGCCTTAGGAATTTTTTCGTTTTGGTGAAAGTTCCCAGATTTCCTATATTGAATTTGTAGATTTTGTGTTCAATCCTTAAGTACTAATCTTTTTTCATTTTATCATTGCCAAATATCAATATGAAGTTTGAGCGACGAGCTATCTACTTCGGGTGCGAAATGAGCGATTTGATTTCTAATCTCCGAAATCTTAAGCTACGTAATTACAGCTAAAACTCTAGTGGAAAGCCATTCACATATCCTAACAGAACAAAAATGATAGGTGAATGCGAAGGGTTGTTGTACTTTTACTGCTACAGCATATAAAAAAGGCATTCTTGAAAAAAAGATGTACATTATTGAAGTTGCCGTTTCCTCAGCTATCGAATGATTGAAGTTCGAAGACAGAGCTCTGTGCAATGACATTTACAAAGAAGTGCGTTTGAATATGCCTGACAATCATTATTTGAGCCACGCATGTCAGTGGTCTGTCAATGAGGGCTGACTTATAGAGCCCGATACACGTGTTTCGATCTTGCGATCTCGTCAGTCGGGCAGTTACCCTTTCTCGTCTTTTGCTAATCTCTGTGGGTGCTCCAGTCCCCACAATAAGAGTTAGCGACGACATACGTTTTACACTCTATGTCCAGTGAAAAACTCACCAAACACAGATGTTGTACACTTGAATGCTCGTGGCTAGTATATTTAATATAACATATCTTTCATTTTGAGAGTTTCTTAAGACCACAGCTCAAATTTCAATATGCCTGATAATCATTATTCAAGCCACGCATGTCATGTGGTCTCTTGAATTGGCTGACTTCTAGAGCCGGATACAGTCTTAAGAAAACACTCGAAATGAAAGATATGTTATATTAAATATACTAGCCACGAGCATTCGAGTGTACAACACTCTGTATTTGGTGAGTTTTTCACTGGACATAGAGTGTAAAACGTATGTCGTCGCTAACTCTTATTGTGGGGACTGGAGCACCCACAGAGATTAGCAAAAGACGAGAAAGGGTAACTGCCCGACTGACGAGATCGCAAGATCGAAACACGTGTATCGGGCTCTATAAGTCAGCCCTCATTGACAGACCACTTGACATGCGTGGCTCAAATAATGATTATCAGGCATATTGAAATTTGAGCTGTGGTCTTGAGAAAACACTCGAAATGAAAGTGCGTTTGAATTCAAAAAAATGTATGCCTTTTGTTGAGCTAAAGGCGCGATTGAAAACACAATTTTAAGTTTTCTGTTTAATTCCAAACTTTGTTTTTACGATATTGTGCGATGAAGTGTCAGCTACTGATTGCCTTATAAATTCGACTGAGAGTAAGGTAAGCGAGAGTCTTAATGGTATCGTGCGACCATGAGCTGGACCGGAAGGACACAGCAGCAAACGAGTATATGACACTAAAAGATCAAGTTTCAGGTTGTGTCATTTTTGTGATCACATTCTATATCGTATATCAAAAAATGAAATTAGGCAATAACTGCAGAAACAAAATCATGAGGAGATAGTTCTTTGTAGAGTTTTCTCGTAATGCATTTCTGATTCCCGCCAGACAGAATTCTAAATAACAGGAGATCATCTAAAAATCGTTGGTATTACTCTTGAAATGATTCTTACTTTAGCTGCAAGTTCACTGCGATTTGCGCAGCATGTACCTCTCAGACGCTTCGCAGATGACTTAAATCGACGAGTAACCATAGTAATGTACCTTAGGACTTTTTGAGGTGAAAGTCGCATCGCTGTCATGTCACGTTCATGTAGGAAACTGTAACCGTCATATAGGTCAGTCATTGACTGGTGTGCCTATATGGGACGAGGTATGTGCAGTTTGTGGCATTCATGTCGTGAGAAGTTGAATGTGGGGCCAGCGGTTTCTTGAGCTTGCCTTGACCCTTTCTAGAACATGGAACCGCAGTCTCTTTATCTCTAATTAGCAAACTGAACGGCCTGCTCACTTCCTCTGCATCTTTATCTTCCAGCGTAGGGACGCTGAAAGGTCTGCTTCACCTCCATTCCATGTGTAACCCTTAGCGTAAAAGTCACTGTCAGTCTCTGCTACTCGACACCCCGCTCGTTGGAAAGAGCATTACTAGTTCGATCCCTTGCTACGAAACTCCCTGTGGCTTTTTTGGTGTTTTTTTTAGGGTCGATTAGTATTGAAGGTTCTTCTAAAACGCAATTACTCTAGCAAAAAATACTTAGTTGTCTAACACAACAATTTTTCGATACAATTTCTTGATACATAACGTAAATCCATAGGGTAATAACGCATATACAATTTTTCGCTCTAAATGAAAATGTGGTAGTTTCTAATAAAATTTTGTTTAGAATGAGAATTTAATTCTACGCGATCTACTTATTTGTTTCACTACAATAGTTCATTTTCAATTTTTAGTAGTCATCACTCGAATTTAGTTTTAGTTTTCAGTCTTAAAAGTTCATAACTCAACTCATACTTTAATAGTCCAATTTCGATTTACGTTTTGTAACAAAAACTAGTGAAATGTCAGAGAATTCAGCGTTCTGTGCTATGGCAATTGCGTTATAGATGGACGCTCAATACTAATAGACATAAAAAAGCTAACACCAAAATTACAGTGAAGCCTCGTAGTAAGGGATCGACCCAGCTAGCTTCTTCCCGATGGACGGGGTGTTGAGTGGCAAAGAGGAGTGAGATAGAGATAAACAACGATTCCCACGCTGGAGATTAGAGGTGTGGAGGAGGTGGAGCGGACCTATAAAGATGCATAGGTGGTGGGACCATGATCTCGAAAAAATTAAACTCGGACTGTAAAAAGAAGTTCTTCTCGGTGTTTTTCCCATGTAACATCTTCAATGTTACTAATAGGGTTACAGAGTAGAAGAAACTGCAATAGTACTTCCGCGCTATCAATTCAGCGCCAAACTGGTCAGATCGAACGTAACCCGCGTTTCGATCGTAGAGCCGACAACAAAACATTGTTTTTCATGGAGATAACCAGAACTTTAAACTGTCTCTCTCTTTCTCCATAATAAATACTCTGCAACCTTATTTTTTCTGTCAGCTCTTCGTTAAAGTTACAATCGTTTAAGGCGACTCTTGGAAACTGCCACTCCTGAATATACGTGTTAGTTGTGGTGCGGTCAGACGTAGCTTCAGTCTTCTTCAATCCAGAAATTGCTTGTCCTTCCTACATGAGACACGGATTTATTAGCCGGAGAATCGCGATGAAGCTATTTTTTGAAGCGAATGTCCTTATCCTTCTCACATATGAATATGGTTTTTGCATGAATTAGAAGTTAAAGTTTGTGTATACGTTATTGATCCTCACGTATTTCGTGTAATGAGGCCAGTTATTTCTGATGATGTCTATTTGGACGAAAAAAAAATTGTTTCTGAAGAGGAGACAATGGGCGCGAACCCAAGAAGACGGTTTCCAGTTTCGTATCTTAGTCATTTAATATCTGCAGACTGTTTACTCATTTTCGCTAGACGTAATCTGATTTTTATTTCTTTTAAGTTCTGAAATAAAGCACAGGTAATTTTGTTCACCTGCTGAACAGGTTAATGAGTTCTTGTGCGCGACAGCGATCTGGAGTTCCGCTAACAGATGCGTGTAAGGAAAATCTTATGACACCGCCTTATCACGTCGGGGCCTTCTGTGGAAGATAGCAGATCTCTTATTTAATTGACTCATGACAGTATTGTAGTCTTAATACTTTGGAAGCAACTTCGGAAATCCCGTAGAAAAGTGTGAAAAAAAGCGCTAGACAAAAGTGTTAAAATAAAGTTATTTTTGTTTTGATCCGATACTCATGTCACATACACCAATCTTCACCAAATTTTATCACCTTACCACGGGCCGTTTTACAACTAAAGAAGGAGCGTAATACGACGATTGACAAAATTATTTCCCACATCCATGTGGGTTGAAAGAAAGCCTGACATCTAATCTAGCAGGTCCTAATTACTTCTTTGCCACACTGGAAAGATTAAGAAATCCTTCTATACATAAGTGGCAACAATACAAAGGCATGTGCACAATTCGAAACAATGATTGATGAAACTTTTCTGTCTTCGGAAAGTAATTCTGCAAAGGATTTTTGCTGAACCGTTTTTACTAGACTTTTAGTGATCATTCAGAGACTAAAATTTTGGTGATTCAGAAAGTGCATTGGTTTTTCAAAATAGCCTTTTTACAGGAAGTAAGTTTGCGTTTCGCACCCTGAGCGAGTTTATCGAGCCTATTTTTGATATTTTTTTTAGGCATCTCTCCGTAGAGGTTCCAAGACTTTTTTCTTCGTATTCTAATTGTAGAAAAATTATTGCTCACGCGTCTTGTGGCCTTAGGCTTTCATTTTCTTTCTATATTGTCAATTATACCGGTTACTTGGATATTTGGGCGGTTCATATTCACGAACTGTGAGGACTTTGGCACATTTTCCATTCGTTTCTTCCCCTTACAATTGTCATTCATGGTGGTGGTTTGATTCGAACATGGCGCCTGGCACGAGTTCCATACCGCGATGTGTAAAATTTTGATAGCTTAGGTAAAAAAGATTTGCTCAACAAAAAGTTTACCTAGACGCGTCGAGGGTAAACTCAATAATATTTTCAGTGCTACAGCGCAGTAAAAAGGATTTTTGAAAAATGCAGGATGTTAGGATTACCGAAATCAAGCTTTCGACGTTTTACTAATAGAATTATGGAAAGATTGGTTCAACAAAAAAGTTTCCCTAAAATATGCTTTCCGATAACAGAAGAGTACTTACTAATAAAGCACTCGAAGGAAAGGTACAATATAGAAAAGTAGTTAATTTAAGTAACTCCAGAATCTTAAACACAGTAAAACCAAATTTCTTTGCTGTTGCAAGTAGGTGTATTGGACAGTTGCAGTTGTGGAGGATGAAGTATTTAATGGTGCACGATTCAGACAATCATTAATTAACAATAATGAAGATGAAACTAAAGATGAGACTAAAGTCCTTTTTCATATACCAATATTAGAGGCGTACCATGAACCAAACGTGGTAAAGAAAACTTTTTACTGTTTATTTTCAGTTGGGCCAATAGCTCAAAATGCAGCGCCATTATACTCCACCTTCTTCGGATCCTGCCCAGAAGGACCTTCAATGCCCATAACGTGCGATCCAAAGCATCCATGGCCTTCATGCCCTCCTTTGTCCTACTGTTACGCTACCAACTCTGTTGACCTCGGTCCATACTACTGCTGTCCCTCTTGTAAGCTGTTTCCGTTTTAATGTAGCGAAAAATCTCTTATTTGCATTAGAGTCGAACAATGCCAAAGTTTTCTGAACTAATCAGGATAACTATGAACACTTCTAAACGATGTTAATGTTAGGGTCAGCAAAGGCAGCGCCGTGGAGCACAACTGCCCGATTCTACAGCCCAATGCAACCGATGCTGCACGACTTGCCTGATGTGATGAAAAAGACCACCAACTGGCCGGCTTCTGCCGTCACTACTCCATTCAAATCTAAAAAGGTGCCCTCGAATTAAATCGAAAACGTTTGGTATTGTGAGTATTTTAAGAAGAATCGCATCAATATTTAGCCCGTTTCTATCAAGGAATATAATGAAGCAAAGAGAAAGATCAAATTCTACATCGATAAGTGGATAGAAAAGCAAAAATCGGTGAGAATACAAAAGTTTGAACCACTTATTTCCTTACCTCCTTACTGTAAACATTTTGAATTACTGATTTAGTAAATGTTGCATTCAATCGACAACGTCCGCACCAAGGAGATGCAAGCCGTTCTTCTGCTATTTTAGTCATATTTGACAAAAGATTACTTGCACTTTTGGGGCTTTTTGAATTTGATTTTGAAAAACGTTTTTTACAAGACCTGTTCCTTGTTCCGACTCATGCTTTTCCATTCTAAAACTGCACTTTTACTGGTGAAATTATGAAATTGTAAAGTATATGTACTATTAATGAAATTTTTATATTCTGTACTTGCTCATAAATACGCTGAGTAATTCTGGCTCGTAATTCTCTATATTGATGCAGGCATAATCGCAAATTCTTAAAGAAAACTTATTTTTTATGTCCGTAATGTGACTTCGCAAAATAAGTGGAGTCCAAAATTTTTTTATTCAATTCGTTTTTTGCACCTACACTTCAAAAAGGTTTAAATTATCTAAAGAGTTTGATCGCCTTCTCAATAAGCTACTTTTTCCAAGAACATCTTTGGATGCTTATCGGGTCTGTTTTCCTTGTAAAGCTGAACTAGCTTTACTGGAGTGTTTCCAAGTCACCAATGCGAGCAGCTGCTGGCCTTTGTATATTAGCGAACTTTTCTTAGGCAAGTTTGGCGTCAATTCCTTGACTGTGAGGTTTGGAAGAACTGTGTTGCCCATACGGCGTCGAACTACGGAGCATGCGCGCATTCCATGCTACCCTTACCACCGCACAACATCATAGCAGCAGTAGTAAGTTAATATATTGTGGATCAATAACGGCTCTCAGATAACTTCATTTCTTCTCAGTGTTTTAGAAGACTATTTCTTTATAATGCCGTTTTGAAACCACAAATTAGTTGCTTTTTTAAAAGTGTTTTCAGCGTAGTTTTCCAATAGATAATTCTTCTTCACACAAAATTGCCAAAATTCCTTGGAAGAAAAATGTTAAATGGACCGTTTAGTATACACGAGATTGTCACTGTAGTTTTATTCGGTTAAAATTCTGACGTCTTCCTATCTACGTATCTTTCTCAAAAGTCGATGAAAGAGTTAAGAAATGGCATTGAATCCTAAGCTATAACAGTGCTTGTGAGCAAGTTATATACACCCTACTGTGACAAAATGATAAGGAGATGTTTAAATAATCAAAAGCTGTAACATAGCCGACTGAGGATCATGCTGCATCACAATTCAATCGTCTGAATGAATAAAAGCATAGACACCATTTGATTGTAACCCCAAATACCTCAAAAGGATAGCAGGACAAAGAGCATTTAGAAAGTGCCCACAGCGATCATAAACCACTTTTAGCTTTACAAATCACTGAGTAGAATTGATCCAGTTTAAATAATTTGGAGACTCAGACATTATTGATCCGTCCTCACGTGGCGGATCCCAGTACTCTTGGCATTCAGATCATCTTCTTTTTGAACGTCGTGGATAATGGTAGAGCAATTCTCCTTGCAATCTCGAGGATAGGCTAGCTCTGGTGTCCATAGGGCGTTGTTGTTGACTTCCGGAGAAAGTTATGGGTGGAGCTCGGGTTCACACGCTCCGCGACAAGCACACAACCACTCAGCCACGGCGCCTCTGAAGTGATATATCAAATCCCACAGTCAGGGAAAGGGCTACAACATTTCTCCACCTACCTTTGACTGAAACTATTAAGCTTTCATCAACTCGTATGCTCATAGTTTATTCTTGAGATATTCTATAGAAGAGCATATACATCGACTAGATTCAACCTTTGATTTCATCCCGGAAAGTGCTAAGCGACATAGCATCTTCTTGCTTGTCAACAGAGGCTAGAAGTCTTACTTTCAGTCGATGAACAAGGGACTATCCTTTTACGATTAAAGTACAGGTCTCTGTACGTGTGCGTTTGCACGTTTCAAACCAAACTTCGGTACGCACACCCTCAAATTCTAATCCTTTTGAAACATTTTCAGAACTTCTCTAATTTTATGAACTGAACAATAGAACACAATTCTCAAAAAATTGTGTCACTGTCTTCTCATTGCTAATTGCTGAATAAATACTAATCTTAATGCGCATTTCGTTCTCGCGGCAATGAGATGATCTAAATTTTAGTCGAGCAAAAGTCGACCACAATTGGTAAACTGTATATCCTTAGACGCTGACGAAATCGGGGCCAAATCTTACTCCACTATGATGATTTATATACAGTTATTTGCTTGCCAGCAGAATGTAATGGTATGTTAACTTGTTCAAGAACATGAAATAAAGTGAATGCAAATTTTCATGCATGAAACGCGGATCAAAATCTTTTCTACGGTTCTCCTATACAATTCGGAAAGAGTTGGCAAGCTATACGCCACTATTACTATCTTCAGATGGCAGAGCGTGCACGTTAGCTGCGAAGATGTTCTCATGAGAACATTGAAAATGTTCTAGTTCATTTTTTCCTTTCGAGTGTTTTCTTAAGACCACAGCTCAAATTTCAATATGCCTGATAATCATTATTTGAGCCACGCATGTCAGTGGTCTGTCAATGAGGGCTGACTTATAGAGCCCGATACACGTGTTTCGATCTTGCGATCTCGTCAGTCGGGCAGTTACCCTTTCTCGTCTTTTGCTAATCTCTGTGGGTGCTCCAGTCCCCACAATAAGAGTTAGCGACGACGTACGTTTTACACTCTATGTTCAGTGAAGAACTCACCAAACACTATGATTATCAGGCATATTGAAATTTGAGCTGTGGTCTTAAGAAAACACTCGAAATGAAAGATGTGTTATATTAAATATACTAGCCACGAGCATTCGAGTGTACAAAACTCTGTGTTTGGTGAGTTCTTCACTGAACATAGAGTGTAAAACGTACGTCGTCGCTAACTCTTATTGTGGGGACTGGAGCACCCACAGAGATTAGCAAAAGACGAGAAAGGGTAACTGCCCGACTGACGAGATCGCAAGATCGAAACACGTGTATCGGGCTCTATAAGTCAGCCCTCATTGACAGACCACTGACATGCGTGCCTCAAATAATGTTCTAGTTCATTGTCTCGTATGTCCATTAAGCGAGCGATACGTGAAAACGCAGTCCAGTGCGTCTCCAGACTTGAAAAAACGCACCGACCGAAAGGAAAACTGTAAGACGATGAAGTCAGCAATTTTTCTATTTAAATAGAAAATTGTCATTTTTCATTCGAAAATGGAAGTTTAGCGGGAGATCATTACGAATTGTGGCTTGTTCAGCTTTGAGAAAGCACCCTTTTATTCGATGCGTATTCTTCTCGTTGCCAATCAGTATTTAAGGACAAACGTAACTATTAAAGGAGTCATCCGGTGGGAAAATAAATGACGCGTTGGTTATTGAACTCGTAGATCTAGACTCTCAGTAAGTTTTATCAACTACAGAAGGCAGTACTAGGATTCAAAAATCTTCGTCCACAAGATGGGAGTTTTCTTCTCTCACCGAATGAAGATGCGATGTTTTCTAGCCCGTTACACACATATTTTTCGATTTTCTTGCCTCAAGATTGAATTGTCGAGGACGAAAGCAAAGGAACAACTGGAATTTTATTGAGTATGACACATTGTACCATTGCGTTTGCAGCTGCCGCCCTTACATTGGATATCTCAAAAGTTTTAATCATTATCTTTGGCATGTAGAGATTCTTAAGTCTGAACACTTTAGAATTTACAAATCTCTCATTTATCAAAAATGATCAAGAAACTGTCTTTAGTTGCCAAAAAACAAACATTACGAAGAGGTAAAGGTATGGAGCTATCCAGAATAAATAGACTGACTAGTGACCGTTTTGGTTTATTATATCAAAAAAACGTTGCGAATTGTGAATGATACTCGAAGAAATAGACTTTTGTGTTACTTTGTGGCTCAATATATCTAAGCGACTTATTGTGGTCCTGCTTATGTTAAAGTGAGTGGTCGTGAAATTGGATTAGTACGTGCAACAATCACAGAAAGAGCTGTCAGTAAGTATTTTGAGGTACCAACAACGTTCAGGAGACCAATTCATATCAGTAACAAATATCTGATATTCGGTGTATTTGAATCAAGTGAAATATTAGACAAAGTTTGCTGCTTAATAATGAAATGTATTAAAAACCGATTGAAGCAGAATTTGAAATTTGAAGCCGCAATTACTTTCCACCAATGTATTACATCAGGTTGATAGAGTCTGCTGATTTTCCTTCGTCGATATTGCATAGTGTTGAAGGCAATTCGTTGTCTGGTCGAGCAGGTTCTAGAATATTCTGAGGTGGAGTATGTATAAGAATGTAGGAGGAACAAAGAGTGACACCGAGGCAAATCGGTGCACCACAGTTTTGTACATTCATCCTATAAGAACAGAAATTCTGCAATAGTAGTAGCTTTCAGCAGACCTGAGACGTTAACATCAACGCTGCTTCAGAGCTGACAATAAGCGAATCGATTTCGTGCATCAAGATCAACCTCTTAGGTACGAAGTAAACTTTCGAATAGAGTAGGGTTCGATGAGTTAAGCACAGCTGTAGTGGAGTAAAAGAGACGAAGACGTCGCAATGTTAGCTGAAGAGGCCTATACGCCAACCGTGTGTTAGCTTAATACTCCAAGAAAAAGCTGGTTAGTTATACCAAGCTGAGATAATGTCGTTTTAAGAAATGTCGCCGTACGGACAATTGGTGGACGTGAATATATTCATTTTGTAGTTGACCAGTGTTCAGAATCTCAATGGTTTATTGCATTCGTTTAATAATAAAACAATAGAATTTCACAGCGAAAACTACCCACAATATGCAAGTGAGAACGTTCACCGGACGTAAAACTAATAAAAAATGGAAATCTTTACAGAAATTCACTGTAAAGCTTCCAGGTTTGATTTATTGAAAGAGCAGTCAACATAACAGAAGAGAAAAGGTGTTGACGAACAGTGAAAGCAATCAAAGTATGCAAGAAATTTTCTCAATAGAGAAAAACAGATTTTTACAAGTGAAGGTTGATCTTCTAGTAATTGTTTGTCAAAAAATCTCATCTCTCTAGTAATGGCCAAAGAACTCACATGTCAGCGCTAATAAAATTCAAATAATAGTAAGTTTACTTAAATCTATCATTCCTGTATTATGAAGTCGTCCTATGATTTGACGTTAACCTGAGTTTCCTCATATAATTTTGATGCTTGACGATGTTACCAGACGACACATTTGTGTGAGGGATTAAGAGTGGATCCGACAGGACACGAAAATGCCTCGGCAAATTCGCGAAGGTTTGATAAAACTCCATTGACGCGGAACACTTTCGGTGAATGCTTGTCAGTAGTTACCTGTTGCATTGCTGCAGCTTCTCTCCTTTGTTCACACCAGAACTAAAAGGAATATGGTGTAGAATGGTGCGCAAAAACGTTTGCGTCAGCTGAGACGCGAACCCAGATTTCACTCTTTCCGGAACTCTTTCTGCATCATAACGCCTTATCTGCGGTGTGCAAAACGAGCGTCGGTAGTGCAACGATTCAGCACGCGCTTTGAAGAGTGAAATCTGGGTTCGCGTCCCAGCTGACTCAAACGTTTTTGCACACCTCTCTACATCATTGAGTTTATTGTAACATCATATCACCGCAATAGGCGGTCAAATAAAATGATTTTTAAAAGGAATATATTTCGAAAAAGATTGAAAACACTTTTCTGAAATGGAGAAAAACTCTAACAAGTGTTCTACTATGCTCTTTCTCATAGAGTCTCTCTTCTCTCTTCAGTTATGTAATGTTGCAGGTAAGCACGCTGGTACGGGTGTGTCAGAAATTGATTTTATGAGCATAGCCTTGATTCGATCCACTCCCTTGAATTTCTTGCAAACAATCAGTCGAGTACTTCAACCCGAATAACTCCGGTATTGCATGGAGAGCCGTCTCGACCAACAATCTACAACGTTCACATCTTTTTCTGTAGACAATTTATTACCCGTTTTCACAATGTTTTTTGTCATTGTGCGAATTCCAGTACTACTAGCATGTAATCGTTTTCGTCTTCTTCTTGTTTACGTTGCAAAATTCTAGTTGAGCGCGCTTCTTCGCAATCTTGAGGGTAGCCTGACTGTGGCGCTTCATAAAGCGTTTGCTGTTGACTGCCGGAAGAGTGTTGGAGATGGGACTTGGCCTTGCCCGCGCGGCGACGAGCATCACAACCACAGCCAGTGAAGACGGGCCTTCCCGGTATCCGAAGTAAGTACGTATATGCAACAGTTGCAAGATATTCGTAGAAGTTGCGCGTTGTCTTACGGTAGTCTTCTTCCTTATGTATAATTTAAAACACTTCCCTTTTTTTTTTTAAAGGATGAGCTTGTTGGGCTTTTGATAAATTTGTTCCGCAATATTATCCTGGTACAGCCTCTTCACTAATGTTGTCAAGATTTGTATGGCTCCAGTGACTATTGATTCTCAAAATTTTGATGGCATGCCCAAAATGAACGGTTGATGTAATGAAAGCATTCGTGATGGCAAATTTTAACCACCGCGCATTTATCACAGTGCGTTTCTTTCCGGCTGTTACATTATTGCATACACGTTTTGCGACAAGTTTTCCTACTTACTGTGCACATGATGCATGCACTACAAAGACACTTACTAATTAGAAAGGTACTGAGACGTTTTATTCCTAACTGAGTATTGAGTTAGCCCTATCAGGAAAATGTGAGCACTTATTAGTATATACGCCAGAAAATTGTCCTTTGAATGTGCCAGTCACTTGTCTCCTTTTTCTAACCTTAAATATCTTTTTCCCGTTTTTACCCTTTCTAGGGTCCGAATATCGGAACAGATAGCTCAAAAAAGCAATTCACCGAGCCTTTTTCCGGAGCGCACGAAAATGTAGACTGAAACGGCTGCCCATCTATATCGATGCTCTGAGCGACGGTTGCGCAAGAGTTAACAGCATAATGGGAATAACGTCATGTGTTTTTTAACAGCACATTGTAGTATTTTCTAGTTTTCAACCTCTACTGCTTCTTTATTAGTACAGTAAACAACAAATAGTCAAGCTGTTCAATGTGAAGTAAACGATAAAAATATAGATTACAATAATGGTTGATTAAAAAAAACTCACATGAGCATAGCTGAGGAAGAAAATTTGAGTGTTTGTGTATTGTTGTAGTCCAGGAAGTCGTGGTTCTTCTCCATGATGCATCACGTACTTCTCATAAGCCTTATTACGTAGTGAAGTAATTACATTTTCACAAGTAGTAAATAACATTCTATAATTCCATTAGTGCAAATGTTATGATAACGTTAGTATAAAATTATTTGTCCGCTTACTCTAAGAGCTTCTTTAACGCCACCATTGTCAGCAATATTTTCTCCTTGTGTGAGCTTCCCATTCACCTTAAAATAGAGCCACATTGACGGGAAAATTTTGAAAATGATCAACAAACCTTATACGTGGTTTTAGGGACAGTGTAATTTCCATATTGCTCGACAATACATCGTCTACGTTCATTAAATCCTTCTAACGATTGACTACTCCACCAGTTGTGCAGATTCCCATCTTTATCATATTGAGATCCTTAACATCGAACCATTCTCTTTGGAAATCTACTCAAATCAAAAACATCACTCAATTTAAGTGCAAAGTTCAAATGAAAGAAATATAGGATCGGTTGTCATCTTTTGGTCGAAAGCCCACCAAAAATAGACAAACTTTCTTAAAATGTACTCTATTCTTTAAATTAAAGTGATGCAACTTTTCTGCTACGCTGGATTTGCTCCTATGTGGAAAAAGACTTCAGCGTATCTGCCAACTGGTTCGTGTTAGTAACGCACAAATGAACTTTACACTCGCTGACTAAGTGCCTTGCACTGAGATTACGGAACATTTAGACTTTCACCGACTATTTTTTCATAATTTTGAGGGATGTATCCTACACAGGCAAGCTTCTTATGGTAGTCTAATTGCGATTTATGGAAAAGTGTCACTTCCCACATGCGTTTTTGTGTTGGAAAAGCCAGATAAAACCATGATCCCTCTCTTTGATAGCCTCGAGTTTGAAGTGATTGTCTATGATGATATCTAGATGAATGGAAGCACTTTGTGTGATGTTCTAGGGCATTCTACTAAGGAAATCTAGCCTGGCGGGCCGAAGAACCGAGGGACTAAGAAGAAATATGTCGGTACTGTTGCGAGATCTTGTGTAGATGGACTCAGTTTAATAAATTCGAGTGAATTATCTCAGTTTTCGGTCCAGAATTTAAATCTCGATATGGGAAAGCAGCAAACCTTCGTCATCGAATCCATGAGTGATTTCGTGCCCAACGATGGCACCCATCGCGCCATAGTTGACAGCTTTGGGAAATAAGCTGCTGAAGAATGGAGGTTGCAGAATTCCAGCAGGAAATGCTAAGATTGTTTTATTTACATATCTCTGTAATATTTCTGCTCAAATGCTGGTTCAGCTGCTCACTTATAGCATTCTTTTCCGGAGAATAACAGGCGTTGACGTCGACCGGCGATATATCGAACTCGTGACGGTCAAGTGGTTTTAATAGCTTGCGAAACTCCTGCTTTTGCTTCCATACAGCCGCATTCTTCATGAGCATGTAGTACGTGTCCTCTGGACGAATGACGAGCTGAAATGGATAGTTTTGACAATTCAGTGAAAAATCAATGTCAGAAATTCAGCAACAACAAAGAGGGAATAGAGACGTGTGGAAGGAAGATCACTTTTAGCTATACATAGTGCGATTGCTTGAAAAAAAAACTTACACCTTTGTAATGCTCGTCGAGTTCCTTAATATTATTGATTATGTTCGGATATCCAATGTTGTTTGTCATAGAGCTGGCCTGCAAAGAATCTGTTGTACAATGTACCTGAACCTTTTTAACTATCAATGGCTATGGTTCCGTAGAGTATCCATGAAAGACGTAGTCATTCGAATCATAACTAGTAATTCAAGCAGAACTTCAAGGACCTTCAAAATTGCGGTATTTTTTGTAACCTTGTCCATCCAATCATTTTGACTAACTAGGTCGACGAACGATTCCCGCAAATTCTTGATCATCTCCTAGAATGCAAGTATTTTTCCAGATGATGTCTATTGTGTCATTCTAATCAAAGTTTTCTGCATGCTCACAAATGCCTCCAATTTGTCATTATAACTGAAGTGTTCTTGCACGTAAACAGCACCAACAGCTAATGGTAGCACCTAAACGATGGCGATCTTTGGATAGGCAAAGTTTATTCAACAGAAAAAACAGAACACCGTGTTCGAAATTTTCACGCACATCCTTCCATCTTGTTGACCGCTGTTGTTGGCCGGTTATCACTCGTAAGAAATGCTAAAAAGTGTAGCGAAATTAGGCTTCCCATGGAAAATCATTAGGAACGCATGGAGTGAAAGTAGTTCTTTCTCTCATAATCCAAATAGTGCCATTTACAGATAATCAAATGACGAAGGACTGATCAAGGATTCAATATAGTTTGTAAGAATGTTTAGAGCCCTTTGAAGGTTGGTACGTCAGTTTTTTTTCGGTTTCGCCGCTTTATCAGTAGCGCTTCCTCCCCCTCCCCCCTCTCCCCTTCCCTTTCAGACTAAACTATGCTCTAAAGCAGGGATAAGGAGACGTCATTTATGGTGATAGAACATGATACTGGGCAGAGTCTAGTGTGAGTCGCAGGCCACTGATGAAGCGAGCGACACTGCCGATACATTCGTATGTCTGATGTACCAATCTTGAAAAGGCTCTAAACATTCTTGCAGACAATATTGAATGTTTAAAGCAAGTCACAAGAACATTTGATGAGATGAATTTCTATAAATCGAAGAGTTACGCTTCTTTTCAGTTACAACATGCAATGGCTGCAGGCAGTTGGAACTCTCATAGGTGATGCGTCTAATGCAAGCAAATTTCAAGTCAGTTTTGTCATCCCTCTGCGGTGGGTGAACTGATAGTGAGTTTATACGGCAATATCTAATTCTCTTCAACCGACAAAAGACAGTGATTGACTTTGCTGAAGGTATGGCAATGTCCTAGCACGGCCAACGCTGTGTTTTGAGGAAACCTTTGATGCATACTCAGGAACATTAACCATTGCGACATCATGATTTCTAAGGAATCAATTTATACTGGGTTACATTGCACGGTATGGCCGGAGCTCATTTTCTATCTGATAGCTCAACTTGCTGCACAGAGTTTTTTATGCTTTTTTTTTAATCATTAGTAGGTTATCAAAGTAGATGTAAAGCCGCAGCCGATACAAAGAGGTTTTTTTGACATTTTTCTTTTCACAGGACACCTTTGACGTTGATTTAGCGATCCTACTATCTTGCATTCGCCTTGTCTGGCACTCATCGTCATCATGTCTGGTCTTCGTAGATTAAGCGGCCTTCTGCTAGAACACTCCGTCTTTCATTCAAATGTCGTAGTATGCTATTGGAATAGTCCAATTCCCTCTGTACTCTAACACTAAGTTGAACTACAAGAAAGTTTTTTTGGAAAGAATCTCGAACAACTTTGCTTTTTGTGCATTACTGACCACTCTGCTAGGTCCTTGATAATTCATCTTTCAAATCCCTATTTTCAAACAAAGACTATTGGTGTTAAAGAGAGTACACGGTATAATGATTATAGTCATTAAGGAGGCGCAGGACTTCCTCTGACATCATAAACTGGTCACATGAAGCGTGCACTATCATTTTTTATAACCAAGTAGTTGTCTTTTTAATTTTCAACAACGCCGTAGTATTCCTTGAACAGCTATACAACTTAATCAAATGGTGGCAGCAGTGTGACTGGTTTTCAAACAAGCAATTTTATTATACAAAGCACCACAATTGAGCTATGTTCACAAGAAGGTGGAGCTACATAAGAGTCTCAAAAGATTCTTCATAGCGCGGAAAAAACCAACTTATATAGTAGAGCCCTCACATAAGTTTTGGCACTAGAATATGAACACCAAATTTATCAACGAGAAGTGACTGTTCAAAACACTATTTGAAGTATGCGCGACTATCCTGGATACAGTTCTGCCATCTCCAGGCAACTTCCCAGTATCACGCTCATAGAATTCGTCATCCGTGGATTCAAAGAAAGTTGTTGAATTCGGTAGCTGCTAGCACTTCTTCTGTTTCTCATATCACGAGGGTGCACCGCAGCGAAGTTATTGATATGGGACTGGAATTTCCATACCACGTGTTAACCGAACTTTGAATTCATTAATCGGATATAGTCGATGAAAGAGTGTTGAAGCAATGTCAAACTAACTTGTTTAATGATCTCAAATCTTTCGTCAAGTAGTCGAACGTTTGCTTGCACAACACGCCAAACGATGTAATTTGCAAGTATCTTGCGATCCGTATTTTTTATCAATTCCGATTCCTAAGAACAAAGATGACAAAATAACTTTGCAAAAAGCATACATGGTGCGTCGGTGGTGCAAAGGTTAGCATACGCTCCTGGAAGAGTGAGATCTGGCTTCGAATCCCGGCTGACGCAAACGTTTTTGCGCAGCACTCCACATTATTGGGTATGTTATAAGATCATACCACCGCAAGAGGCGGTCAAATAAATGAAGTCCTATTAACTTTGCAATATTTCGACCAAAGCTACCTTTCGCAAGAAATCAATCTCAGTGACAATGATTTCAGTGTCGTTGCTAAACATGTCTACCACTTCAGAAGGAGCTATATGTTTGAGATATGCAACCCAGTCGACCTAAATTTCAAAATATAGTTTGCAATGATGTAATGCCTTAGTATGAAGTCGGGCACTAACGTCATTCATGTATGCATACAAGTTAGCTACAACTCTTCTATTGTACAATCGTGTGTGATTCCTCCGTTCATCTTCAGGCACGACAATCTGGAAAGAGCACTATATCAGATGGAAACGAAAAGCTCATTTATCGGCGTTCTACCTACTTCAGCTAATTTCTTCTCAAAAGCAATCACATCATCTATATCGGCTTCAACGATCGCTTCACCTCCAGTTATTTTCGCATCTTCTCTTAGAATTTTAACTATCTAAAACACTTTTGGAATGAAAATTACAAGAACAGGTATGAAGACCTGCCGTTATACCTCTTGAAAATACTTCTTGTATGCTTGCATATGATTGGCGAACTTCGTGCTATTTAGGTAATAATCCCTAGCACCTTTGCCGAGCGACAGCGATGTCTGGTCCACCTCAAATAGCCGACACTGATCCGAAATCGAATCTTCTTTTATGTTTCGAACATGACTTACAAATATAGTGTTACGGGAAGTGTTTTTAGGGTCAGCCTGGATATAAATCTGGAAGAGCGAGTCGACTCCGTAGTCTCGTTTAGCGAAAGCCATCAACTCTCAAATGATACCATAACCATAAAAAGTTCACAAAAATGAAACTCTATCAAAAACAGGCAAACCAGTGAGTTGAAAGTTTTCTTTATTCCAGCCCGACTGCAACAACGGCCACTGCCCCAGTTCAGTCAAAGTTTCGAAGAGCAAACTGCAATTACAGTAGCATTTGATTTTGTTGACACTCAGAGATTTTATGCTAATATAAATAAGTCTGTTTCGCACTTTCGTTTTGAATTGGGACCTCCTCCTTTCACAATCATTTGCCAGTGTTGCACAAGACGCCTATCATTTTTAAAACATTGTGATCCAGTTTTCGATTTTCTAATTATCCTGTAGCTTTCATTGACATGTTACTGCTCCTTCATTGTGTTGAACTGCTCTTGAAAATTACCATCTTCGGTCCTCACTGATTCCTTCATATGATCAGATGATTTCCTGGAATACCAAGGCAGCTGTTTGAGACGCTCAAAAGTACGCATGATAATTATTTTTTTGAGCCATGCATGTAGTCTGTTATAGGGAAATTTATACAGCTCGATACACGTGTTTCGACCTTGACAGTCTCATCAGTCGGGCTCTACCTGTCGTTTTTAGCCATTCCTCTCAAAGGGAGCCCAATTCCATAACGTGGTGGCGACGACGAATTTTTTACATGGGCCATTAAGTGAAAATATCACTAGATGGGCAGGGTTTTACATAGGGGCTGGGTATTTTAGATTATTAGGCATATTGAAATTTGAGCGTGATTTTGAGAAAACATTCGAAACAAAACGCTCAAAAGTTTGTAATGGAAGTAGCATCGACCTTTGTAGGTTGGAAAGTTAGTAGAATATTTGCTGATTTGCAGCTAAGATTTTCCCGGAGTGGCAGAGTTCGATTTGGCGACAGCAGTGTTTGTGAGCGGTTTCAAGACGCAGAAGACAAGACCTTTAGTATCGTTTTCAATTCATCAAAGTATTTGACCAGTATCACAGCTTTTTAGATTGTGAGAATCCAGTCGTTTAACAATCCTCATGTTTAGTCCTCCTCATGAATGCCGTATAATGCTGGTCAAGCAGGTCTTTCTGCAATCTAGAGGATAGCCTGGCCGTGGGGTTCCATACTTTTAGGATGCTGGATCGATTTCAACGAAATGATATCGAGCGCATAACAACCTAGCGTTTTATACGTCGAGTGTGCCCGAGTGATTTCTTGAAACAACTAGAAAGTCCGACTGACTCTAAACCTCGGCATAATTGAAGAAATGTAGATTTTCTTACAAACTACTCTCCTTGCCTTTATTTAAAACTTGCACGAGGTTGGTATTTTCTCCTCTTTCTTAAAACTCGATGGATAAGGTTTCGGTGGGCCCAGGCGTATGAAGCATATCTGATTACCTGGTTAATATTTCGCAAGTATCAAAAATCTAACAGAACAAAAATCAACAGTCTAGTCGTTCTGAAAAACCCCACCTTTTTTTGTTTTCAAGACTGGTCTAATGTGACACGATTTCTGAAAAAATTTTCTATGGAAAGATTTATGAAAAAAAAATTCATGAAAAATTTTGTCACACTAGACCACTCTCAAAAACAAAAAAGTGGGGTTTTAGGAATGACTGACTGTTGATTTCTGTTCTATTAGATATCTGATACTTGCGAAATATTAACTGAGTAATCAGGTATGGTATGATTTATACGTCTAGGCTCTGACGACGGCGTTACCGCCGAAACGTTAGCCATCGAGTTTTGGGAAAAAGAAGGAATTATCATCCTCGTGTAAGTTTTAAATAAAGAAAAGGATGATTTCTCGGAATAAAAAGTTAGGAAAGACACTTACCTGTAAGCTCGATATGACAAATTAATAAACTTTTTTTTCCTATTCAGCTTGCTTACGCGAATGAGTTTATTTGACTAACGTTTCGACGGATTGTCTCTTTCAGAGCTCATGATTCGACTCTTTCCCTTCGAGTGGTGCTTCACGTAGAAGATTCAACTTGAACGACATGAAGGCACAGATTCACAGCGTGGACTAACGGCTGCGGAATCGACTTAATCTGCTTTGAAGAAGACGGAGACGTCTAAGCTTTCACCCTTATAAAATCGATTCATCACCTTCGTTCAAACAGGTTTGATCATTCAGAAAGAGAATTCAAACTAAGTCATTAAATGAGATTGACGTCTTTGCTTCTAAGAGAGCAAATAGTATAAAACGCTTTATTTTGCGATGACGAAGTGCTGTATTTATACGTTCTTCATCAAATGAAGGAACCAGATGACAAAGTGCAGCCATATTGTGTGGAGCGCTCCAGTAGTTACGGAATAATATTTGAACTTCGGAAAGTGCAACAACGGACTGAACGCACAAAGAACCGATTTCATTGCTTAGCTAGATATCTTTGCACTTCACCCTTCAAATGAGACCTTAAATGGCAATCTTTGTGTGTGAGGACTGCTGGATCAGTCAGAGACGGTGTGAAAGTGGCAACAAGCAGTGACTGAACATCTGATATGCTGTCCGTTAAACTCCGTTATTATCTATTTCCATAATTCGGCCTACGATTGTGCGAATTGAGTCGGTTCGTTTTCGCACGCATTGTCCATGAAATTCTTTGATTTTGTACGTGCGTTCGGCTACAGCTTAAGAGGTCTTTTCTTTCCTCATAAATACTGTTGAACTCTAGTTGACTCAATTTTCCTGTGGATTCCACTTACATCGTAACTCTGTCTTCACCATGAATAGGCACCGGTCCTAATAAATCGAAAAGCATACTATACCAAGCAAGCATGTTGTTAATTTTCTAATCTCTGCCATGGCTTTAGGACAGATCGAGGTTGGCTCTGAACGGCTATGATGTTTAACGTTTCTGATTACTGCTCTTCCGCGTCCAGTATTGTACACACTCCTATCAATCTGCCAGCCAAGGAAAAAAGGAATAATGATAAGAGATTTCGGTTCTTTCCTGCTAAACGGCGACAAATAGATATGCGACCTCATTTGCTGAAAAAGAATTTTCATGAGAGTATACTAACTTCGAGAGCTTAGACGTGTTTATTCAGAACACCCTTTTATGACGGTGCAACCAAAAATCAAACTCTGTTTTCGCACCCGCTACACACCTCCATTTCTAAGAAGCGTATAATTCGTTTGAAAGCGCGAAAACCCGTATGAGCTTTAGAGAAAATTTGTAGTGTCTCATTCGATCGTCTTATCTGAAGTTTCTATTATAGCATAGAAAAATCCTCAATTGAGTAACAAGTTGCATCCCACATGCCTAGCACTTTAGATCATTGACCGATCGCCCTTAGCCGGTTAATATTACACCGAATATATGACTTGGTATACGTGCCCACACTGCAGTGAAACAGTATTTTTCAAAAAATTAGCACAGCGGTGGGATCTTCGGAATTCACGCTATAGAATGATTACTAATAGTCTAAAGAAACAGCTCTGTCCGGCAAGGTTTGAAGCATAAATCTTTTATTTCTCCTACAGCGCTAAAGAAAGAGTTTTTTCAAAAAGCAAACACATTTTTGAGTTCGTTGGGACTCGTGCTATCAAAAAAATTCTAGCACTCTATAAAAGGAGTTCTGTCCAGCGGAATAAAACTAAATGAAAAAAATACAGGGCTGTGATACATAGTTTTTTTTTATTTTTACAGCGTTATAAAAGATTGTTTGAAAAACCGGCCACCTGTGGCTTTAGCCTAAGATTTAAGCTTCGACTGATTACTAACTTTCCTATAAAAAATTTCTGTCTAGCGAATGAGGCCGAATACTGTTGATTTGTCGCCGTTTGATAGAAAAGTACCGAGATATTACTTTCGTTTCTGCACAGTGATAGAAAAAATTTCACTCTCCTTAGTAGCAACAGGAAATCTGGAAGCATAACAGTGAGAACATAGGCTGATTAGTCATGTTACTTTTCTTGAGACTCCCTCTTCCACTTTCTTTCTCTCCTTCCCTTTTCTTTATTTTCGTCTCTCACTCTCTGTTCTACATAATAACGTGTTTTCTGCACTGAATTAAAGTGTATTACCTGGTTTTTAAAATTTCCAATTGTGTTTTGTTCATGCATGTTTTGTACGCTACCCGTGCCATATTGATTGAAGTAGAGTCCGACTTTACTTCTTGCTCCAGTTGAAACTTAAACCTGGTTGAAATAGTATAGAGAGCAAATATGTAAGTATCTGCTTTGCTCATATCATTGACGGCGACTATTCACGAGACTCGAAAAATGTTCCAATGTTGCTTATGCTTCTATGGTATATCAGCCCTTACCGCTTCTTATCTTCAATTGTACCCTCTTGACGAAACCTAGTAGATCAAAGTTTGACAACTAAAAGCTTACCCCAAGACATAGGTTCAGTGTCCTTTGATTACCATATATATCAACCTACAGAGTTCTCATAATATTTTTTGAAAAGCTCTAGAAACACATATACCTCGTAATTGCTGCCGAACATGTTCCGCCACAACGGTGAAAGATGCAAAAGTGGACATATCATCTGGGATTGGATGGTCTTCTTTCCAGTACCCGCAAGCAAACTCGTAGAAGTCTTCGCAAGGGTTCACGGATGTGTTCAACGCGTTGATCTGTGATATTTCAAAACCACCTTGATATAGTCATTGGGAATGGTTTCAGTCGTCTTTTCGACGCGTTGTTACATCTCGTTTTATGGCTACATTTTGGCTTACGCACTTGTACGCACTTTTCAGCCGTTTCGCCATCACTAGAGCTTTTTCCCGTCACTCGTCTCATAGAATAAAAATCTAACACCGGAGAATAGCTCGCTCTCGGCAAGATAAATCATGGCCGCCACGCCAGCATATCTACGGGAACAATGGAAAAAAAACCTTGACGACGGCGAAACCGCCGTGGACACGTGTAAGCCGAAATATAACCACGAACAAAGCGTAACAAAATCTCAAAAAGGCGGCCAAAAAATATTCTGAAAGGCTATGTATGAATGTTTTCATTGAAGTTCCTGAGACAAAGGTGAATTCAGAAGGTAGTACACTTTGAGATATTGATTCTCTTCGTCATCGAATAACGAAGCATTTTCCATTATGAAAAGTTGATGTGCTTAACAAACAGTTGAAATGATTGGAGGACTAAAGTACAATATTGTTAGCGGCGGCGAACGCATCCCGTAGTTGTGCACAACCGGTGGTTCGACGGAAGGAGGAACCACAGTGGGTTGCACAGTGGTAGTCGTCGTGCGATTCTCCGCACTCAGTGTGGAGTCCTGATATATGCCACTGTCTAAAAAACGCATATTTGTTAGAGGATTTTGAAAAAGCAAGCTGTAAAGCATAAGCGAACTTTTGCCCATTATCACTATCTTCGTTAAAAGCACGGCAGACAGTAGAATAAGTAGTGTTATGACAATCATCAGAATTCTTTCCAGTGATGTCCGAGAACGCCACCATCGAATAGCTCCCTAAACATCGAGTTCCATAAACCGGACCATCTTACTAGCACGTTCTAGTTCTGTCATTACGGCAAAAAACACCAGCTTTATTGACCAGAAGTAATTAGAGTTGCGCGATTTTAGTTTCGCTCAGTTGCGTACTTTCTTGCGGTGTAAACATTTTGGTGTAAAGCTTCTCTATACTTGCTTTGAGATGGAGGTGTCTTGGGAACAAATTCGCTTCTCCTCATACGAAAAGGGCGTCCAGGTGATAGTGTTATTGAAGAGACTCACATGACTAATAGAGCTTGGGGCGATGATGCGGTTGCTGAAAATACAAATAGGCGGTGGCTTGCTAAGTTCGAAATCAAAAGGATTAGTCTGGAGGATCAGTCGCGCACGGGGCCGTCTTAGAAAGCTCTATTAATCTTGCTTGTCGCTTCACTAGTAGTTTCCCTAAACGCCACCCGTGCATGAATAACAATCGAATTTCTCCCCAAGACTGTTTTAACCATATAGCATACAGGCAAGTTAAAACCAAAATGTTTACAAGAAATTGCTCATTTGAACGATACCGAAATAATGTAAATTTACTTACTTCTGGTCAATAAACTTTGGTGCTTATGGTCTGATGCCAAAATTTATGTAACGGGCCCAATATCAGGTTGAGGAAAAAGAGTCTAACACCCGCTGAAAATTCAAGCCTCATACATGAACTCAATCAAAAATAACGATAATTATTTTTCAATAAAAAGACCATCACTATTCACGATGTTCTGCAAACGATCTGCGAGCTTCCGGGTCCGCTTGAAATCGCCTTTCCTTAGGCTTTGAATAAAAAAGCTCCTGAAAGGCCTCCTAAACTTGTCTCGAATCGGCGTCTCTGTTGAAAATGTTCCGTTGAGCGGAAAAGACCATAATTGAAAGGCGCAGCATCTGAACTGTAAGCTGGGTGCGGCAAGACCTCAACTCCCTCAAACTCATCAGACTTTTCTTTAGTCTTACTGCGGTGTGGGGTAGGATATTGTTTTGCTAAAGCAGTGCGCGTTTTCGACAAATCAATGTCAATAACTTTTCCTTCGACGCGCCGTAGACGCAGTTTAGCTGCTCGCTGTAGTCAGAAGCTGGCGCACAGTTCCTTCACCTTCGGCATCATGGATTTCCTTCGTAGCATCTCCTGTCAAAAGTTGTCGCTTCCACCAATAGCGTATCGAATCATAACTGGGATCTCAATCTTGTCCATCGTCGCCATTAGATATTCGAATAGTAAATCAAAATTTGATGCATTATAATTAGTGTTGTCGTGGAAGTTTCTTGTGAAAATATTTCTGAGATATTCTCATGAATTTGCATTCACCGATACTGTGTAAAAAAAAATCAAATTTTTCGCGGATGTTAAGTAACTTCCTCCTCAACCCCATGCCATGGCATGGCATGCATCGCTGATACATTTCTTATCAGAACACCTACTCAACAATCACTAGCTCGGAGAAGCGCTGAAAGATGCTCATGGAAAGAAATGTCGACCTTATATGTGGCTGGATGATTTCTTATTGCACATGGAAACGTGCATTAAATATCAAAATAGAGAAAAGTTGCGTGCCTTAAGAAACAACTATAAACCCGCCTTTGGCAATTTATCAGCATTTTGAAGTTGTACAGGTTCAATGTCTGGCATGTGGCTGTGCTTCTGCGTTTGAAGTCTTGGTGAGGATTGAGATATAAAAGCCATAATATAAAATATTGCAGTGCGAAGAGATTCGATAAAGTTGTGAACGATATGTCGAAGCGCGCATTTACAACTCAAGCTCAACATTAACCAATGTGTCTCACTGAGGCCTTTGTAAATAGATACCACATGTATACTTGCAGCTCTTTATTTGAGACAAAAAATGAAGAATTCTTGACATGCAGTCAATACTTTTCAAACGGCCCTGAGTGCTTTAAATCCATAAAAGGAGTCGAATAGAAAAGAAGAGGGCATCACGAAACTTTATCCTGAATTTCCGGGAGATGAAGGAAGCCACGCAAAGTAAGCTCAGATTTGGCGTAATACAATCCAGTAAAGAAGCTCATTACGGAATGCATAAGTATCATTAGCTCCAAACAGCAGTACATTTACAGTAAATCTTTGATGACTATCTCGACAAAATGATCTCTGCTGATCAGATTAGGAAAAACGAGATTTAACAAATCTCTTCCGGCAATGCATCATTTTCTTACGTCTCTAAATAAAATAAATCCTATAGACACAATAGTATTCTCCTCTTCTTTTGCCTCCGACAACAGATAAATTTGGATGCACTAAGTGAGCGACCAAGTTTGATAATGAATGTGGTCATTCAACGGCGCTATCTGGGAGACTCGTTTTGGTGCGTCATGTTTAAACTACTTGAGCCTAAGATAGTCACCAACTTATGCTCAAATTTGCGAAATGTTATATAGAAGTAATGAGATAGAATTATGTAGAAAATGAGGTAGCAGTAGTGGCTGAAATTGCAAATGTGATAGTTTCCCAGAATGGCGACTGATAAAACTATTAATCGTAGGAGAAATTTTCATGTTCTCTGATGAAACAGGCAAAGCGTACAAAACGACAGTGGACACATTCATTATCACATAAAAAGTATAGACGCTTCCTTCCAACTGGTTCGCTTTGAAAGCCTGCCTTGATAATTTTGATTGAAGTCTATATTGTTATTCATCTCAGAAACTACCAGAATCGATCACCTTAGGAGCGTATTGGCAATCATTGACGAAGCACTGAATTTTGTGATATGATGAGATATTTTAAGCCTTTCATGAGGTTTGATAAGGAACCTATACAGTAGTAGATTACTTTTTCGCCTTTCCAGGCTCGTAAGTAGCACGGTGCCTTTTGGTTTAGCCGATCTTTTATAGAAAGACATGCCCCAACATAAAGGAATCGACGCCAAATCATTCAAATTACCGTATGTCGAATGACAAAGTCCCTCGACATTACAGTGGTCACAGTCAAGCGCCTGTGGCTGCTACAATGAATCACACTTTTATTTTTGACTGTTTGTGTAGACTTCGCTCAAAACAATGATAATCTGGTTGCAATATAACATTTTTCGAGCCTTTCATGAGGTCCGATAAGGTACTTATACAGTGAATCTACTTCTAATAGCCTATCAGTCAGAGCACAAGATTTGAAGCCAGTTTAAGATTAGAAAATACTCCGCAAATGCACGTTTATTAAGGCTTCACTTTGATTATCAATAAAGTTCTAGAAGCATTAAATATACTCAGATCTAATAATTGAAATAGACAGCTACGCGAAGAGGCGCAACAACACTTTGAAGGAGCCTGAGAGCATAGTGAACAGACTCGTTATACATTTGCGGAATCAAACGAGAGTTCCAAATAAAAAAACCGTCGGATAAGACTTGCTCAACAAAATTTATCTCCCGAGCACAGTTCAAATCATTTATGAACTATATAAGAGGTCCACGAGCAGAATGTCATCGCTCCACAGCGGCATCAATTTTGGCATGAATAAGGGCTCTTGACGGGGTGACATTTATCGTGCGAAACTTGTTTATAATCCCCGTCAGGTGAACAAGAGAAGTTTATAGGATTTGCACAAATTAATCTCTAATGCGAATTTGATAGAACGCTGGTTCTTGAAATAATGAAACAGATTTATTTCTAATGCCTGATGCACGCTCAGCGAAGCGAACGTACATGAATGTCCCAACCAAGGAAATCCAAGCTCAGTAATCGCCCTTATGTATGACTTTTCAGTGAAAATAAAGGGGAAAAACAAACTGGCTCGGTCACTCCACACTATCAACAGCAGTATAGCAAGAGAACAAAGACTCCCCGACACTTTTCTGTCATCGGCAAATATTTCTTGAGGATAGGTTCTTCAATGGATAAAGGTATCAAACTTTTTGTATTAATCTAAAGGCTTACATCTCAATGATTTCAGGGTGCTCTTGTGTTTATAGAGCCCTTTTTAAGGAGCCGTGGCAGTGAAAATAATTCCACATGGCAGCGCGCTTAATCAAGCATATTTCTGTATTATATCAAAAAAACTTTATCTATTGTATTTGTGAAAATGAACTCTGTTCAGTCATTTTATGAACTTTTCAATCATCATAACGTTATTTTCGAGTGTTTTCTCAAAATCACTCTCAAATTTCGATATGCTTGATAATTATTTGGAGCCATACATGTGCTTTGTTATAGGTACTTGCACAATCTCGATACACGTGCTTCGGCTTTGGCAGCCTCTTCAGCCGAGCAGGCCCTTCGATTTGGCCAATTCTGGGAACCCTTATATCTCCCTGGAGTAGGCTACAGCGAAAGATTTACACGTGCCGTCAAGTGAACTTAGTCGACAGATCGGTAGTACTCTACACTCGATTGCTCTTGGCTGATATTTTTGAAATGTCATACCGTTCCTTGGAATGTTTTCTCAAGACAACGCTCAAATCGCAATATATCTAATATTATTATATAGGTACAATTGAAATTTGACGTGGTCTCAAGAAAACACTTGAAGCGGACGGCATAAGTTTTAAAAATAGTAGCCAAGAGCGACCGAGTGTTAAACACTGTCGATCTAGTGATTTATTTCACTTGACGGCACGTGTAAATCCTATGTCGTTGCCTAATATGTATAGGAGGTTATAGAAAATCCCAAAAGGTTTGGCTAAAGACATAGAGCCTGCCAGACTGAGGAGGCTACCAAGGCCGAAACACATCTATCGGGCTGATTAAGTGCCCATAATAATCCCCATATATGGCTCAAAATAATTGCCCGGCTATTTTTTATTATCATCTTCTATTGTCAAATAGACCTGCCGGTAAGTTAAGCCTATGCAAGAAATGCATCTGAATGTGTAAAGAAATCCTGGAGGATCAAAGTCATGTATTTCCTACAGAGCTCCTTCTACAAAGTAAAGAAGAGCATAAATTCAATAATAAAAATTGCACATCACATATGAATCGCGCTATGCGATCGATGAACCATGCGTTGATACACAGCCTAGCCGACAAGAGATGCGCCCGAGTTCAATACTTAGTTTCTTTCGGCTTCTACAGCACTATGAAAAGGTTTTTCTTTGAAAGCCAAGCATACCACTGAAATTAGCGGAATTCAAACTTTCCGTTGATATTGAAAGTGAAAAAAAGCTCTGCCCAGCGAAAAACGCGCCGAGTGTTGACTAATCTCATTCCTACTGCTATATCACATCAGATAACCTTTTGCAAGCTGAAGTAAAGCATCAACGTTCTCCATATTTAGGCTGTTGAAGGATTACTAAGACTCTGAAAAAAAGCAAAAAAAAACGCAGCGGATTAGTACCAAACATGTGGTTAGCGTTAAACTCGGATCTTGGTCTCCTAAACAATTGTGTGTTCAAGAATTGTGAATCTTTCTCAGCACCAGAAAAGGCCAATCAATGTTATCACATGTGATTTCGACAGGTGGTGTTGGAAGTGCTCTATACTACGAATCTGACATAGCAGACTAGAATCTTCTTCAACATGAAGGATCTCTCAGTCATTCACTTATGCGAATGTTAAACCATTTGCTAGAGCGTTCATGATTTTGGCATGCACCGTTCAAAAGAGCCTCTGCATGAACAGTATCGCTAAAGGCCAAACTTCTAGCGTCCATGACAAGGCGCTGCATAATGAGTTTGCATTGTTTTTTACAAGCAAATTATGATTTCTGATGCTTTCGAAACGGCTACATTTGGGCATGGCATAGTGAAAAAGTTTATCAAAACTAAAAGGGATTCTTTTCCATTAAACGGTAACAAGCAAATACTCAATCTCATTCGCTGAACAGGAAGTATTTAATAAAGCGTTAGTATTCATTCGAAAGCTTAAGACTTTGGCTAGCCCGTTACGTGGTTGTTTTTCGAAGAGACCCTTTCATAACACTGCGAAATTTAGAATGACATTATGTTTTTCATCCGCAATACAATCCTACTTTTTTTTTGCTGAAATCAGGAAAAGCATCTATCCATGTAGAGGAAATCTTGTAGTATCAGCACCATATGTTAAAACCAAAGTTCCTTTAAAATTGGAAAAAGTTTTCTAATTGAATGACAAAAATCGCACTTCACATGAAAAACGTTTGATGTACTTCTGTCGATCATGGCGGGCCGCATCGAATTAACGGGGACCACGCATCACGGCAACGGATTATCCGATAAACAAGCGCGCAATGATACAAAACTTGATCTTATTCTTCTGTAGCGTCGCAGAGGCAAAACTTTTCATTAAATAAGCGCAGTGTCCGATTCTTTATATCATACGCTATCGAGTGACCACAAACACTTTGTAGAAAAAGCTCTATCTTACGATAAAAACGCGTGTGTGGAACACAAGTCTTTTTCGTTCTCTGGTTTTCAAAGAAAAGGGCTATGCGTCAACTAGCCAGAGATTTTAGCCTTGAATGATTGCCAACGCTCTTATGAAAAGCTTTTCTCCAGTGAGTGGGGTCAAATATTTATCTGACGACGCCAAACGGAAACTATCCTGTAAGGTAAACACGATGATTTGACCTGGTTGAATCAAACAGCTTCATTGAATGCTGACATTATGGGCTTTGTAGAACACTGCAATTGCGCTCTACATCCATGCTCTAACTGCTATCCAGTAATATTTCATCCCTGCTAGGTGAACGTACTGAAAATAGTTGTGTCCATTGAGAATTTCAAGCATATGATACGCTCATGCAATAGACAATCCACAAATGCTTACAAGTAACTTCCATGGACTGTCAGATATGGATTATCAATCATCCACTAATTAGTTCCTCAATAAAATTTCTAGAGAGGGTTGTGACTTTTTGGAATCTGTACAGAAATTAGAACCCGCCGGACTACTTTAGTCAACTGAAGGAACAAACAGGTGCTCTAGTAGGTGCATGCTCAACGATTCAGAGTTCATACTATTCTGATCGCTTGCGCAGAAGCGTTAACGAGTAGAGAATCACCCAAACATTGAAACTTTTGATTGGAAGTGAGTACCGAAGAAAGGCGAGTATAATCAATGCTGCTGATGAAGTGCCACAAACAAACGTTGCTACGGCATTGAGCTGATTGTGCTCATAGGACATTTGGTATAATTACTTATTTAAATCCAGTTTTCTCGTTGAACGAGACCATTGCACTTTTCTCCCTTAACACTGCCCAGTCACCTGATTGACGTGTAACAACGTTACATAAAAGATTAGTCTCAAGTGATGTTAAAAGTCTTTTAAAGCACTTTTCCTAGGTTCAACGAAATTGCGTAAGATACAATGGAAAAAAATTGAAAAAGGAGAATAGGTCAGAAAATTTAGAACATGAAAGAATGAGCTGGACGAATTCCCTCACCAAAGTCCATGTTCGACATCTCTAAAGGCTCCTGGTTCACAAGACCTTATAATCGGGCTGCAGTATTCTCGAATTTGTTCACTGCAGACTAAAGTGAGAATATGATACTGGTCATCTTAGCCCACATATGCTTGAAGGTTTCTCCAAGGAGGAACATAAATAAAGAGATTATGACATTTAGGAAGCTCTCGCTGGTCAGATGCGCACCTTTTTCCATGATACAATCAACGCAGACATGTGACCTCATAAATTTGAGTTGCTCCATAAATCCTTTCGTATTTGACACCTTCGTTAATTCAATAGTCGATTAAAGATCAATGTTTGAGCAGTAAAAGCACCATCATACTATATACAACCATTCGCAGAGCAAAGATTGAATGCATTCCTTTTTTAGAAATAATGAGGCTGGCGATCAAAGAAGTCGGCGAAGTCACTTTTGAGCTAATTACAGCTTCTAAATTTTTTATGCTGTAGATGTTGATTCGAGGTTTGAAAGAGATGGTTATCCAATAGAATAGGGTGGTTGTGAAACCGCGGCCCAGCCCAGTTTCTACAGGGGTGGCGAATCGACTTTGCAATGTGAATAGAGCTTATCCAGGAAGAAGTTGATACTGAGTCAATCCGGACGGTGTTGTCACAATGCTGCGAACAACAGCCACATTGTTTCCCATAGACTCCGACATTGATTGTCTGCTTATTTTCAAGCATATTCCATAACAGCTTAACCTTTAATCCCAAAAACCAGCGGCATAACCTTGCGAGCGTTAAACTTGGACTTACATTGAGGTGTTGGATCTTCACCGCATAGCAGCAAGTAGGAGTTGCGCTCCCCGTTTTCATTGGCGACCCAGGACGCATCTCCAGTAATGTCGATTTAAGGTCCTGATTGTGCGGTGATAGCAACAGACTTTCGCTGATGGTAACATGTGCAGCTTGGTAGTGGCCAATCAGTGCATGTTGTCGAGACATCACTTCAAAGTTGACATTTCATTCAGATGTCGAGTGATGGTGCTACGGTGCGATGACTAAAGCTACTAGAGTGTTCTCTAAAATAGCGCAGCCTTGCTTACATATGTCAAGGACCCTTGCTCCATTCAAATCTTGTCTTGCGATCGTCAGTTATAAAAATTACTGCATTCGTATATATGCACTGTAAAGTGAGAATTTATCCTATCCTTTCCACACAGGCTCTCCAAGGCTAGTTGGGAATTTTGAAGAAATCCCAAAAACAGAACGTATCTCATGCTCACAGCAAAGACAGAATTATTAGTAGGGAGACTTTTGATGTCAATTCAATTGAAAATTCGAAACCTCTTTTCCATTGTCGAGCTAAATGCTGATCAAGAACATTTTTACTCGAAATTTTGAGAAAGGTGGACTAGAACGTATCGCAGGTTTCTAATCAGGTCAGATATGATCTGAAGAAGGTCTCCAAAATTACAACTTTAGTTTCTTTCAGCTGGTAGTGATTTTATCAGCTATCTTAGAGGACAGTTCGACGACGACGTATCAGGCTCAATCATCGTACAAGATTGCATCTACATATTTATTCATGAACCACCGATTCTATAGATTGAGCTAGGTTCAACAAAAAGAATATTTATTTGGCAGCAAGCATATGACGTTTCTTAGCTTGACTGCTAGTAAAAGCAAGGACGTACATAAAAGGTTGATACTCTTCTGCTTCTTATTTCTAAAGCGGTAAATATGTTCTGCGGTGCCGTGGCTGAGTGGTTGTCATGCTCGTCGCGGCACGCATGGGCTTAGTCCGCCCCTCAACATTTCCGGTAGTCAACAATGAAGGCCCTATGGAAGGCCACAGCAGGGCTATCGTTGACATTGCAGGGAGACGTGCTCAACTAGTGCTTTACGGTATTCATGAGGAAGACGATGAAACAAATTGAATGCTAGAAGTACTAGGATCTGCACAAGGAGAAAAAAACTTTGTAAAAACGATTTCATAAAGTAAAAAAGGCGCCAAAATATCTTCTGTTTTACTACTGCAGTCCTATTTCTCAGTGCTTTTATATTCAAGCCAGATTTCATCCTCATAACGGAACAACATCGTCTCAGTGAAAACTATTTTCATTGTTCGAGTTCTGACGCTAACATGAGAAGCGATAAGCAAAGGTTCGTGTGCAAACACTCTTGTTGTTGAATTCATTTCAGCAGAAAAAACTTAGCAATAGTTTGAAAATACAACACAACCTGATGGATATTTGTCCTTTACACATTATATGGGAGTCAAAAGGAATTTTCCGAACGCAATATCTATAAAGATTGAGACGCTGATAAGAGAATAAGAACACGAAAATCTCGTCAAATAGAAAATCCATCATATGCTCGCTACTGTAAGACTATAACGGCGAGCATCATTTAAGCGAAATACGACAAATGCTCTGAGTATTCTACTGTGTGAAAAGAAGGGAGTCCAATAATCTCAGAAAATACCTTCTCTCGATCAACCTATATCTGGTAGATCATCGAAGAACTTACAGTCAATAAATTTGCTTATTTGGACACCTAAACAGTCCGCCTATTCTAATTTTGCGGGTTCCAGCACATGAAAATGTGCTATTTACTTCCTTTGCTCTCTGGATATGAGAAGCAAGCCTATTCAGGCTGTTTTCAATCGTCACTACATTAGAGCAGTCGCCAGCGCTTGTGAATGAAGGGAAAGATTATTACCTTGCAGCAGTAGTTACCAAGACGGCGATCAATCCTGGTACGGTTTACTCTCAGCTGTGCTTTCCAGATGGAAACGTTGGTTTCACTCTCATCCTGAGTGGCCTTGCCACGGCGTTAAACCCCTGTACTTCGCAGCGCAACACTCAGGAACATCTCCCAGCCACGATAAGGCGGGAAGCCATTTGGGAGGTCATAATGCATACTGACGATTTTGCCTACATTATCATGTCCAGCAGTCTTAGGAAGCGAAGTAGTAGAATGGTAAAGACATTGATCAATGAGTTAAGGATTTACATCATAAGCGGAGTTAACTTAAGTGAAACGAAATATAGCATTCCTATTAGCTATTAGACATTGTTAATGAGTAATTGTATTGATGAACTTATCAATGCACGCCTATTACATGTCTATCTACGTATGATCTATCGCACGCCTCTGCCCACTGCGAGACAGGTCCAACGATTGCTCAACCATTCGGTCGTCTTGCGCTCTTCAAATAATTACCGGTTCTTCTTCTCTCCTTATTCGTATGTGATTGTTCAAGAGTTTCTGGCATTAGTTCATGCAAAACACTATCTTGTCTTTTCCGACGTACTTCAGAATATATTTAATGTGTTCTATATTTCTAACTGATGCTTCCGACATTCAATTACTTTCTCTTTCGTCATTCGTTCTATAAAGTAATGCTCACTTGTTAGCATATCCTTCTTGAGTTCATTGGTTGCTCAAACAGCCCGCTTAAAACTCAGTATTCTTTGAGGTTCCTCGTTTATATAGTGAATCAGCGCTGAAATAGTCGTTCCTGTGACGTAACTGATTCCAGCTGAACATTCCATGGAAGTTATTGGACTCGTATGAAATCACAATCGTGCGTAACAGTCATTTTGTTATGCATATTTCTTGATATATTGGCATTGTTATACATGTTATAGTTATTTTTGTGAAGGTTTAATTACTCAAGTTTGAGTTATATACTACAGTACAACCATATAGTCATTTTATGGGTGGCCAGTGTTCAGAATCTCAACAGTACAATTCATACATTTAACGATGAAACAATAAAAGTTCACAAAGAAATATACGCACAATATATAAATGAGAACTTTCACCGGTATGCAGAACTCATAAACAATGGCAATTTTTACAATAATTCACTGTAAAGCTTCAATGTTTGAATTATTGGAAAAATTAATCGACATGATAGAAGAGAAGAGTGCATTGACAGATACACTGAAAGCAATCAAAGTATAAAGACATTTTCACAAGGGAAAAAGTGCTTCCTTTCTAAACTGAAGATCGGTCTTCTGATAATCATGTGCAATAAAACTCTTCTTGATATGAATGGCCGAAGAATGTCTTAGGTCAGTGCTTACAATGTTTAAATAAATAGTAAAACAGTAAATTTACAATTTAAATGCATCACATCCCTGTATTACGAAGTAATCACATAAAGTGACGTTAACCTGAGTTTCCTCAGATAATTTTAATATCGACGATGTTACCAGATGACACATTTGTGTGAGGGATTAAGTGCAGATCCGACAGGGCACGAAAATGCCTCGGCAAATTTGTGAAGGTTTGATAGAACTCCTGTGACGCGGAACACTTCCGGTGAATGTTCGTCGGTGGTTACTTGCTGCATTGCTGCAGCTTCTTTCTTTTGCCCACACCAGAACTATAAAAGATACATTCGAAAAAAAACCAAAACATTCATGTGAATCAAAAATTTTGGCTTAGCAAAGTGTTCTACCATAATCTTTCTCGTAGGGTCCACTTCTCTATTCAAGTATGTATTGATGTGCAGTAGCGCTGTGGCTACCGCTATGGTGTTTCAGAAAGCGAGTTCATAAACGATCCCCTTGTTCAATCCTCTCCCCCGATGATCTTTTGCAATCAACCTCATGTTTCAATTCGACTGTTCCTCGAGAATACAAAAAGAATTGTCTTGAAAAGCACTTTACGGCGTTTTTGAACAAGACGAATTCTTCTGGCAGCAGTCGAACCCAAGTAGAGTGTTCAAAGACCTTGGTGGACAATGAATACTAGAAAAGGTTTAAATGCAATAGTCGCTAGGATCCGTACAGTAAATTGCGATGACGTGTCTTGTAAGATATAGATAAATTATCATGAGAAGAACGATCGAAAATTTTGTTAGAGCCTGCACTACCAATGAAGACGAACCATTTAAATATTCAATAAGTAAGTGCATGTGTTAGTTGTAAAGTATTTGTAGAATGTGCATTGTTCTACAATACCTTCTCCTTTACAGAGAGATAGTTCATTTACCAATGACAGAAGCTTTCTGATCTCCTGATACCTCTATTAAGAGATATATGCCTGGTACAATTTTTTTACGAAAGTTGTCAAGCTTTGTATGACTCCGGTTTTATCGATTTCGCAACATTTTGAAAGCAGCTTCAAAGCGGACAGTGGGTTTTTAAATGCGCTCGCGCTGAAAGATTTTAGGCGACACGGACTCATCTCAATGCGTTTCTTTCGGATTGTTACCTTACCACATACACTCTCTCTTTGCGACACCTTCTTCCGTTTACTGTATAGAATGTGTATCTCCACAAACACTTGCTAATCAAAGAGGTACTGAGATGTTCCATCTTTGAGTGAGTATTGTGGACTGCGCGTAACAACCTTCTCAGGATACTGTTAACACTTTCTAGTACATACTCCAAACAACTGTCCTTTGAATCGGTCGATCGCTTGACTCCCTTTTTTGACCTGGAATTCTCTCCCACTCCTCTGTTTTTTCCGGAAACCAAATTGTGAACATTCATTTCAAGACACCAAATATTCCGCTTTTTTGGCCTCACAAAAATGTAGATCGGAATGGCTGCCTGTAGACGTCGACGCTCCAGTAAACACACTAGGAAAAAACGTCATATTTTCACTGCTCACAGTGTTACTTTCCAATACGCAGCGATGATACTTCCTAATACTCAACAACGTCTAACGCCTTTTTATCAGTACACTTAAGAGCAAATAATCAAAGGACGCGTCTCATACGCATCTCATCCTCATTACAGCTGACCATGAAACGACGTTTGATAATTATCGAAAGCGCTTAGAGCTTGGAAAGCTTGGAATGAAATCGATAGAAATATGGAACTAGATAATAATTGACAAAAAATTACATGAGCATAACTGAGGAAGAAAATTTGAGTGTTTGTGTATTGCTGTAGTCCAGGAAGTCGTGGCTCCTCCCCATGTTGCGTCACATACTTCTCGTAAGCCTTAATAACGTAGAGAGCTATTTACATTTTCACGTAATGTTGTAAGAAGCATTTCTATTGACACATCAGTGTGAAAAATATGATATAACAGGTGAGAGAACAGCATATGGTCCTTTATCGTAATCGGACAGAGAGTTATGAAGGAGAATTTTTCGCTGGACAAAGACTATTCATTGAACTTTCATCAATACTCATTCGAAAGCTTAAATCTCGGAAAACTGTAGTATTTGCTTTTCTTAAAAAGACGTTTTGTAGAGCTGTAGCATTTAAAATAAAATTATGTTTCACTCTCGCCGCTCGCTTCTATCATTATCACTCTTGTACTTCGCTGGCCAAATTTTTTCCTTAGCTAGGTTTCATTCATTGGCCTAAATCTTAAGAAATTCAAAGATGCGTTTCATTTTTAGAGATGCTTCTTAGCACTGTAGTAAAAATAAAGAAAACATTTATGTTCCACACATGCGTATTTCTTGTAGGATAGAGCTTTTTCCCCAAATTATGAGTAGCCGTTCGTAGAGTGAGTTTCGGATATTCCGTTGCTGTGCTTATCATCCGAAGAAACCGTTTCACTCCAGTGTTAGTATGGATTCTAAGACCGAATTTCATTTACGCTGCGCATTTGCTTGTCTGCTAGGGTGTGTGCGTGATAGTGGATCGATACGAGCGCGATCAATGGATCGCGCAAACGCAACTCACATGTGTGGTGCGGATTCAGTTATTCAATTCGAGATTTTTCTGCTTTGAAAGAAAATTTAGATAGAACATATGGTTCTGATGCTCGTAGATCTTCTCTACACGTTCATATCTATTCCGAACTTAGTATTTATTTGGCAATATGAAAAAATAATGAGAAAGCTAAGCCTTGAAACGATGAAACAATTTTTTTTTCAACAATTCGAATACAAAGACTTCATAAACCTCTACGAAACGGAGTAAAATTCCTGATAACAAAAATCCGCACGATAGTGTGAAACACAACCCTATATCCTCGCTATAACGTTTCAAAGAAGCTTCCATGAACACCGAACTTGTCCGAATTCTCAAAAATTTCCGCTGTTTGATGATTAATCAGTCTGGAAAGAGCTTTATGCAGCGATACATAAGCGATAATGATAAGAGCGTGTGGCGCATATTAAAAAAAAATAATTTCACCTTGAATATTACACGGTTTTGAGAAAGCTTTTCTGATAACAGGTACATTTCTGAACTCATTGAAATTTATGCTCTTTAAGGGTGTATAATAGTTTACGCGAAAGATTTACGTGGTAAAGTATAAGAGTATCAATCATAAAAGCGCGTGGCGTGTGTGAAACGTCATTTCATTTTAAATGCTACAGTAAAGAAGTCCTTTTGAAGAACAACCAGGTACAGCAATTCCCCAAGTTTCAGCTTAAGAATGATTACTAACAATCTTGTGAAGATTTCTGTCCAGCGAAAGAGACCCCTTAACAACTCCTCCCTCGTAAGACGGCGGAGAGAACACAGAATGTTAATGCAAATTGTAACAATACTGCTTACTCTAAGAGCTTCTTTGACTCCACCATTGTCGGCAATATTTTCGCCTTGTGTGAGCTTCCCGTTCACCTTAAATCGAAGCCATAATATCAGCAAAAACGTGAAAACTGGTCAACACACCTTGTACGTGGTTTTGGGCACAGTGTAGTTTCCATATTGCTCAACAATACATCGTCTGCGTTTATCAAATGCTTCCAGCGATTGACTACTCCACCAGTTATGCAGATTTCCATCTTTATCATATTGGGATCCTCAATTTTGAACATTGTCCGAAAATATCTTCTAGAATATACGAAAAAAAAGAGAGAAGAAAGCCTTTGATTAAGTGGAGACCGTGAGCTATAAAAAAATTCCACGACCAGAATGTCGCCATTCTACAACAATATTTCCATAGAAGTAAGAGAGGAATCCGACAAGGCGATACATCTTCTCCAAAATTATTCACTGCCACTCTCCAAAATGTCATGCGATCATTAGAACGGGACCACATGAGAGTTTTCCAGAATGACTTTTCATATTTCAATCTCAAAGATGCAATTTCTAGGTCGCTGAGGTCGTTCCTCTGTGGAAAAAGACCTGGCTAGTCTGCCACTTGGTGCGTAAGAGCAGCATTTTGATCAACTTTGAGCTAAATCCATCAGTATTTTGCTGATATAAGTGAGCATTACTTAGTTATCAACTATTCTTCGCTATCAATTCAAAGCATGGTCCTTATAAATTTGAGGTTGCCTTTGGTTTTTCCCTTGCGATTCTACATTGAGGTGCTATTTCCACATGATCCATGTGTTGCAGAAGTCATATCATGCTAATACACTTTTCTTTGATGGCTTTGAAATGGAAGTGATTGCGTATGATGACATCTGGGAGCATGAGAGCTTTTTTTTTGGTATTGTAGAAAAAGAAATCTTGCATTACTGACTGAAAAAGGAGAAATATATCGGTATTGATGCGGGACCTTCTGCAGATGGGCTCAGTTATACGAATTCGTGTTAACTATATTAATCTTAGGTCGATAATTAAGAGCTCAACGTGAGAAATCAAAACCTTGGTCATCGAATCCATGAGTGATTTCGTGTCCGATGACGGCACCAATCGCCCCGTAATTGACAGCTTTGGGGAATGAACCACTGAAGAATGGCGGTTGAAGAATCCCAGCAGGAAATGCTGAAATTATTCCAATACATATCTCCGTGGCACTTAAGTTGATATGCTGGTTCGTAACTGGTGCCTACTTATGGCATTTTTTTCCGGAGAGTAAAAAGCGTTGACAACGGCCGGTGATACATCGAATTCGTGGCGATCAAATGGTTTCAACAGCTTACGAAACTCTTTCTTTTGCATCCATATGACCGCTTTCTTCATGAGCATGTAGTACGTGTCCTCTGGAAGAATGACGAGCTGGAACAAAAATGTTTTGAAAGTTTGAAAAAAAGAACGATGTTAGAAGTTCAGCTGCAACAAAGAGAGAAAATGAAACAAGTTTAAAGAAGGTTACAATAAGGTATACATGATGTGATTGCTTTAAAAGATACCTACGTCTTTGTATTGCTCGTCGAGTTTCTTGATATCATTAGTTATGTTAGGATATCCAATGTTGTTTATCATGGAGTTGGCCTGCGATAGATCTATTTCATGTTGCACTCAAACTTTCCCAGTGCTCAAATTACATAAAATCCGCAGATGCGTTAGAGAAATTTCTGAACTCATGAATCACTAGTAAGACTTCACGCACCTTCAAAATCGCGGTAGATTTTGTCATCTCGTCCATCCAGTCGTTTTGATTAACCAAGTCGGCGAACGATTCTCGCAAATTCTCGATCATCTCCTAAAATGTAGATATCTCTCCACATGAAGTCCTTTGCGTAATTCTACAAAGAGTATTTTGGATACTCACTAAAGCCTCCCTTTTGTCCTCAGAATTAAAGTGTGCTTGCACGTAGACAGCACCAGCAGCTAATGGTAGCACCTAAATGATAGCGATTTTCGGATGGACAAAGTCTTTTCAAAATAGAAAACGGGATACCGCGCTTGGAACTTGTGCACATTCTTTCCATCTCGGTGACTGCTGCTGTTGACCGGTCATTACACGCGAAAAATCCTCAAAAGCGCAACATATTAAAACTGTACAAATTTACATAGAACTCTAATACCAAGTTCCCCAATTTGGAAGGATGGGCGGCTTGGTGAGATCGAACCAGCACTGTATTTTCAAGAATCGACATCACTTTCACTGTGCTACCGCTGGTTCCACAAGCTAAGTGTTTGACGTAAGCCACATAAATGGTAGGCATGACTACATAAATAATGATAGTTGCAAGCACCTCTTTTTTCCAAAATCTCGGGGATGTACCGCATCGAAGTCTTTGACATGGGCTTGGAAATTTATACTTCAGGTATACTATTCAGCTCTGAGTTGTAATTATCCGCTATAGTCAAAAGCATAGTGTTGAAGCAGTGTGGAACTAACTGTTTAATGTTCTCAAATCTTTCGTCAAGAAGTCGAACGCTGGCTTGCACGACACGCCAAACGATGTAATTCGCAAGTATCTTGCGATCCGTCTTTTTTATCAAATCTGACGCCTAAGAACATAAATTTGAAAAGTGATTTTGCATGCTTTTGCAAAATTACGACCAAATCTTCAAAAGATACCTTTCGCAGAAAATCAATTTCAGTGACGACGATTTCTGTGTCGTTATTAAACATGTCAACCATTTCAGAAGGAGCAATTTGTTGAAGATATGCGACCCAGTCGACCTAAAATCCAGTACCTGGATCGCGTCGATGAAGGAGATACTGCCTCACTAAGGAATGTGGAACTAACGTCATTCATGTATTCATACAGGTCGGCTACAACTCTTTTATTGTACAAACGTGTGCTATTCCTCCGTTCATCTTCAGGCACGACAATCTGGAAAGAACGCTGACAGGTGAAAGCAAAGAGCTCATTTATCGACCCTCTACCTACTTCAGCTAATTTCTTCTCAAAAGCAATCACATCGTCTATGTCGCCTTCAACGATCGCTTCACTTCCATTTATTTTCGCATCTTCTCTTAGAATTTTGACTATCTAAAACACTCGTTCTCAAAATTAGGTAAGCAGGCACTAATACTCGCCGTTATACCTCTTGAAAATACTTCCTGTATGCTTGCATATGGTTGGCGAACATTGTGCTGTTAAGGTAATAATCCCTAGCACCTCTGCCGAGCGACAGCGATGTCTGGTCCACCTCAAATAACCGTCACTGGTCCAAAATCAAATCTTTCCCTACGTTTCAAAACCACTTACAAATAGAGTGTTTCGAGAAGTGTTTTTAGCGTCGGCGTAGATATAAACCTGGAAGAACGATTCGACTCCGTAGTCGCGTCTAGCAAGCGCCATCAACTCTTCAAAGATGCCATATCGATATAAGCCTCACAAAAATCAAACTCTATTGAAAACAGACAAACCAGTGAGTTGAAACTTTTCTCTATTCCAGCCCGACTGCAACAACGGCCAGTGCCCGAGTTCATTCAAAGTTTCGAAGAGCAAACTGAAACCATAGGAGTCTTTGATTTGTAAACACTCAGAATAATTCAAATTAACATCAATCAACCCATTCCACAACTGCGCATTTTACCATCTTCTCTCTTCACTGACGTCTTTACTTTCATGTTATCGAATTATTTGACCCCTATCACAGTTTTTTCCATTGTGAGGATCCCATTACTCCTAGCATTCAGCGCATGTTTAGTCCTCTTCATGAACGTCGTAGAATGCTGGTCAAGCACGTCTTTTTTCTGATGTGGAGGATAGCCTACTCGTGTAGCTACACACTTTTAGACTTTTTTACTATCCACGTCGATTTCAATAAAATGGTATCGAGCGCATAACAACTTAGCTTTTCATACGTCGATTGTATGCCACTGATTTCTTAAAATTAAAATTAGAAAACAGACTTCCCTATAATCTTGGTAGTGCAAATGAATGAATTTCATTAGGCTTGCTTACGCGAAGTTGGTACATAAATTTTATTCGGCTAACATTTCGATACTTGTCTCCTTCAGAGTTGATCATTCGGTCCCTCCCCTCTCGAGTGGCGCTTCATAGTAGAAGATTCGACCAAAATGAGGGCAAAGACGAAGATCGACAAGGAAAATGAAAGGCTGTAGACAATTGACTCGGTCAGCGTTGACGAAGACGATGACGTCGACACGCTAGCCGAATAAATTTTATATTTGTTCACCTTGTTCAAGCAGACTAGATCAAAAAGATAAAGACTAGAACAAAGGCTGAAATAAGAGTATTGTCGTTTGCAGAAAAAAACTTTTATCATACGGAGCAGATACTATCGAAAAGCAAAACTTCCATATGACGAAGGTCTAAATTTACACTTTCTTCATAAAATGAAGGGATAGTGAAGAAATCGAGCCATGTTGTTGTGGCTCGATCCATTACTAATAGATCAATCTCCAAACTCTTGAGAATGAAACTATGTATTGAGCGCACAAAGGTTTGAGGTTTGTTTTGATAGGCTAGTTCAAGAACTCCTTATTTTATCCGCCAGAAGTCACGCTATATACTCGCTAAGTTTGAGTGTGAGGACAGTGATGATCGGAGGCGGACGTAAGTAAAACTAGCACTAACTAGTACAGGACTGCCACGTCTGAGATGCTGCACAATTCTTCACATCTCATTTTCATGACTCGGCTTTAGACTTCTTATGACCACGTTCAGTTCGTTTTTCACATTCAGCATCCACGAACTTCTTCGGATTTGTTTCAGGGTTCAGCCACCGCATATGAGGAGTTTGCCTTTTCCCTACGTGCCGCTGAACGCTGGTCGTGTTCATTTTCTCTGATTCGTACGATAGCTTTATTAAGTCGTTTTCTTAACACTTCAGCACGGATGATCGCGTTGATCTTTTTTATAGAAAGAATCTTTCTCCATCTAAGCTTGGTGTTGATTTTCTGAATCTTGGTGATGGCTTGAAGACATATGTTGATTGGCTCTGATCGGGTATAATGCATATCTCTTCCCAAACCCAATGCTGTGAATATGCTATTATCTGTCAACCATAAAAAGGAAAATACTTAGGATTATCACTTCCAGTCCTATGCAGTGGCATAGAAAAATGTTCTAAACTTCCCCGTTCTAAACTATGCCCACCAGCAATGAAATTTCAAAAGGATAACAGGAAGAAGATAGGCTGACTAATCACTTCTTTTCCTGGGACTCTCTTTACTTTTTCTCTACCTACTTCCATTCCTTTTTCTTTTTAATTTCCTCTCTGATCCACGTAATAAATTGTTCTCTGCAATTTCAAAAAAATCTGATACAAAGCAGATTACCTGGTCTTCAAAATTTCCAGTTGGGTTTTGTTCATGCATGTTTTGTATGCTATTCGAGCCATATTGATTGAAGTGGACTCCGACTTTACTTCTTGCTCCAATAGAACTTAAAATTGGTTGAAACATTGTGGGAAGCAAATGTGTAAGTAATCTAATCTTTGCTCATATCTCCAACGGCAACTATTTACGGGGTTCGCAAACGTTTTGAAATTTACTTATGTTCAAGTCAATATATATACATATATATGTATATATATACGTATACATATATATATATACATTTATATATACATACGCATATATATATATATATATATACTATATATATATATATATATATATACTTTACAAGTTTTTGCCTTATTGTATGGCGACAAATGAAAACTGGATCCCTTCCTCGACAGGAACTCTTCACAAAAGTGTTAGTAATCATTTGAAAGCTTAAATCTCCAGTCTTTTTGAAAGGCGCCCATTTATAAAGCTGTACAAATCAAAATCGAATTATGTCTAACAATTGTCAGCGTAGTCTCACTATTACTTCGTCGGAAACAAAGAGCAAACGATCGTCTATAGAGAATGTTGTAATATCAGAGTCATGCGTTTGATCTAGAATTTCTCTCAAAGTAGAGAAAAATTCTCAAATGAATGACAAAACCGCACTTGACATGTAACGCGTTAACGTATTTCGATCGATTTATAACGGGCCGCCGCATCTAATCTGCGGTCACCAAACACCCCGACCGTGGATTAGCCCATAAACAAACGCGCCGAATATGTGAAACCCAATCTTAGTTCACCTGCTTCACTGCAGTCAAACGGTCTTTCTGAAAAATAAGCAAAGCGCTGTATTCGTAGAAAGTTACGCTATCGAATGGTTATTAATAGTCTGAGGGAAGAGCCGTGTCATGCGAAAAAAGCGTGTGTGTTTTCCTCTCGGTGAAAAGTTATAAAACGACCTTTTCAAATGGCGACCACGTAGCAGAGATTTCAGCATTAGAATAAAGACTATAAGTGCAGTTAAAAGTCTTTGTCCAGCGAAAGAGGTCGAATCTTCATTTTTCGCCATATCATGGGCAAGTGCCACTTTGCAATCGACCTAACTTTTATATGTACCTTTTTAACAGATCTAGAACCATTGAGGTTGGCAATTGAATGCTAAAATCAAAACACGGGGGTTCGAAGATCACGGTGATTGCTACGTATTTCTTTTTGCTATAGTTCCCATCACATTCCTAAAAACTTCTGGAAACACATATACCTCGTAATTGTTGCCGAACCTGCTCCCGGACATAGGAGAAGGTTCCAAAAGTAGACATATCATCAGGAATCGGATGATCTTCATTCCAGCACCCGCATGCAAATTCATAGAAGTCTTCGCAAGGGTTCACCGACGTGTTTAACGCATTGATCTGTAATGTTTCAAAAACACTTCCATACATTGATCTTCTTCTCAATCAAATCATAGAGTGTTTTCCATTATGAAAAGTAGATGCGCTTGATAAACAGTTTAAATGACTAGATAACTAATGCACAATATTGTTTGCAGCCCGAACGCATCCCTTTGTTGTGCACACTGGTGGTTCGACGGCAGGAGGGGCTACAGTGGGTAGCACAGTGGTAGTCGTCGTGTGATTCTCCCCACTTAATCTGGAGTCCTGCTGTATGCTATTACCTAAAAGTGTACTTCTTAGAGGATTTTGAAAAAATACAAACCATGACACATACGTGAATTTTGTCCATTTCCAATATCACTGCTAGAAGAACGGCAGATAGTAGAATAAGCAATATTACGACAAACATTAGAACTCTCTCCAATGATGTCCGAGCACGCCACCATCGAGCAGTTCCCTAGAAATCCAGTTTAATTTATCGGACCATTTCTTTTTTGACAAACCTTATTGGAAGATATATTCTTGTCAAAACACCTAACCCACAATCGATAGCCCGATAACCCCTGAGAGATGTTTGTGGGAATGTTGAGCTTAGAAGTACTAGCGTACTTCTCATTCCACGTAGAAACGTACATTACCATAAAGATAGAGAAAATCTTCCATGCCTCAAGGCACAAATAAAACTCGCCTTAGGAAATTTCCCAACATTGTAAAGTTGTAGAAGCTCAGCGCCTATCATTCAGCTATGCTTCTGCGTTTCGAATCTTAGAGGGAAACGATATAGAAAAACAGATATGCTGAATATTGCAACGCGAAAAGACTCGACAAAGTGATAAATTGACAAGTCAAGCGGGTAATTATAATCCAGACTTGTCCTAATCCGTAATGTTTCAGTGGAGCTTATGTGGATAGATACCTTATGTCTTATGTATTCAAGCTGCTCTTCTGACAAAAAATCAACAGGAAAATCTGTGATATGCAATCAACACTTCAGACGGCTTTGCGTGCTTTAATTCCATAGAAGACATTGAATAGAGAACGGGCATCGGGAACTCTTCATTGAAAATGTCATAAGAGCATAGAAACCATGAGAAAATAAATTCATGTGTGGCTCACTATAATTTAAGAAAATAGGCCTTTACGAAATGCATAAGTTTTGCTTGCCTCAAACAGCAGTACATTATCAGTAAGTCATTTTTGATGATTATTACAGTCCTTAGTATACCTTAGAGATAGAATCAAACGGGCATAGCATACAAAAATAGTAAAATTCAAAACAGATTACAAGTACAGATGCTTCTTTCCGATAGCTTTCCCTTCAGAAGCTTTCCATGATATAATTTTGACAAAGGATAGACCAAAATCCATCCTAGAAACTGTCAGAAGCGTTCACTGGGAGAACCTATCGCCAATCATTATCAACACACTGGAAGCACTTTTGGTAACCTATCAACCAGAATACAAGATTCAAGACTTGTCTATGACCAGAAGATACCACGCACTTCCGTATCTGCAAACACTTCACTTTCATAGTACCTCCATAGAAAACCTATCGGACATCGTGTATCTCTCAAATACACTGATAATATATCGAGTAGTGTGGAGTGCTGTGCAAAAACGTTTGCGTCAGCAGGGATCCGAACCCAGATCTCACTTCTTGCGGGAGCATATGCTAACCGTTGCATCACCGACACTGGGTAGAATACGCTCCCGGAAACAGTGAGATCTGAGTTCGAATCCCGGCTGACGCAAACGTTTTTGCACAGCACTCCGCATTATTGGGTATATTATGAGGCGATGACACCGCAAGAGGCGGTCAAATAAATGAATTTCAGTTGATTACACTAATAATCATTTATAAGCTATTATGAGCTCCATGAGCAAAATGCACCGCTGCATAGCGACATTAATGTTGACATAAATAATCGTCCTTCACAGGGCAACTATCATCAAGCAAATAATCCCCGCATCGGCTGAACAACATAAGTCCATAGCATTTACACAGATTGATTATTAATGCCAAGATATATAGAAAGGCGGCTTATATCTTAAAAAATTGGGGAGAGAAGGGAGTAAAGATGATTACTAACGAGTAAACAGTAATCAATAATTATTTACAAGAAAATCTTTTTTAACAATGTACTGATCAAACAGATAGTGGCACATAAAACACTACGATGACAGACGCTGAACTTACGAGGAGTGGAAGTCTAATTGAAAAACCGGGTCAAATGCAACGTGTTTTTTTTCCAACTGACTCTCGATTCCTTTATACTGTCAGAATGGGGGGTACTGTAACATTATAAATCTAATCATTAATGGAAATATTCCACAGTACACACAAAACATGATTTTGAATAGCGAGAAGCTTCAGACTCACAGTATAACGTTGATGACGCTCATGTTATATAGGCTAAAATGCGTTGAATTTAGGACATAGTATCATTGTGAGATATTAGATTGCCCCATAATTTCTTCCGCGCTAACATTTTGTTGAGCTTTTCTTATTCTGGATTGGATTTGTACCAAACAGCTGTGGTAGAATGGAGAATGTTCTAGTAGCTTTAATCAGCAAGGTACAAGAAGACACCCACTCTGCGATCTAATCATCTGTCAACACCGCTTGCGCTTGGTTATGCGTTACGATCACAAGTTGAAGACTAGATGAGAAAGACGTACGAACTCTCAAAGGCAACCTCACTCAAGCCAGCTAATCACCTTTGACGATGACCTTCCACACCACGAGATGGAAGAACGTCCGAATGCTAGGGCCAAAAATTTAGTGCAGACACTTGGACACGGTCGTATAACTATTGCTCGCTATCTGAATGAAATGGCCTACCACAGGACAATGTTTCGATGAACACTCCAAATTTCAATAAATTCGGCTGACCATAATACAACATCCACCGCATAGCGCTGGATTTTTACACCGGATTAACATCCCTTCCGCGATTCGAAACAGCGTACATGGGAAAAGAACTACAAAGGCTATCCAGCTCAAAGTGACCTCGCCAAGTTCTTTGATCGCTGCTTTCATTCCTTCTAAGAAGAGGGATTCCAGTCTTTGGCCAGCAAATAGTTGCATATCATTGATTAATGGTAATTATATTGCCGATCAAGAAGTTTCCTCGAGTAAATGACAACTGAATCAACATAGTTATTTAAATGCGCGAAAAATCGCAATAGTAAACTATAATGCGATAATGTAATATTTATACCAAAACGTCCCAGCAAACCCAGTCACGCGACCATGACGTGGCATCGAAAAAAAGGATTTGTTGGCATTTTATTATTAAAAAATAAACCAACGAACGTGTTGTTGTGTAATAACGCATCGAGCAAACGATGCCATTTTCTGTTGGATAGAATGAAACAGCGGAAGTGTTTAAATGACGTCAGATAAGAACAAAGAGTATTTCCTCTAAGTAACAGTTGTCATTATAATCAGATCAAGCTTGGTATAAAACAAAGTTACACACCGGCTAGAAGGAGATCATGAGAACTTCCAAGACACAAGGTTCGCGATTGACAGCGCGGATTTGGTTAATCTAAGGATATTGTGACAACGACAAGCGAAGATAGTGTCACAATCCTCAAGAGCACTGTCAATTAGATTCGCACTGTGGATTTTTTCTGTACCAATAAATACTGTATAGCAGTTTTCCCTTAACCTCGACATAACTGATGAACACATTCTCTCTGATAACCTGATAAGATCTTCTGAGTCCTTTATGAGGTCTGGTATGGCACTTGTGCAGTACTAAATAGGCCTATTTCAATTTTACAGGCTTATCAGAAGCACGGTGCCTTTTGCTTTAGCCAATCCCTTGCAGTGGGATATAGACCTACATATAAAGTAATCGACGCCGATTTTTCCCTGCAAGGGATCGGCTGACCCGAAAGGCACCATGCTACTGATGAGGCTGTAAGAGAAACAACCGTCTACTACTGTATAAGTGTTATGCCTGACCTCATAAAAAGCTCAAAACATGTTGTCAGATTATCAGATTATCAGATTATTACTGTTTTTCTGCACGAGGTCTATATAAGCAGTCGAATGAAGACATATTTTCAATGGTGATCAAGACTGTATTATGAGGTGCCGATAGTGATTTCGCTTCGGTTGACGTTTCGAGTTTCGTTTTCTCAACATCATCTTGAAAGACCATATTGACTCTGGAAGTCCATGCAAAGTTGATCGAGAAGCATTCTTCGAAACAGTTGAAGAGGATCCGACTTTGACTATCGAGGTGTTTGGCTGATGGTTTTGACTGTGACCATACGAAAATCAGCAGAATATTAAAGGCTCTAAGGGAAAAGTGGGAGAAGGATTGACGAATTTAATATTTGCAAAGCAAGGCTGCATGTAGGTAAACTGACAGAGAGGAAGTTGACCAGACAGAACTGAGAATTGCTAGGTCATCCGTCGTACAGTCCTGACTTGTCGCTGTCTGACTATCACCTCTTTCGGTTGCTGAAGCACTTTCTGAGAAAGCAGAAATACCGAATATCGATCATTTGCGTCAAGGATTGACAACATTCTCTGAACCAAGAATGACGGGTCCTGTGATTGATTTGTTGCTTGAGAGATGGCAGAAATGTGCTCATGACGTATACTTGCGTGATCATGACGTCGATGTCTTATACTTGAACACTGCTGTCAAGCAATTTCAAAACTTATATATAGAAATTGAGTATATTGCTCCAGTGCCAAAACTTATAAGAAGATCTAATATATTATCCCAGGTAGGTGAATATATCAAAGTCAGTTGCGCCCAATGCGCATTTTGAGCACATGGTACTGTTTTACTGCAGTCACTATAAAAATGATGTTCACGAAGTGGCAAGTAGAAATACCAACGATCCATGATTTGGTTTTTCATGAGATACAAAGGAGAAAAATAACGTTACTGCTGAATCCGTGCAGAGGGCAGAACTCGCCGGTTTGTTATAGCCTGCTGAAAGAGCAAATAGAGGCTCTAGTGGTGCTTACTCGACATTCGAAGCGCATAAACATTCCGATCGTGCACAAAAAGTAGCCTGCATTGAAAGATCGGCACATACAGATCAAAACTTCTAATTGAAGACGAATAGCGAAAAAAGTGTACGATATCAATGCTGTTGATGCACAGATTCAAACAGACGTTGCTACGGCATTAACCTCATTTGTGAAAAGGACATTTGCCATAATTATGTGTTAATCCAAGTTATTCGTTGAACAAACGCATTACCCTTCTCTCGTAAACACTGAGTTTATCAGTCAGCATACGATTACACTATGAGAAAGATTAGTTTCAAACGATATTAACAGCCTTTCAGAGCACTGCCCTTAAGTTCAGCCAAAACGGTCAAGGTAGATGAATACAGAAGATTTGTCCTACAAAATCCAATGCATTCAAAGGTAACCTAGTTGTACTTGAGAAAATTGAGTGGTAAGTCAAAATTCGACTCGCGTTTCACCGATACCTACACTAATGTGGTGATAGCACGCGCCCCCGTTACGAGTAAAACGTGAGTTCAACTCTCGTGTGAGGTCGAATTTGTGCTTACCACCCAGTTGGTTCCCCTAAGGTTATTTAAGAGATCGTAAAACTGCGAAAAGCAACACAAACATAAGAAATACTAAGTAATCCGAATAGATTTCCTGTTCAATCTTCGCGTTCAACACCTCAGGAAGTTCCTATACTAGAAAACCTTCGAATCTGAGTGCAAGGTTCATGAAAATTTGTTTAATATAGATTTCAGCCAAAAACTGATTGAGTATCGCTGATCCTAGCTCAATCACACACACACTTGAGAAATTTTTTTCAAAGAAAAAAAGGGAAGAAATCATAGCATACATCCAACCTTTCTCTGGTCAGAATATATCTTTTTCTGGGACACAATTAATACCAATTAATACCGACATTTGATTTTCAAATCTTTTGGGTTGTCCCAAAATTCTTGCCCATTTTGACATTCACGCTGACTTGTTGTTTTTTATTCGAAAAATAAACTATTCAAAATATAATCACCATCATAATTAATGCTATGCACCTGATTTTTGAGTTAAGACTGGATGGTTTCGTCCCAAAAAGACTGAGGTTGGCGAACAAAGAAATCGGCGAAGTCGCTTTGAACTTATTGTAGTCTTCAAATTTTTTCTCCCGCAGATGTTGCTTCAGAACGCGGAGGAGACCCGATAGAACAATGAACTACACGATGGATGTAGGACCATGGTCCAGCCAAATTCTCCTATTTGAAGTTAGACTGATAGTAATGTCAATTCCGTAGATGTTTCTGATCTTAATTTTTCAGTAAGAAACATGTACGTAATGATATGGTTTACTAATTTATTTTTAAATTATTTGACATTGTTTGACGTATGCTCGCATCTCATACACTCGATCCAATTGCTCATAAGCATCCTCCACAAAAATCTCGAAATTTGTACAAGGTCCTGCTCCTTCTTGAGCAATTTTTTGGCCATTTTGGTGAATGTCACTGTATTCTGACCAAGTCGATTCTTGTTCGATTATTGAGATAACCGTGTTTCCTCTTCCATTTTGTTACAGCTACTCAGCGTCTTTTGTTGGTAGAAGGAGACCATCTGATTTTAGATAAGTCTGATACCATGTTGGAGCCACAGAAAAGGTGAGAAGTTTTGGTTAAAGCGGAGTTAGGTATAAACAAAGCATTGTTCATGGAGAGCACCATCATCGGCAACAAATTACCTAGCCATTGAGTGCTCTAATGTCTGTTTTTGCTTCAACGTAAAACACTTTCAGTATGATGATCGGCAACAACTTCTTATCCGATTAGGCCAGATAGAGAGAAAGGGAGTGGCGAATGGGTTGAGTCTTATGCTCTAAATATCCTGGTATTCTTTTCTTTCATAAAAAAGCTCATGCAATGATGTGGAGAAGTCCTTGAACTGTGTCAAACATTGAGGTAACAGTAACATCGATTAGGGAAGACATCGCGCATACTGTGGCATAATCTATTTCAATATGGTAATCCTTACTACTTTCGAGAAGTCTGAAATTGTAGACTACGACAAATGAAAAATTATCTGAATGCTGTCATAGAGCCTACTTTGTAGTTGAAGTCACTCATGATTACTTTATGAAGATGTTTTTCACGTTTTGAACCGCATGTCCCGTTTATTGATTGTTTTAAGGCTTTGGCAAAACGACAAGCCAGTGTTGAAACTGGCATTAGCCCATATCTTTTCTACTATAGACAATCAATTAGGCTTTAAAGTGCTTATGGGGAGATCTTGCGTTACCGAAGGCAGGAGTTTTTTACTCGAGCGGTGATGTTCTCTTACCTACTCCGTTTTGACTCATTCGTATTTAAAATTTATAGTCTTTATTGATGGAGCGCCGTGGGGCGAGTGGTTGTGATGCTCGTCGTCGCACGCGCGGGCTGAACCATATCCCTTCCAACGCTCTTAGGCAGTCGACAACGACCGCCCTTTGAAACGTCACAGCCAGGTTGTCCTCGAGATTGCAAGGAGACTCGCTCAATCAGTGTTCTACGACGTTCAAGATGAAGTAGAAAAAACGAATTGAGTACTAGAAGTGCTGATCCGCACAGTGAAGGAAAAACACTGTGAAAACGAAACACTTGTATCGGGCTGTACAAGAGCTCTTACCAGACCACATGACAAGTTGGCTCAAATAATTATGAAAGGATCTATTGAAATTTGAGCGTGGTCTATACAAAGCACTCGAAATAAAGCTATAATTATGATAAAAATACCAGCCAAAGAGCAATCGAGTGCGCAACACTCTGTGTTAGGTGAAAATTTCACATGATATAGAGTGTAGGACATTCGTCTTCGATGACTCTCTATAAGGAGTGTAAAGCTCCAGAGAGAACTGACTATAAAAAGATCGAAAAACGACGGGTTCTGCCCAGCTGACGAGTCTGTAGGGACGGAACACGTGTATCGGTCTGTACAAGAGCCCTTACCAGACCACATAACATGTTGGCTCAAATAATAACGGAAGGATCTATTGAAATTTGAGCGTGGTCTAAACAAAGCACTCTAAATTAAGGTATTACTGTGAAGACGGATCAATAAAATGCAGAAAAGAATTTTTTTATAGATCATAAAAAGACGATTCAGATGGTAGTGTGTCAGATCGTCACTACAATCATACGAGATTGAGACTTACTTTACTGGCCTCAAGACTCCAACAAACTCTGCATAATTTTTTCTCAAAAATACGTGGGTAAAGAGTAAAAGAGAAATAGAGGTTACGGAAGCGATTCACGAGAATTACGGGTTCAAAATTTGTCGTCGACTAAGCTTTCTGCACTGTGGAAGCATAATTAGCCATAAAAATTGCCGATGAATAAGAACGCATACATCAGCACAATAGGAATTTCTGCATAACTTCTGATACATATTAGGTTTTCTTAGAAGTTATGGCACTAGAGCAACAAACACCAAATTCATTAACCAAATGTAATTAAACTGCTTATCAACACTATTCCAAGTATGTGCCATAAACCTGAACAAATTTTTGCTATCTCTCAGAAAACAAATCAACAATGCTTGTGCAGAATTTTTTTCAGTTTTCTTTTGGCACCAAATTAGTCCATATTTACCGCATCTCTAGCGCTCAACGAACCTTTATCGCAGTTTGCTGCTTCACGACTACGAATTGGGACTTCATGCGCACATCAACTTTGAGAAGATCAACAGTGTAAAGGCTTAAGGATTTGTGTTCAGACGAATAGCGTGGTGCCTTGCTGAGTATCGCCATGATGCCATGAGGCCATGATGCGGCAGGTATCGACAGATTTAGTACTAAAAGAAAGCTCAGGAAATTCTACACAAAGTGCTATTGATTTGTTGGTTGAGAGATGGCAGAAATGTGATCAAGCCGACGGCGCATACTTTTAGTACCATCGTTAAGCAAGTTCAATTGCTTCTGGTTAATAAATTTTATGTTTATTGCTCCAGTTAAGTAGTATCTGAAAATTCGAGTGCGCTCATTAAAAAGAGCTGTTAGTAAGGTTACAGTTGGCAGAACCTCAACCTCATTAGACAGCGCAAACCCTCACTATCAGAACAGTAATATCAAGATAGCCGCCTCTGCCCAATAAGGTAATTTAGTGTTAAGAAGATCTTGAAAAAAAAAACAATAAAGTATTGAGTATCCGGTATTTTGTTCGTATACATGGAGAAGATGGGCGAAATTGCCACGTGCAACGCAACTACAGAGAGTTTATAGATCGCAGGTCTGTACCAACTTGTTTATATACTTAGATGATTTAATCCTACACACGTGAGTGTTCAAAGACTTCGTGAAAGATAGATGTGAGAAAGCAGTATGAATAAAAAAGTATTGGTCTGGAACCCGCATGACGTTTGATGTCGAGCTGTGCTGAAAAATGAAGAAAACCACATATAATGTTTCAGAGTTCATACTCTCAGGATGCTCCAGGGTAAAATGAGACCTTTATACATTTATATGAACGATTAAATCGATAAGCAAAGTCGTTTCTATAAATATGTGAAGTTTTCGAATCATAATAATGATCTTCAATTATCAAGAATCTTGCTTCAAATGTCATGTGTTAGTGGAATTATGAGTGATATTGGTCATAAGAGAAAAAGAAGACGATAGGGTAACAAAAAGAACAATAGACTGAACCACGAGAGGATCAATAGGATCGAGGAGGATTACTGAAATAGTAGGCGATGTGTTTGTTACACATTTTTTCAGTCAAATCAGTTATGCGCGCAGTTGGAGGCAACATTCGGGCCCTCAAACAGCATACGAAGTCACATACACGACAGTTTGAAGATATTTAAAAAGGAATAAAGAGATGGCGAAATTCAAATGTCATAAGAAGGCAAGTCACTCAAGTACTGAGGTATTACGTAGTAGAGTAATTATATTTATTGCGTTCTATAACTAATACAAATCTATTTATTGCGTTCTATAATTAATATATGTCTATTTGTTTATTTTCAACCAGTTTTCTATGACATCTAAGAAGAAAACGAAGAAAACGACTGGATGCTAGAAGAACTGGGACCCGCACAGTGAGAAAAAAAAGAAAAAATTTGTAAGATGGATCAGACAGAGCAAAGAAATTATTGCGCTCACACTTCTCGACTTCGCATATATTGCGCCGATTCAAGCACTTCTTGCATTCTATCCGTTCCCACGCCCTCATACTCTACGAACACCCTCGGGTATTTGGCATTATTTGTTAAGAATTTTTACAGCGATGTAGGTGAATGAGAAAAGAATAGAATTCCCTTGGAATACAAGGACAGCTCTGCCAGGGAGCCCAAATATGGACCAGAGAGAATGTGCTGATAGCAGAAAAGTCCGCTGTTAGTTGTCCGATTTCAGGGGAATGAGAGCCTGTTTGCCTCAGTGGAAAGTTAGATCAGAACTTTTCAAGTGTCCTTTCTCAACACCACTGTCCTTAACCGCCCTCACTGCGCAATGAAACGCGAGAAAATTTGAGGAGTATGCTACTCCTATGATGAAGAACGAGTTGGAGAAAAAGCGTTAATAAGAAACCAAAACATCGAAAATTCAAATAAAGTGGATTGATAGCCATTTCAAAAACCTTGAGAATCGATATTGTGATGGTAAAGAAAGCTTTCTGCTGTATATATTCCTTTGTTTCTAATTTTCTTGAAATCAAAATCGAGTTTTAGGATATCTCATTAGATATGAGATATTTTGAAATTTGAGCGTGGTCTTGAAAAAATACTCGAAGCAAACGTTACAAACCGAGTTCCCTGCGAAATAACATAAAGCTATTGATTTCATAGTAATAGGTAGATAAAGAAGTCACGCATAATACTCACCTTACCGGGCATGAAGACTACGACTGGAGGCTCTTCTCTCGACAATGTATTGAAACACGATGAATCACTGAAAGAAAAGTGTAGAAAATTGGCGAAACAGTCTAAATGTAAAGGCGGTTCAAAATTACACTTCCGTTGAATCAAATTAGAGGCAAAATTTCCTGATCGCTAATTATTTCTAACAAAAAGCCAGACACCCAATTTACTATTTATTTATAATCAATGATAAGACGTGTCTAAGTAGCGCACTCCATGGTACGGTACTTTGTGGTTAAGCTTCTTTACAGAGACATACATTTCTTTCAAAGCTCACCTGGGTGTTTCGGACGCATCTCCCATTGAAATCAGTTGCATTTGACTGCCGTTCGTGTGCAGATGTATGTAGTCCGGTGGATCACCAAAAGGCATCTGAAATAACTTCATTTCTGATGGCGACCTCAAACCCTCCCTGCACAGAAAATGTGGACCACTTAACTCACGATGGTTCGCCCACACATATGCATACATACACGATACCAATTGGCAGCAATTGATGGATGTTTAAGAGTGCTAATTATAGATTTTCGCAAGTGCAACACCGTACTAGAGTATCGGAGGTTTGCGTTGGAAAGAGGAAGAATTTTGGTGGGTCTACTGCCTTCGCTTGAAAACGCCAATAGCTCTAAATGCCCCCATATGGTCTGTCTGCTCATCGCAGGAACATTAACAGAACACCAATCTCTCGTGTAATAAATTCCAATTCAATTGAATTTCGATTCAAAGCCATTGAAAGATGTTTTGGCAGAGTAAGATTGAAGGCAATCAGATTAGATCATTCTTGGAAAGTTTGAGAACGAGACTGCAGAAGGGACGGCGAGGCCAGTTAAACAACCCCTAGAATATTGAGATTGAAGAAATATGAATTTTAACATGAATAGAAAACTTTTGAGAGCAGAATAGGCAAGACATCGATCAAAAAACTCAAGTTGCTTTGACTTTTAATTGACTTCAGCGATCTTGATGTCAGAAATAGTCAATCGGGTTAAAGTGTTTGAGAAACTCTATGAAGAAAAAATAAATACATCTAAAAAATTGTAAAAAAATGAAGAATACGCCGACAATCACACATCTAGCTCATTGAAGGTAACGAGATCCAAGCACCGGTATAACTCATGAAAAAAACGAGCCGGCCTTTCAGTTTCCAATCTCAGAGAAACTCGTTAACAAAACAACTTATTAGGATAAAACTATTTCTGCTAATAAATCCACCTGACTCTATCACGATAATTTTCTGTAGCCTAAAAATTCATTTTTTTTCAGCTGCTTCATCGTGAGTCGTATTAATCAAGCTGTGAAGTGATAAACAAGTGAGAAATTGTCCATCAGCACGTGACAAAGTTCCCAGATGTAACGTTGGTGATGACCATGATTAAAGCTCTGGCGTACGAAATTTTGGGCATTTCTGCTACCTATCTCAACTATTTTGACAAATCTTCATCCTAAGATTTGAAATGAAAACGACACTCGCAAAAATTGGGTACTTTTCCGTCATTCGCACGCTGTTTCGACGTCTTGAGAGAAATCCGTCTCGAAATGTTAGAGGCTTTCGTAATCATTCGATAGCTTAAATCACGAAAATATTAATGATCTAATTTACTTCTCAAAAACTTTTTTATTGTGCTTTTGTAGCGAAAATAAAATTTTACTCCACACTCAAGCATTTTCGCTGGACAGAGCTTTTTTTGGACTTATAGTAATAATTCGATAGCTCAAATTTTGACAATTTCAATAGTCTTTATTCACTTACTTACCTAGATACTTAGATGGCCCATCTTCACTAGTTGTGTGGACCCCAGCACATATTCCAAATGGTATATTGCTGGTCGTGAACATAATGCTCCTTGGTTTCGTGACGTAATCTTGCAAGCGCTTTTTCAGGTCTTCATAATGTCGTTTCCAGTGAATGGGTTTCGCCAACGGATTCTCGGTCGGGCTTCCTATTTTGACTTGGAGGTGGTGTAAGGCCGAGGTCAAAAGCAGAGGTAGGAAAAAAAATCAACTGACCGCTCACGGATGATGTAGAAGCCAAAATCATAATAGTGTCTTTGCTTTTTGAAAGCATTATCTTGTGCGCTGTAGCAGCCAAATTAAAATTGGATTTCGCATCCGCGAATTATTTTCGTCATCAGCACTTCATTTCGACATCTTGAGAAAAACGCGCATCTGGTTTTTTTTCGAGTCGCACTAAGTGGTCAATTGCTCAAATTTCGAAAATCTCAATGGTATACTTTATTTCCAAAATAACCTTTTGATGCATTGTCACAGCGAAAATAAAACTATGTTATACACTCAAAAATTTTCCGCTCATGACTTCTCCCTTAGACTTTTAATAATTATTCAAATCTCAAATCTCGGTGATTTCAAAAATATACTCAGTTTTAAAGAAGAGTTTTTGGCATGCTGCACCACTCAAGAGAGGATTTGGTTTCGCAAATACTCGTTATGCAAGAAGCGCGGTGACTTTGAGCGCATATTGCGAAATATCATTCACACATCGAAGCGAAAAATGCGCGCCGAGTGCGAAATCCAGCCTTCATCTATGCTACAGCGCGTTTAAAAGTCTTTTTCAAAAAACAAGTACACCATTCATGTCGTCGAAATTCAAGCTATCAAACAGCTACTAAAACTTCAAAGAATTAGCTTTGTCCAGAGAAAAATGCTCGAGTGTGAGACATAATTTATTTTTATCTTAGAGCACAATAATAGAGCTTTTTTAGAAATAAAATACACCACTAATTTTCTAGTAATTTAAGCTATCGAGTGACTGAGAAAGTTGTAGGAAAAAGTGAAAACGGGCTTTTCTCAGGGGTTGAAACAAGGTGCGGATAACGGAAAAGTACTAAAAATTGTTTATTTCATTCAGAAGGATGCAGCCTGATGCACTTAATAAAAATGTAGACTGCTCTACTCCCAAAACATTTGTGCATACGAAAATTCTCATGAAACATTGTTACAAATGTCCTAAGAACACTAGAAGAAGATGTTGTTATGAAGATTTTTACTTGATCGAGGTTTCGGCGCCAAAGTCTCCTTCATAGCAAGATCACGTATATACGTATACGTATAAATCGATTTACAAAAGTTTTCAAAGCAGAAGATGATCAAAATGAAAAATACATAAAGCATGAAATGCGCTCAGTTTTGAAAATTACATTAATAGAGAAATGAGAAAAACTTGAAAAGAAGACCTTGGATATTTTCAGTCAATATTCAAATCTTTCCAACATTTCCGACGGTCATTGTCTGTCTCAGTGACTGAGACGAGTACTAGATCGTTTCCACACCGCGTTTATGAAGAGACTTTCGACTTGTTTTGACTCGAAAGTGCACAATAAATCTGAGCTTAGGCAATTTTTCCTACGGGATGCAATTACGTCATCACTCGTAAAATCAGCAATTCCTTGTGGTCATAAACATCACTAAGTACTTAGACTCCGTACGAGAACCCGATCATCAACAAACTTCGCGCTTCGACCGCTTTTTTTCTTACTTAATTCTTTCATTTCCAGTTTTCTTAATTAGTGCTATCTCTCAGTATAGTGTGATAGAATGTTTTGAGCCTTTCAGAGATGTAGTATGGCATTTCACATGGTATACGAACTTTTCGGCGTTTTCACACGCCTCATCAGTACCACGTGCCTGCGGCTCAACCCTAAGTGCCTGCGGCTCAACCCTACTATCAAAGCAGCGGTGCCGCAGATGTGTCAGTCTAGACGAGTGAATGTCACTCGATGGCGCCTTCTAGACTGATTTCCATTCAAGACTTAGGGCTCCTACAGAAGCATATAACAATACCTTTTCATCGAATGTCCTTAAGACCACACTCTAATATTCAATATGGTCTCATAGAATATTTTAATCCTTTCAGAGGTTTGATTTGGCATTTCCAGTGGTCTACGTAATTGCTAATCTTGTCTTGTTATTTATTAGAATTTACTAGATAGGCATTTCTTAGATGATTTTATCGTCGGCGTAAATGTTTTACCTTTCCTTCAACCACAAAAAAACAAAAATATTTTGACAAGTAACTCTTACCCTATGTAATATTCTGTGTGGCTGGTCACTGATGAATAATTGAAAGACAACATAACGGCTCTAAAGTAGGCGAAAGCGCAGAAACGTCAGCCATATCTATTGTATTATACTGTATTCCGTAAATCTGAGTGTTAACAATCTCCTGCCTGCTAATAAGGGAAAACACGGAATCATCAGATACCGCCGAAACTCACATAAGCCAATGACGTATCAACCTCGAAAAGGCTTTAGACATTCTCAAAAATAGCTTGGTTTGCAGCGTTAACAAATGATTCGACCTGGGGAAAGAAATTGCTCAGGTAGTCGAACTGGCAACACAACACATGGGATAAGAAAGCACTGCGTAGAAGTGTAGAAAAAAATCAACAAGAGCAAACCGACAATTGTAAGTGAACATCACATTTTGTAATTTTGCATTAGCCTTACAGAAATAAAATGACGACACGTTGATTTCTTACGAAATTCCGAAGAATATGAAACCTTAAAAAATTTGTTTCATAACCCTTCCAACGATCAGCTGAGAGAAGGACCTGATTTCTTTTTCAAGAATCTCCAAAAGACAGGACAACGAGGCTGATGATGTGAGTTGGGACAGTTGAGCCCATACTACGACTATTACGCTCAGTGTTACGATCACGCTGACCACGTATCAGGTTACAATGCTGACAATAATAAACTATCAAGCGATGAGTTCATTAGTCTGAAGGGCTGCACATAAGTATACTGATGAAGAAGTAACGCTAGAAGAAAATCCGCTTCTAGTCGATATCGAGGTGTGTGTAGACACGAAACCTCATCGATAGCGAGTAACTGAGGAAAAAAGTGTTCCGACCCTTACAATGAGCCGGGAATAAAAAGGTGTCCTGGAGCTATGCCAGACGGCGACGTCTTTTGGCTCCAGAGCTGTCGTGCTCTCTCAATTTCTCCGACTTGCGAATCGATCTGCTCCTCATGCTGCCGCCCGAGATGATGAAGTAGCTGCGACCTCATCCGACACATGCATCACGTACTCGAACACTGTCGTGTTGGTTTTGAGGCGCAGTTTGATCGTTTTCACACTACATCAAGATACTACAGATTCTTACCGTTCATGTGAAATGTGCAGAGAGTGTGAGTTGGTCACCTTCTGCTTCAATTTCTAAGCATCTAGCACAAAAAAGGAAACATTTCTTACCCGGAAGAGCTTGCCACACTTTTTCTCAGAACCTGTCATATGGCTTATTTTTGAAAGCCGAAGACAGCCTAATACAGAGAACTTGTGTTTCGAAATTAGATTATGATATAGTTGAGAGTTTCGTACTAGCTTTAAAGACTAGTGTAGCGATATTTTGAACATTTGACACTGAGACTGACGTGCTGTAATCTCTATTTCTGTACGTTTCAATTCGTAATTGATTTGTGAACAGAAAACTTCACCAGAAAAACTATCTGTTCGGGCAAATTATGGATTAAAATGCTAAAAAGCGCCAGTAGATAGATGGAAAATGTTTCATAATTATTGTTTCTTCTATGACCCATTGGGAGCGTGCGGTGCAGTGGTTAGAGGTGTGCGTAGCACACGTGTTCTTCGATGGTTCGATCTCCCGCTCAAAGCTTTCTATCCTTTCCAGGAGTTGGTGAATTTGTACCAGGCTTGTCTAGGAGAATAACAGCTTTGACTTGTTACATTGCAGGCCACCACGAGTCATTGCGAAAGTAAGTATGCACTCAGTTGCCTCAAACGAAACTGAACACTAAAGGCAGGTGCACGGTGCTTTCCTCAAGGACTGATCGCCGCCGAGGGCTTTATCCCTCATCCTTTCACATGATTCATTCTTGCATATGCTGTGTGTGGCCCTATACCTGCTCAAATTATTTGTTTTCTTGCATTCATTGTTTATGAAGATCTTCGAACATAGCACGTGTGAGTTAAGCTGTTGCCTGACTATTGCATCGTCCTCATTATGAAAGCAGTTGTACTTCGAACCTTCTAAATGTGGTTTCGACAAAAGCCTGAAGTTTTTCATTGCCTTTTTCATGAAGGCTTTTCATGAATGCTTCTCTAGATCATTCACCTAAGTGTCCCAAGACAGCTGTGCTACAGCGTTTCCACCTGGATTTTGGAGAGTCACCTTTCGAAAACAAGTCTTTTCTTTCAGAAAAGCAACGCCAATGGGATTAGAGGCCTGGTGGACACGGTGCGGTGTCGAACCACTGCCGTATGCGTGACAAGCGGTACCACTCACACTCCACTGCGCTGTATATTGTGTATTTTAAGAAAAAGTTCAATACATTTGGAAAATTAGGTCCTCTGTTTTATATCATAAATCATCTGACCAGTCTAGGTTCTCCTCTTCAGGTGTTAGGACTTTAGCCGTCAAACTCGATCCATACCAAATAGGAACGACTCTGATCGAATGGCTATGAAGACAAAAAACGAAATTGAAAATGCAAAGTCTATTTTTAAACGTTTTCAGAGCACGTTGGAGAGATATGCATAGTGCATCGTGAAACATATCGTCGCGTCTCAGTTGATTTCAATTTCGCAAAACAGGCCCCTCCTTTGCTTGCTATGAGCAATTACACAGCACTTTTCTAGTTAAAAAATGAATGGGGATGATACGGGATAAAGTGATCCACCAGTGGTGTAGGATCTGTGGTTCGACTCTGCGTCCTCACCGAGCCAAACGCTATATCTTTCAGAGGTTAGGAAGCCGGCATCAAATAAGTTCAAGAGGATTAGAACACTGAATCAATACATCGTAGACCACCGAAAACAGTCCTACAGTAGTGGTCAATTTCAGTCATCTCTACGAAAAGAGTCGAACTCATGTTTCATCCCTCAGGGATTGATCGTCTGTCATAAGAGCATCTGCTACATTTGGCACCTTTTTCAACTAGAAAGATACTTCTCAGTGAATTCTGGACTAATTCCTTAACTGATTTATGTTTGATTCCGTGATCAATAAAGTCTGTAATATTGAGAAGTCCGCTGACGAGCTATTTACGAATACGAAAAAAAAAACGTGGTAACGTGGAGCAAAAGAATTATTACCACTCTTCCACAGAGCGCCTATAGGATTTTTTATGAAAGTGATCAGAGATCGTAGAGACTGAGCTAAACTATGACAAAGGAATGATGATCACAACGGTCTTATTTTTGTGAATCAAGCCATGAGAGGTTGGGTGTCTGCATGTATCTAACAATGCATCGATGCAGCGTTAAGAGCCAATTAATGAATCATTTGCATATTTTTCTATGTTACTGAGTGCTTCTTGCATTTTACTGTGCCCTCCTTTTACTATCAAAAATACTAACAATTAGCATTGATGATCTGATGAATATAGCAATGAAGAGCAAAGTGGCCACAGTACAGATGAGATAAGGTAATCAGATCAAGAGAACTCCAGTTCAAATACCTCTATCATAGTTTATTTGCCATTCAAAATATTGTCTGGGTAACTGCACAAAAGAATTAGGCTGTTAGAAGGACAGTAATAACATATTTGACATACGCTTAAACATGACCCGGGATTGGTTGTATTGGATTTAGAGCACGACGACGTATAAATGTTCATGTAATAGGATGGGGAAAAGTTCTGAGGGAATGCTTGTAGCTTTTTTTGGTTTAGGCCATTGTTTGTGCTTTTGAGCTAATTTGAAAGACGGCTCCTCCCGCGCTGATTGGTATATAATTTATCTACTTATTTCAAGATGAATTAACAAGCGAGCAAATTAGGTTGTAGATGATGCACGAATGTCTGTTTGGTTCAGATGCAGCGATGGCAAGTGAGCACATCAAGATGCATTAGCATTATCATCATCAACATCAACGAAGTAGATGAACTATACATCAGTCAACGCGGAAGAAGACGGGCTTTCAAACGAGTCCAAAAACCCAAAAAATGGCCGAAATCCAAAAAAGTTACAAGCATTTTCTCATAAACTTTTCCACAACCTATCAAAATAAGAAATCTTACTTTTTTCGTTTATGGGGACTGTAGCACGAGGTCGTCAATGCTAGTGTTTTGACGTGATTCGTCTTCTCCAGATCCGATGACTCAAGATCGCCCACTGTCGATCTCCTTCGTTGTGCATCTCCGCTTTTGTTTTGTTCGCACATAACCTTCGTCGGTGGAGCACCGCTTGTATGATCAGCTAATTAGCATACGTTTCATCCTGCTTTTAAGGAATTCGCCAAATGAAATTCTTCCTTCGATTGGTGCCGAATAAGGCTCGACTTGAAAGAAGGAGAATATCCACAACGAGAACGAACTACAGTGCACGACCAACTCGTATCGTAGGCTTTGGCGAAGACGAAACGCGTCTTAGCCAAATGAAGACATTCATTGACAACCTCGCGTTGCAGGCTTACCCTACAAGAATATGATTGAGGGTTATGAAGAGGATAAAGGAAGGTCAGTTTACATTATATCAAACAAGATAGACGAAGGCAGGGACAATAAATGGACGTAAGAGAACTTGGAAACAGCGTTTTCAAAAACGTGTCGTTGTAGTGACTGCTTCCAAAGTACGGCCACGAAAACAAGCGACTGTTGCCAGCGCAAAGCCACTTCGCATTTTCTCCAAGCAATCCAGTAAAAATTGTATAGCTTTCTCTTGTTTCGTTTTTGATCTAAGGCGTGGAAAACGCCATGATCGACGGTATGAATGCCGTTACATTAGCCATGAATGAAATTTCCATGGTTTTCCCTATAACTACATTCCCATTTATCTGCACTATTAGAATGCGAACAATCCATTCGGATGTCGATGTATGAAAAAAAAACCAAAAAATAAGTGTTAGGGAGAAAATTTATTCACGAAGATAGCGTAACATCTCATCTGTGAAAGTCCTTCTAAAAAATACATAATGTCGAGTCACCTCGCTAAAAGTAGGAATATATAAATAATGATAGGAAAAGAACAAAGCTCTCACCGTTCATCAATCCCAGAGGGATGCGCTATGTATTCGTTTTCGATTTTTTTCAAATTCGTTTGAGGTGATTGATCGGATATCTGGCCTTAACAATGAATCGTGGTAGCCTTCCGATGATCACATCAGGCTGCTATCCTACAGGCCAAGTCTGGTATTGATATAGCGACCGCGGAGAAGTAGAAGGCTTGGTAACCCATGAGCGCGGGATTAAACCATCGACCACGTGTGCGACACAGGACACCTCTGATCATTGCGTCAGACGCGCTCCCAAGCCACAGGAAAGAGTTAATCATCCATAACTCCGTACATGCTCAATGAAAAATGGCAAGGTTCGCCTCACTTTATACAGTACGACATGCGCGCAGTAGGAGTTAGAGTAGTGAGACACCTTGAAGGTCTGCCTGCCCAGAAGGTCAACATAGACTTCGCCAGATCACCCTCGTTCTGAGCACTCCATTTCGCTGCCTTACGTGATATAATAGCCCATCTGAATCCGCGGTTTAGAGGGGAGTGTACGACATTCGTTTCTCATATAATTAATAATCAGAAATCCCCCAGCAAGTATTCCTCAACAGTTCGTCTCGCCTTTTTCCGTATAAGGCGTCACAGAAGAAAAGCTATTCTCCTGGGTATTTTCGTCTCTAATATTTACGTAATAATAATATTAATGACACTTTTGAGATTTTTATATAAGAGAAAGTTGACGACGTGAATCAGCAATTGTTCAATTTCTGCTCAGTGTACAGAAACTTTCTGAAAACATTCAAGGTGTCTCACATCGCATAAAGGAAAAAATTTTCTGAACACTCAACTCGAATAATCTTTAGTCTAATGAAATGGCAACAACGAAAAGATAACCAAAACAGAATTTTGTAACAAACTTTACAAGCATAAAATCAACCATCTACCAAATCGTTGATTATTTGCGTTGAGATTCAGTCATAATCAGAGTTTGAGAAATTTTGGGCCAAACAGTAGCCCAAATTAAGAGTTATTATTTTGTATCAAAATTGGCATTGGGGATGTACATTGGTACGGAAAGGTGAGGTTAGCTTCTGAAATGAGTAATATGCGTGAAAGTCGACAACTTGAAGCTACATTGGCTTTGTTTGGTTCCAATAGAGTTGATTTTGAAGAAAGACGATTGAAAAACGTTTTCGTCTCCTTTCCAAATTGACAAAAAGCAAATGGTGATATCAAAATACCTTACTTATTTTATATATAAGCAGCTAGAAACGCACAGACTCTATACTTCTGGTGATTGTGAAACAAAGAACCAGGAGGTACGTTGCCTATTCCATTGCGAGCTCATTCGCTCAACAATTCCATCGTGTTTTGACTCAGAAGTTTGCACAAAGTCATAGCTTTTTTTCCTGTCGTAATGATTCGAGTCGGATTTCCATTGAAGTTGATTGATGAGAGGTAGGTTTTAGGAAGCGCATCGAGTCGATTATGCCAGAATGGATCAGAGAAGGGCTGAAATGGAGTTATCGCCTCAACTAGAATATTCATCTCTGAAAAGTCGACGACGCCTGAACATCTGATGCAATAAAGTAGTGTAAGTTTGTCAACAGACCAATAATTGTGTTTATCCATGTCAAAATAAAAGAAGTCAGGTGATTGATCTATAGTTCATGCTCTTTATTCGCCATAGAGATGTAAATAACATGAAGGCAGGATTAACTCCATTACTTCGGGAGAACAAAGAAATTTTCTGTTCTCAAAGTATCAGTTAACTAGAGTAAAATTGACATATATTAAATTAGATGTTAGGTTAAATGTTAAAGTGCGATTACCCAACCCTTTGAGGACGGTATGGGTCATTTTGATTTTCAATATTTCATAAGTCTTTCTTCGCTCATCAAAACAAATTTATCCAAATTTAGTAGTTATTGGAAAGCTTAATTCTGAGAGGTTTCAAAGTCCCGCTTGGTTTTTTAAAGGCTTTTTTAGCACAAGTGACAGCGAAAATGAAATTTCACCTGCACCCGATTTGCTTTGTTTGGCCGGCTAAAGTCCTTGAGTTTTTTTTTATCAGACAGTATTAATGCTCATTTGATAGCCAAATCTTGGAAATTTTCAAGCTAAATTTCGTCGTTGATAAGGTACTTTAAAAACAAGAAGAACATTACGTTTCACACTTGGAAGGCGCAAGAAGTATACGGGCATGCGGAGCAACTTATGTAGTGTAGTAGTAGCACAGCAGATTTAAAATTTTTTCAAAAGAAGAAAAAAAGTTACAATAAATAGCGAAAACTACGTGCCGACGACTGCGAGATCAACTAGTGTTCGTAAAGGATGAAGTTTATCCCTCATGATGTCCTCTGTGTTCATTAAACGACTAACGAACACGTGCGAGGAGGTCTCAGTAATCGAAAAATCATCCAGTTTGATATGTTTATCGTTGCACCATTGGTTTTTCTTTCACTGGGTCTTAATGCGACCTATTAACACCAGCTATTTTATTCTTACACAACTCAGGATGTAAGTTTTTCACGGCTATTTTCGGTGGTCAGCAGCATTTGCCTATCGTTATTAATTTTCTCAGTTATCGATTAGGCTGGTACCATAAAGCTGCTGTCTGAGAAGGATTTACTCTTAGCTGAGTTTCCGGGTGAGGATCTTAGCTCTTCGCAGGTCAAAAACCCCTCATGGCCAAAAGGTTCACTGTAGAGGTAGCAAGTCATTGAAGTAGAAATTACAAACTACTAGGCTTAGCTATACGAATTACATTCATACTGAGATTCCAATGCTATCGCTTTCTTTCATTGATAATTGAACGCATAGTTAACACAGAATGTTGTTCGATCAATGTTTTGATGTCTTCGTCTTTTTAGAACTGAAACTGGCTTAAGTTGACTGACCACAAATGCTCCTTTTTGAAATGTAGTCATCCGTACTCAAAACGACTCGAATCTTTTGAAGTGAAAAGAGAATTTTCGTTGCTTTGTGGCAGTGAATTAGCTTCTTCAACGATCGTTATTCATTTGATTCTTGGTTTCTAGGTACGTGTCTGTGCATTTCTTCTTCGTAAATTCAAACAATCATACTTAACCCTTGAAAACTCTTCTTGAGAAGAAAAGAAAAGAGAAGGAGCTTTTAGTCGTCTTTTTGAGGTTTGGTTAGGTCATGTAAAGCAGTGATCTGGCAGACACATGTGTTTTGGCGTCCTCGCCATCATCAGTGCCGTTCTGCTCGGCCACTCTCCGCTCATAATAGGGAACGAGCGCCGAACATTGATAAAGTGTCATCATGTATTGTCACTGATCACTTTTTGTTCTACAATTGATGACTTAATTCGATATCAAATAATATGGTGCTTTCTTAAGTCGACTGTTTATTAAAAATCCTGCCAAAACTGTTACTTTGGATGATATAACCAAATCTTGGAAACACAGCTTGAAACATTTACAAAGATCATTTATGAATGTTTTAACAATTTAACAAACGGCTGATTAAAGGACAACTGATCACTGATAGAGCCACTGATGTAGAGTGATGTTCAAGACTTTTGCGTCAGGCAGGACTAAAACCCATAACTCACTCTGACGCGAAAGTTTTACACATCACTCTACAACAGTAGATGTATTTGAAACATCATACCACTGCTAGAAGCGGTTAAACGAGAAAGATTTCATTCAATCTTTGATACCCAATACCTGTCAGCGTGACTGGGCTCAATGTCGAGACCGACTACCCAGGCCAGGCCGTTGATGGCTGGCGGCTGATATATAGATACACTGCAGCATAGAAAGAGTGCAAAATAGGCGTCAGTAATGTAACGGATAAAGCACGCGCTCCCGGAAAGAGTGAGGTGCGGGTTCTAGTTCCTGCTGACGCGAAAGTTTTGCACATCACTCTACATCAGTGGGTATATTTGAAACATCATACCACCGCTACAAGCGGTAATAAAAAAGAATTTCATTTGATTAGTGATAAGATTACTTAGTTATAGTTTATCATTGTTCGTCGATCATTCCCTATTTTAAGAGGCAAGCGGCGAGTGAAACGGTATCAATCCTTTTTGAACAACAGTAGAAATCATCGCGCAGTATGACTCACACACTGCGGGCGATCTTTGTTGCTTAAGCAAAGCGTTTTGCTTTATTCTGGAGATAATTCCAGGTTGTTGTAACAGTACGATACCTCAGGATCTTCTCTACACGTTTCTTTCTTTTGGTGCAAATATAACCCTTATGTGTGGCTAGAAAGATCTCTCTCACGGTGCAACTATAATTTTGTTAGCATACTATCAATTTTAATAAGTTGTGCAAAGAATATTATGATGTAAATCTGTTTTTTTGATATATTTTATTATGCACTTCACTTAAATGTTATCATAATGGCTGAAAACCGGAAAACACTGTGTAACTAGTCAAAATTAATGTTGCACAATGTATGCGATACGAGGTTGTCGATAACACGGCGTAAAAACCCTTTCGGAACCCAACTTTTTCGGTGGAGAAAGCCTTCATTTGTACTTCCAGTGAATAATCGATAGCTCAAAATTTCATAGTAACGATAATATACTTCGCCTCTGAGAAAGCTCTTAGGGCGCTTCAACATCGAAAAAAAATAAATACACCCGGTTTTCTTTGTTCGCTCGGCTTGAATTCAGAACAGCTTTCCATCCAAAGTTTGAAACCATTTGATAGCACAAATCATAACACATCCAACACTATATTTCTGTTTCAAAAAGCCCCACCTGTATGATGTGCTGTAAGTACAAAAAAAAATTACGTTCCACCCTCACAGTTTTCTTCCAACATAATGGATAAATGCATCAAAGGCGAATAACATATGGAGGCAGTTGTGTCATATCAGAATATCAAAGTAAATCTGAACATTTTCTTGTGATTGAAGAAAATTTTCTAAATAAGTAACGAAAACTACGTTCGTTTTGATGGCGCTGTATTTGGCGATTTTATTTGGCTGCCAAAGAGCGCGTTCTCGTTATTTATTCAGCAAATGTTCTTTTGTTCGGAAAAGATTTCAAGTTCGAGGTGAGTATAGATAGGATTTTGTTCTATCGTTTGATAGATGTGTTTTTTGATCTCGTCTATAGAGCAAATGACATTCTTTAAGTTTCAAACTAGTGGCTAACTGTTATAAGAGCGAAGCGCTACACTTCTTTTCCCTCTCATGGCGCTACACGAATATTTTCTGGATGCAAACTAGGAGCGAAATCATCAAAATTTTGCCTATCGAAAGGTTGTCTAGCTATCTTAAATGTCTATGGAAAGCCAGACACGGACACCAGCCTTATAAGTAATGAACGTCAAAGGCACAGCGTAATTTTATTTCCTCCTTTGTTACAGCGCATTAAAACATCTTTATACGAAACAAGCTTGATATAAGAGTATCAGAGTAATACTCAAGCTATCGAAAAAAATGGAAAAGTACTTGAAATTCTAGGCAGAATCTGCCCTCGGCGACGATAACACAGAAAGCCATTGTAACACTGTTGGTACACCTGGTCCAAAAGGGAAACAATAATCATAATTTTCTTCGCTCTTACTGCAGCGCACTAAAAAGCTTTGCTTCAACAATTTAGCTTTCTTGTAGAATTGCCTTTTCTCATACTATTGGGCAGCTAGTTTATTTTGGTGATAAAACTTTATCCAGTAAGAAAGCCAACCAAACACGAGCAGAATACACTACATTCTACAGAGAACAAACATAATTATCTTTTCGTTTCTACAGTCCACTAGAAAAGCTTTTTCAAAAATCAAGCAGAAGTGCCTAAATCGCCACTTTTTCATCTATCAAATGATCAATAAAGTTTTGGTACAAATACTTTGTCAGTTGAAAAAGCCTAAAATATACGATTGCAAAATACACCATACACTTCGAAGAAAAAACTTAATCCTCTCTTCGTTGCTACAGCTCACTAAAAAACGTCTCAAAAACAAGGTATATCGTTGAAATTGCAATTTTCCAGCTATCGAATCATTAGTGAAATTCTAAAGAAAAATCTGTGGCCCAACAAGAAAATCACAAAAAGGCGCGCTTATTATCCATGGTACACGTGGTCCCACAAGGTTAATGATAGCGATAATACCTAAACATATGTTTCTGTCAACCTGTAGCTTTGGACGAATTAACCAAACGTCGGAAAGGCGACGTAAAATATTGCCGAAGACTGCATATGAATGTTCTAACGAAGTTTGTATTAGACAGTCGATATAGAATGTAATTGAAACGTTTCCAGTTACTTATGAGCATTTGATAGGTTGAGGAGAAAGTTTCTGGAATTTGCTTATAAAAACTTTATTTATGCATCAATTAAGTTCGAACAAAAGACAGTTTAATAGTCAGTGAGTCAATAATTAATAGTCAATAGTTAATAGTCAATAATTTAATAGTCCTTGAAGTGATCGTAGACAGCTGTCTTTCCAACAGTTCCTTCGCCCCATGCCTCATTGTTCGACGAACAGTGTCAGCGGCATTTGTGCCCACTTTGTACTCGTGAAGCATCAACAGTCGTTTCTCTTCGCGGTTCAGTTCCATCTTGCGGCAGTATAGAAGAGTTATATATCAATCGATGCGCAAGAAAACGAGCTTTCAAACCATGTGAAAATCGCATATAGAACATAACATGCAAACATGTTAAAGTTATGGGCAAATTCCGGGAACTTTCTCCTCAACCTATTACACAGAGTGGCTCCAGCCCTCCTACTAAATTGAGATGAGAGATTTAGTCGGTTCGATCAAGTATATTGAAGAAAAATGCTACGAGGTTGAAATATTTACTTCTGACATGACGTGGTGAGAGGTGATAAGTGAAGGCTAACAAGATTTTGAGTCACTTAAAGAAATCATCGCAAATCACCCGAGTAAGGTCAAAGAGAAATACATAGCAGCACATTAATTGGAAAATCCTTAACATAACATTAACACACAACATGATTAATAACATATTCCTTAATTAACACGTTTAGAGAGTGACCTGTCATTGATAAAGATCCAAATCTTATAAAGGCTTCTTCCCGAAAATTGGTTAATTACTTTGAACGGCGTTCACAACTCGTGCCATCAAACGGTCAAACCAACTTCAGGGAAATTGGTCTTGCTGGCACTGTCAAGTCGAATCAGTTCGTTCACAAGAGTGCCTTTTCGTTCGCAAGAATTTCGCCACCAGTCGGCGAAGTCTAGGAAACTTGTTTTTTTTTTAGCTATACTTTCACACTTAAGGATACCAGTGAAGGACTCTATCTGATCCAGGACCGACTATCTGTTAACCTCGGCATAGTTTGAATAAATCAGTATATTCTTCTGTTTAGCCCTCCGAGGTGCTATTGATATTATTTATTGAATATCAGCGAAGCATATAACAATACAGTTAATAATGCAGCACGAATATTACAACAGTCGTGGTGGCTAACGTTTCGGCAAGGTTCGCCATCTTCAGAGCCTCGAAAGGTCAAATTGATTCACAAATTATTAAATCAAAGGCCTTCATAACCCTAGCAGAAAACATAAGCGATAAATTTTTGGGTCGCTCAAGAAGAACTTCATCAAAAATACTCACCGCTTAGATGTCATTCAATTATTCATTGAAGACCTGCCACTTGGAGTCTGTGCTAATGCTAGACTGTGCCTGGCTCAGGTCGGGAATATTAGCCTAAGATATGGTGCTAGGTCACTCGTTATTACGAGGCATTCCTCTTTGCGGTTCATTTTTGGGCGTTTGCTTATATCCAAAAGGCTTCCAAAGTTTTACGCGTAGACGTTTTCGATTCCTGTGCAAGGACCGTGAATTTAACGTCAAAATCTGCTCCGTTATGCTTCTGTTCCTTATGCGTGCCTAGTGGGGTTTTTGGGTCGGAGTTACGTTTCCCAGCTAGATGCTCTTTTACGCGGATGCAGAGTGGTCTACCCGTTTCGCCAATATATTCATCCCCGCATTCCTCGCAAGAGATCAGGTAAATTGTATCCGACCTCATGAAGTCGCCGTCTCTGCCGTTTGGGCAAACCTTGCAGCCGTTGGTTTCGCAGTGACGATCATACAGCCGGTTGCGGACTAATTGGCGTTTTAGTGCTTTTGGTGGTACCTGGAATACTGCTACCAAATTATCTGAACGTGCTCTTTTTGAGCAGCGCTTAATGGCTGCACTCACTTCGTTAGAAGTAAAAGGCAGGATGAATGGAACTTTATCCTCGCTAGACCTTCCGTATAGAGGCGCCGAATTTCCTCTAAATTTAACCCGAGAAGCTCCTACCGTGTTGTAGCCGTTAGAGGTGGCTATTTTTCGCGCCAAGCTCAGGGACTCTACCTTGTGTTCTCTTCCCGTGCACACATTAGCAGCTGTTTTAAGCATGTTTTTTATAAGTGCGCATTTTGTGTGCGAGGAATGAGCAGATAGGTAGTGAACCAGGATGTTTTTGTTGCTTGGTTTACGATACCACTTTGTGTTGTGGGAGTTTTTGAGGAGGTTAACTTGAACGTTTAAAAATGGAAGCCAATTTGCCAAGTTTTTCCTATGCGACCCAAAAATTTATCTCTTACGTTTTCTGCTATGGTTATGAAGGCTTTTGATTTAATAATTTGCGAATCAATTTGACCTTTCCAGGCTCTGAAGATGGCGAACCTTGCCGAAACGTTAGCCCCACAACTATTGTAATATTCGTGCTGCATTATTAACTGTATTTTATATGCTTCGCTGATATTCAATAAATAATATCAATAGCACCTCAGAGCGGCTAAACAAAAGAAAATACTTACTGATCTATCTGATCCCTTCCTCTTACAGCATTAAAAAAATTTACCTATCTATATTCAATGACAACTACTTGAATAGATAAATTTCTTTCTCAGAATTATGATCTTAGTAGAAACACAATATCTAAGACTGATTTAAGTGGAAAAAACAAGAAATAGCTAGGAAGCCTCTAAGGAACACGCAAGTTGAATAAGTAGTCTTTTGAAAGGCATACCTGTGATAGAAAGCCTCGGCCTAGGTTTTTCCCACAGAAGTCGACAGATCTAAAAACAAATTATTACTAGATGATGTGTTAGGAGCAGGCTGCTCGTGTGAAACGAAAACAGTATGAGCACCTGACAGAAACCCCATGGACGTTCTAGATTGTCATGAAATTTACCATCCAGGAACACAACTTTATATTGCCTTCTCCAGGAGAAAAATTCGCTGAAATTTTATCAAATGGATCTAAGTTCTCAAGAAAAGTCTTCCCCCCGCAAAGAACTTACGCATAAGCAGTTTTGTTGTTCATTAGGTAATGAAGATATACTGCCAAATCCTTTGGACTCTTGAAATCATCAGCAGCAATGAATGAGTGCGGTGGTACGAATCGTTCCACAATCGATCGCTGATATAAGTTTATCTCATTTTTAGAATTTTCGCATTCATTGCTTTACATAGAGGTATAAACCAACTCTAACAATGTAAATACTCGTTTGGAAAAATCTGCTAAGGCAGAAATGACTTCTTATACCAATCTCGATACGTTTAGTGTCAATCTAAAATGAGTGGTTGATGATGCATGCTATCTATCAGACGCAGGGTACTGATTGAACTCTTTGCCCAGCTCAATTTTGCATGTGGAGAACATTTCAGTTTGGCCATTCATAGGAATGCACAAAGAATCTACTTGGCCAGCTTTCAGCAATTTTCATGAAAAAGAAGAAGAGCAAAACTTGAAATTTCAGCTAGCTTGGCACTCGCGATCACCCTTTCAGGATGGCAAGATTTACGGGTTTCACCACAGGCCCTCTCGCTTCGTGTGTTTTTCAGCCACAAAATTAATAACCTGCTCAATATGTTGTACACCTACCTTTTTTTAACCTCGGCATAACCGATTAAATTTGTCAAAACGTGAGCAGATAAAATTTTTGAAAACTTCGAGTTACAGGCTTGGTCAACAAAGAAGATATAATCTGCACAATATTGCTCATGGCGACATTTTTTAACACTTGTTCTAAAAGTTCACTGAGTTCCAACTCTTCAACTATTCTAATTATTGGAACAGTCTGCAGTTCTGGAAAAGAATTACAGCGGTTGAAAAAGTGTTTAAGACGAAGGACGAAAAGCTTGGAAAGGCTACTCACAGTCAGAATCAGCGTTGGAGAAATATTCTAGCATTACTATTTTTGATCCACGTATATGATAAACCAAAATCTTCTAAAATTGTTTTTCGTACCTTCAAGACTATCGGCACGATACTCCGCTGATATCCTTGATTCCAGAGCTTTTCTGTTATGTAGTCCTTACACACTGAATTCTCAAATGCCACGTAGAAGTGATAACTGGAGTGGAAGATTTCTTTTTGAGAGTAAATTTGATTGGATCAGAAGATATAAAATTGCAAACGAACTCTTCATCCAACATTTTTTCACATTCGCCTCCTCGAATGCATTCGAACGAACCGCATTTTCCATAAATATCCACCGGAAAGTATTTCTGGAAGATTCACTTATTGCTGAATCGCAATATTAGAAGAAATTTAGTAATCAAGAATACAATAATACATCTATCACCTTACATTTTCTATAATAAATCAGCAAAATGTACATTTTGAACCACATCTACTGTGTTATTTTGCTAAAAACCATCGTAGTAAAGTGTGATTAGAGAAGTTTTTCAACTCATGAGGACGTAAAAGTGAAAAACTTTTTGACATCGATCAATTCTTGGGGATTAGCAGCTCGTTGGACTCTGCGAAGTGTCGTAAAGGTGATTAAGTGGCATATCTGGCTTATACAGTGATTTGCAGTGGATTAGTAACTCAGCGACTCCTTGACAAGTTTAGTACCAGTTCTTCGACCGCGATAGAATGAGTGTTTAGTGAGCCTGGGAGCTCCATTAAACCTAGGACGACTATTGTGGACACCTCTAAGCACCACTCTTTGCTCGCGTTATTTATCCATAGCCAGGTAGATCTAGTAATTTAAATATCAAGGAAGCTAAAATTGATATGAGTTTTCCACGGCATCGACTGTTTTCAAAACCTCGTAATAAACATTCAAAATAATTTTAAAAAAATAAAGTGCCTGAAGCCTAAGCGAGGTTGGTACGCTAGGGCCATACACCGATGTTTCGAAGGTCTCGTCTTTCCCGTCAGTGACCCACGCCCCACATTAAGCTCTGCATTGTGCGTATGTGGTGACGGCCCAGTGCGGCTGGTAAAACAAAATTGATCCATGGCATCGACTGTTCTTAAGACTCGCAATAAACATTCAAAATAATTAAAAAACGGAATAGGAGTTTTATATATTTCTTCCTCTTCGCTCGCTGGTTAACCACATAAGGTACCAACCTGCAGTCTAGAATCGTCTGGAAACACTAGTATAATGCACCTTCAATTCATTCACATAGTTCTCTCTCATACTATACGTAATGCAGTTTGACACGAACCATGCAGCTCCTTTCTTCTTCCGATCTATGGTCGCCAAATCGATTACCTGAATTAGCTATTTCATAATGCAATCTAAGAAATTTCCTGCTTTCTCTCTCTTCTTCAATCCAGATTACAAATAAAGGCTTCAAGTGGAATGAACACAATCGACATTAACGCACCGAGCATAGCGCTTTAATTCATTGCAATTTATCTTCCAAAATCACTGGTTAGACAGTGCTTTCAAAGAAAATAACAAAATACCCTTACTTCTCCCGAAAGCGTTGACTCATGAGCGAGTTTTACTGTATACCCATAAGGTGACGACGCCGGAGTGTCATGGCGAAATCCTAACGAGAAGTTGAAAAAGTCTGGTTGGAAAACATAAAAATCAGAATGTGCCGGCGATTCCTAAATAACTCTTTCATGTCTGATGAGGATGACAAGTTAAAGGAAATGTTTTAAGCTTCTGAGATTGGCGCGCATGCCACTAACGCACCAACCTCGAATTAGCTGAAAATATTCTCTCTGACCATATTGAATGCTAATAACGAGGATTTTTAACTAGTTTAATATAAAAGAAAGTGTAAATCTTCAGCGTATTTAACCGACCTGGCTGAAATATATAACGTACTGTTCACTGTTCGTACGACTGAAACCCTGATAGGAGTGCGCAATGAGAACCTAAAATGACTGCTTCTGGCATTCATTTCCAGACTATCAATACCTTACTCTAGTAGATATAACATGGATTAAGCACATGATGAATCATCAGTTAGGCTAGTGGCAATTTGCGTTCCTGTGGAAGAAAACCTGTTCCCTAAGGCTTGATAAACTTGATTTCATTATAATGGCACCACGCTCGAAAGCTATTCTTATGTGATATTTGCTGCTCATTTGTGCGATTATCTAACATTTTATTATTCTCCGATAAGATGTTATGCTTTCAGAGAGCTTTTTTTAGCTTTATTTTTTAAGATATCGTTTAGTAGTTACTACCTAGGAGATATCTGTTCCCCTTAATGTTGACCATTTACATATCATACCAGCATGAATAGCTGGGCGGCCCCTCCTCACCGATAGTGCGAGTTCCAACACAAGAACACTGTGCTGCTTTAACTGTTTTGTTCCCTAGAGCCTCGAGATAGGTCTAACCGGGGCTTCGTCAAGTCACCGCCACATCAGAGCAATCGCCGGTCCTTGTGGATCAGAGGGAGATTATTACCTTGTAACTAGTGCTACCTTCACAGGAAAACGTTGGACTCCTTCTCAGCTTGGGTGGCTCTGCTTGGGAGTTCAACCTCCCGCTGTACTTCGCAGTCCGACACCCAGAAACATCTCCCAGCCACGATTAGGGGCAAGTCATTAACGAAGATTTAGATATCTCTCTACTTCTTTTATTGAATCACATTATATGTTACTACACATACTAAGTCAAGGTTGCAAAAGGAATCATAAATTCAATAACCACCAGTTACTTTTTCTGAAGCACTCACAGCATCGGCTAAATCCAGCTTTTGCTTGTCGTGGACAATTTCACAATTCCAGTCGAGGCAGCCCCCAAGATTTTCTTGACTGTGGTTTGAATCCCAAACAAGAATCAGCTTTGGAGAAGCTGCAATTTTTTGATAGGATTACCATTTGACGAAAGGAGCTTCTAATATTTCTTCTTTTTTGTACAGAGTTGTAAACAATATGTGAAGTAGTAATGCCGAATGGATTACCATTTTTGTCGGCTTGACAAGTTAACCGTTCTCTGAGAGAAATTTCGCTGTATGTGAGCAATCGCTCGACGAAAAAAGGTGATCCAATTGCTGAGGTGAATTTGAACGCTAAACGCAATAATTAGAGAACGGCTTACAGAAAAGCATATTTTCGAGAATTGAATCATTGAAAATCCTTACCGTGCGACTCGTTGTTCGAGAGTTCCTCATGACTCTCACTCTGCCTCGTCACTTTCGTATTATCCAAGACCTTTTTGAGCTCTAACATCTCCTGAATGACCAGAGTATTGACACTGCTGCTGATTACAATTTGGGTATATTTTTCATAGGATTGCGTGGACCTTAGACAAGGAAATAGTAGAGTGGCTGAATTGTAGGTTATCAGTAGTTTGTTATCAGGTGCTCTGGTTTGACACCCTCCTTCAGTGCAAATCCGTACTGATGAATTTTGGCAAATTTTAAGCTTCCGTGCTTCGTATAGCATAATAGTACTCAGCTTAAGTTTCGCGTTACAAAGAGTTCTTTCATAGTTTGTAGCATACGGAATATGATCGAGCAGTAGAGACTTCTTTTGTTTCTTTTTTCTTTATTTATTCCGTAGATTTACTATGCTTATTTTTCTACATTCGCATTACCTTTCTCGAAGAAAGGATGAAATTCTTGTCATGAAGATTTCAGGCGTCTACTCGGCATAGCAATTCAGAATGCGAAATTTTTTCGAACCAGCGTAAACGCACAAAATGCTCACTAAAAGGCTAGAATCTCAACTATTTCACATTTAATGTAATTTTTAAGATTGCTTAAGGCCTTACCCGAAATTTGGAATGCCAGACCCATACACACGTGTTTCGGAGGTCTCGCCCTCCTCGGCAGTGTCCCCCGCTCCTCATGAAACCTTGCACTGTAGCAAAGGAGGAGGCTAATGTGGTGACGGCACAATGTACACTGACATTGTGCCATCGCCACATTTCAGTCGATGTATTGACGCTGGTAGAACAAAACTGATCCAACGCATCGACTGTTTTTTTAAACCTCGAAATATAGATTCAATATAGTTTTTGAGAATGTTTAAAGCTTCAACCGAGGTTTGGTATGCCAGAGCCACACATGCACGTGCCGGAGGTTGGGGCGTGGGCCACTGCCGACGAGGGCGTGACCTCCAAAACATGCTATATGGCTGTGGCATACCAAACCTCATGTAAGGCTTTAAACATTCTTAAAAATTTTATTGAATATTTATTGCGAGGTTCTTAAAAACAGTCGATGCGTTGGATCTATTCCACATTCAGTTCTGGTTTACACAGCTTTGTTTCGTATTATAAAAACTATTTACGTGCTCATAGCATTACGTATCACCTATGGTCACGTTATTATTGTATAACTCAATTCCCATTAAGTACATTTGCCTGCGTCACGCAGTAGCCTCGCAAGCTCGATGAATTTAGCAGACACTAAAAGCATCACATATTTGACATGAAGCACTTGTTCAGTGTTTTTGATGAGTTAAGCTTCGTTGCGACAACTGTTTATAGAGCTCAAATATTTGCCCTCACATAATTATGTTACACAATATGCATCATGAGAAAATGACGGAAAGAGGGAGCATCCATTGACATTCAAATGTTCTTCTGTATTATTATAATCGGATCATCAAGTCCTTAAATTTTGTCTCCCTATAATTCCTTGGAGTATTACTCCAGTACTGACTTGTGTCTGCTCAAAAATTATGAGAATGTTCGAACAATGATTGAGAAAGCAAAAAAAAAACTTCTCTCCCACTGCATCGAAATGGTTGATGATAAACTCGAAATGCTATCATGTTTGTAAGCCACATTATAAGAGCATCAAAGAAAAAAAGCGTTCCCTTGTGATAACCTGGCGCGAAAGTGCATCACTGTTCAACACTCACCTAGTAACCATTCAATTGTTGTGCTGGCGACCAATGCTATCCCTTTGAAAAAAGAAGAAAACGTGGCTATTGTGTAGGAAAAGTTCCATTGTATAATTGCGCCAAGTGTAACAATGGTGTTCCGTTCGAATACTCTTTTCAATGAGCAAGTGGACACGAATTTTTTTGTGCAGAATTCGCAGCAGAAAGGTTTTGATGGTGTTAGAGACACATTTAGGTGTAGTGTGGTACTTTTGAATAGGCCTAATCACCTCCTCTATGACCTTGAATTTGGTTTGTTATCAAATTGTTCTTTCCGACACTCATAACCCTTCTCTCAAAGAATGCAAGAGATATGACAATGCGCCAGCGGAATCCATCATTATATTGCATTCAGCAATAACTATGGTTTGTTCATAGCATTGTGGCGCAGAGCGAATCACTCGTACCTGTCTACGATAGGGAATCGTAGTAGTCACTCGCAGCTTAGATGACTCTACTAGGAGAGCGAAATCTTACTGTACATTACAGTTCGAAACTCAGCTTACTTCTCAATGAGAATACGCATGCATGCATGTATGTATATGTGTATGTGTGTATATACGTATGTATGTATGCATGTATGTGTGTATGTATGCATGTATGTATGCACTTATGTATGTATGTATGAATATGTATGTATGCATGTAAATTCATATATGTATGTATGTATCATGTATGTATGTACTGCGTGTATTGCATGTATGTATGTAATGTACGTATGTATGTATGCATGCATGTATGTGTGTATGTACGTATGTATGTATGTATGTATACACATATGTATGTGTGTACACACATACAAACACACATACATACGTGTAAATAGCAAATTGGGAACCTTTCCCCATAAGTTCGGCATTACAAATCGTCGATGTATTTCTTGTTGACAAGAAGAAAGAACGAAATTGATCCAAAACTTGTACAAACGGCTCAGTATTTATTAACTTCGTGCTTTCGCTTAATCAACAAGAAGTGTAAGATTGATTTTTAATGTCGAAATTAGGGACGGTTTTGAATTACTTCAACGCTGAGTGCATGCGAATTATTTACCGACTGCAACAGGATGTGCTCAATGAGAAACAAGATATTATCAGCGGGCAATTTTTATGATCAACAACCGTCCTGTATAAAATAAGCGCTACCCAGGTGATCCAAAGAAGATCCGATTTTAACAAAGCGAGCGAAGAACACAATGACAGCGAGCACTGTGCACCACCGGCACGGATCTATCGAGTCTGACGTAAACGGGGCGCGGCGTTGCGTTACCCCTATAAACATGTTTTCTATTGATTTCGCTCTTCCGCTTATTGAACAGGTGATGTATTTATAAAGATAAGCATAAACATAAATATAAACATACGTGATAGTTATATTTGAACCTGCATGTGGTCTGTTAAGATTACTTATATAGTACAGTACTTGCGTTTCGGCTTTTCGGCTTCGTTAGTTTCACAATGCTTTTTCGTGAAATATTTCACGATTATCAGCGAGTGTACAACAAAGCTCGTTTGGTGATTTTATTATTTATCAGAGCGCACAAAGCGTTCGTTCTCCATATAAGGGGTAAATCCTCGAAGAAGTGAGTGAACGAGAAGGCACAGTGCAACTGACGAGGTTGGAAGGCCGAAACACCTGTATTGCACTGTATAAGTGCCCATAACAGACCACAACAAAATGACTATAAGGCATATTGAAATTTGAGCGTGGTCTCAAGAAACACTCGAAACCAAAGGTAAAAATATAAATATACTTTGGCACTTTATTGCTCGGTCTTCAAAGTGCTTTTATTTCAGTGCGCAGATCTCAGTACTTCCAGCATTCAATTCGTTTTCTCGCCTTCTCCTTGAACGCCGTAAAATATTGGTTGAGAGCAACTCCTCGCAGTCTCGAGGATAGCCAAGCTGTGATACTCCACATGGTGTTCGTTGTTGACTGTCAGAGAGTGTTGAGGAGCGGGGTTTGGTCCCGGCGCGCCACGAGCATCACAATCACTCGGCCATGGCGCGCTAATATATATATATATATAATATATATATATATATATATATATATATATATATATATTAGTATATATATATCCTAATAGAAAACACGTGTGGCACAATGGATAGAGGTGCCCTTAGCGTATATGTGTTCATTGGTTCGACTTCAATCTCAGGCTTGTTAAGCGCTTCGTCTCTTCAAGATCAACGAATTAATACCAGACCTGTTTGGTAGGATAACAATACTTAGGATATTGGCAAGTCATTGCAAGTCAGTGTTAAGGCTCTACATGCATTCACGCCTAATGATTCTTAATGAAGTTAAATGATTAATGCCTCCCTCAGAGATTGATCATCGCCAGAGAGCTGTAGCTTTTTTAATCTTGAAAAAGCCATTATGTCACTTTTTTGCAGACTGTTGTAGCCGAAAAGGAGTGTGGATATAGTAAAGTCCATTAGGATTTGATTACCTCTTGAAACGAGTGGTAATATCATCTGATCACTATAAAATAAGAACGACAATAAGCATCAGAGACAGCATTATATCATTTAATTGAGTGGCTTGTTTTTAGAGAAAATTGAAGTAAATCCAAAAGAGATTTTGTCAAGATTTAAGGCTACAAAAAAACTGTTATGGACGAGCTTAGGACAGCTCAAGAAATAACAGAAAAGTTCACTACTTCCTCATTGAGGTACGCGATAATCAATTTTGAGTGCAATGAGATTGCAACAGGAAAGGATGTATTCAATAAATTGCTCTCACATCATTTCCTATTTTTTGCCTCATATAACACTGCTGAATTTTCATCAGTTTTCTGCGATTTATAACGTAAAATGTAAAATTCCAGCAAAACGGACGAAAGTGAATTGATGCTTGTTTTACAACACCGTTTGGCATACTCGAGTTAATAAGAACCATACCCCATTCGAGCTCTGGCTTCTATCGTTCTGATGAGTCGGCAAGTAGAGCACCATCAAACAGACGACCATGCAGGTCGTAAACAGGTATTTCCACTTGAGGATGAAAATTCTCACTATTCTCATCGCCCACTGAATGACGTGAAAATCCAGACTTTCTTTCTTCTGAAGGTTAATATGTGTTTTAATGGAGGAAGCGGCAGAAAACAACGTTCAAAAGGATTTGTGAGCTACAAGGAACGGTTTGAGAGAGTAAAAATTGGATGGTATAGAGTGAGGCGAGCAAAGCTTCAAAAGAATAAGGATATGTTAGAAAGCGAGACAAGGAAGCAAAATGAGAAAACTCCCGTCTTTCTTAATCTGAAGGTTATCGAATTTTGGAAAATATTGCGATTTTATTCAACGAAAACTGATAGATGTTCAAGTAACGTAACAATAATATTAAGTAGAAGAGTATCTAAAACGTCAGAATATGATGACCAGGACATGATAAGGAACGAAGGTGAAAAGCAATGGAGTTAGTCAGATTTCTCAACCTCGATATTTTCAGATAGATAGCCTTTACTTATCAAGCAAGACTGTCTTAGAACTAATCATTTCTAATGGACCACCAGATGTGATTTATATAATGCAAGAAATCGCGGAAAATACATCAGCAAGTCTCAATCGTGCCACTACGGAAGCTTCGTTTTAGCGATGTTATGGTGGGTTTGAATCTTCTTCAATGCTTGCTTGACTGTACCAAATGACGTTCATTGCTCAGCTGCAGTGAGCCTGAAACAACCGAACCAGCCGACGTGATCGTCAGCTAGAATGCCACAGCATGAGATAGTACCTGCAGGGTGGAACCCACTGTCAGCTCTAAATTTCTTCGAAGCGATATTTCGAGAGGCAAATTATAGAAAGAAAAAGCTAAAGTTCTGATGAAATATCATTGTTTCTAAGGGAAGGACAAGCTGAATTTGAGATAATATTTACAAAATCCATGTTAGATTTTGCAAAGTTTGTCGTAACTGATCCCAAAACATGAGATTTCGTGAACCTGCAAGACTTGACAGGAGTAAGACATGTATTTACATCATGAAAGAATATCGTTGTTTGTCACGAGAATCCTTATATTGTGAAAATCTCTGTACTATCATATGTGTACTTGGAAACGAGGTGAAGAAATATCAGAAGACTTGAAGAGAAAAAGAACACCTCCTGAAAATTTCCAGAACAACCATCTAACATAAAAGAAAACAGAGGGGTGGAATAATGAGGTGAACGTGCTATCGTACATTCCAATGAGTATATGTGGATGAATCACTACGTTTTCATGTATTGTTTTGACAGATTTTATTCATTTTCTTCCTTGCACACCGTGATAAAAATTGTCAAAAAAAAAAACGCTCCCTTTCCATCTTACAATATCTGCTGAATTCAGAGCAAGGCATGAATTAAAACAGATTGAAATATTGATACCTTAGAAATTTGAGTGTACTCGGCAGAAGGAACAATAGACCACAGGTACCTCAGTCGTTAGTGGAGATACTGTAAAGAGAAGAAGTAAGCGTGAGACAAAATTGGGTGATTACCTGGGATAAGTCTTGAGATCAAAGTGAGAGACTCTTAAGTCGCACTCGAAAGAACTCTTGATTGGTAGGCATACTGAGAAGCTGCTGCATATCGAAGTCGTTAAGGTCATTTCCAGTGAATTTTTTACTATTAGACTATTCCATTTGCGGAAGATCAGATTATCCTAAATGTCGTCTTACTATGAGAAATTGCTACGCCCATGTTATGGCCCTGCAAAACAGTATCATACTAATATGCATCCAGAACGGTGGTTTCTTTTTTAATTCAGAGCTGCCACTCGTATGACATGTACTAGTGCTATGAAAACTCAATGTTTTTCCTGAACAATAAAAAAATGAGTGAACAAAACTTTACTCATTATCTATTTTATATGGGAAGGTGTGATGCGAACTACATACAGAATGTTGAAAAAAGCGCATAGCTCGGAATCTCAGGTGAGCTTCTGATTTGTGATTAGCCTTTTCGGCATGTACTAACCTCTAATTTTTTATAGTTTAGAATTGCATGTTCATCTTAGGTCTATGTACCTTTCTCATCTTTGCTGTCCTACTACTATCATTCATAAGAGCAGTCGAGGTCGTGTATTAGTACGGCACCAATCAAAAATCTCCAGTCTACTGTCCAAATTGAGTGTTGATTGCTAATCGAGTATCAATTTTCCGGGTCCTATGTTTCTCTTAATTAGCTTATCCTTACTAGTGCTCTCCAACGACAACCTATATCTATCTCCTGAGCGCTTGCAAAGTTGGCGATGAATTTTCAACTTACAAACGAGATTCTTCAACGAAGACGATTTCGATTTTCCGACTGTAGCTTCATTTGTGACTAGTTGATTCGCCATCTACGAGCGATGTTATTTACCAGTTCGAAAGCTTTGAAAAGTCAGAATGTTCAGTGAAATCGAATGATCGATTCCAAGAAGTTGATGACATTCAGGTGGAAACCATGAAATAACTGTGCGCGAAGGGAAGAAACAAGGTGAGTGGCTAAAAATACGAAGACCGCAGACAAAAGGGAGAAGAGTCTCACAAATCTCGGTTCGACGGGAGTCCTCATGAGATCAAACTAAAAATTTGCTTGGACACACGATTTTTCAAAGACATTTCAGGTCATTTTCTGTTCCGTTATCCTTTAGAACATTCAAAAAACTGTGATACAATCGAATGTGTCAATAGTGGTCCATTTCGTTCTCTGTAAAAGCATCGTTATGATGCATTGAACAAGTTGTTCATCTACCATCCATTCTCTTCAGTTCGACAGCTTTTAATGAGTTGTTCTGAACAAGAAAACACCTGCTGCCACAGGAGAATGGAAAAGTGCAAATAATTTTCTTGGTACTCCAAACTAATTTTTGATCGGCTCCAAACTATAGGATCGTCGTAATCGGTAATTTACAAGCACTGCTTCGAGCTGTGAGGCAAATCGAAAACTCGCTACAAAATTATTCATCTAACCAAGGAACTGCAAGTGAACGCAGTTGGAACATTTTTGAAATCTCCAAAATTTTGAGTTTCAGGTCATCTTTACAAGACGGTTGGAACCTTATAATCACAAATTGATCAGTAATATCTGGATAGAATTATGAATCTCAGAGATATCTTAAGAGACTGCTAATATGAATCCAATATTTCCAAATTTTCATGTTCATTTGAAAAAAAAATCTGTCTTCAAGATAAGGAGCATCTCTGGCTAAGAACCGCATATACGTTTTGGTTGCACACATATAACGCTTCCGGTGGAAAGAGTAATTCAACCCCACCTCATCGTACTTTCAATTCATTACGATTTATGTTGTGAAGGGGAAAACAGAAGAAAATCATGCGATTTTCTATCACCGTAGTCACCATTTCTTAACCAAATTTGCATCACTCTCCTCAATGACAAGAAGCAAATATTGCATTTTTACACCTTCACGGACGATATTTGTGTTTTCTCAGTGCAACCAGATAGACTAACGTCCTAAATCACAAAAGGTGAATGCGACAAACCTCCTAAATCACAAACGATGAGTAGTTTGATGAGAATCTGTTTTCCTCCCGAACTAAAATCAAATAACAGCAAATAATTCTCTGAAACGTGTATGCATATTGCAATAGTTATTCAACACCTTAGAATATCATAATTTGACAATCAATAAGAGGCGACTAGTATTATGTATGCTGTTTTGAAGACAAAAAGGAGTACCTCGACGAAAATCTTCCAAGTTCTTAGATACAGAAGTGCGAACACACTCATGTATTTATCGTTTGGTGAAAGACTCAATTAAAGCTCTAACAAAGTGAAATCATCCTTATGCTACTAAAAATGCAAAAACCAAACTGAATATCAAATGTGGTAGGCATTGAGAGAGATTTTGCATGTTACCGCTTTTTTGCTAATCGCATTCAGTCGTCTGAGACTAAACTTGCAGCAAAGTGTTTCGCATCATTAATTACGAAGTATTATGATGGAATGCTATAATATTTTCACTGATAGCTGCATATGCGCATTATTATTGAGATGAAATATCTCTTGCAACAAGCACATGTTGAACAGATGGATGGAACGCAGAGGTAGAACTTGAAACGTCACATTTACCACCCCTCAAATATTCTAACGTGGTCACGAAGAAATTTTCAGAAGAAATATGTGACATTGATTTTTCCATTTAATATAATTTTCCAGAAGAAAGTACCCAAACGGTGAAGGAATTGATTCACTCGCCAGAGAGCGTGTAAAGGACAATGAGTTCAGGCTGATCAATGATGAAGGAGCCTGAAATGTTGTCAACCCCATTGAGCATCGTAAAAATAGGCGACTGGAATATGTGCTGTCAATTAATTTTACTGGCCTATCGATGTGTCACATCAACATTTTTTTCCATACAAGTCAAGCAAAGATTTGACCATCCTGGTTAAAAGGAACACTTGGCTGTTCCAAAAGTGGGATCGAACAGCGCGATCCCTTAACCAGTCTACTACCTATCCCCATGATTCGCCATATTTCTATTTATTTCATTTACTGTGTTATCGCTGGTTATATCACATTAAAACTTCGGTTCAAACATCATAAACAAATAAAATCGTTAATCACGATGACACGGACTGTTTCTGTTTTCCAGAGAAGTCTTCCTATTCTCAATGCAAACGAGACTAGCCTATGAGATCGTTCCATGTCGTTCAAAGAGAGACATTGCCAAAATATGGCTGCTCCAAAGGCTGATCTCTAAGTTTTCGAGAAGTCATATACAGAACTGGACGACATTTCAGTGATTTAGCGCTCACAGAGAGAATCACCTTATAACTGACGTTAAGTAAATGGAGGCGTATGTTTTCGTCATTCATATGATCTATTGATAGTCTTAAAACAACGAGGCTAGTTTAAGCACTCTGTCATAAAAAAATTCTTTGCTTATGAAGATACACCTTCATTCTATGTATAACAAAGTATAGCGTGAGTAAAGAGATTCTACTCAGTGGGAAGTAAGAGGCAAAAATCATCACATGAATATATGCGAGATTCTAAGAAAGTATTATAGTAGTACTCCAAAGTCGTGGCCCTTCCAGTTTCTACAGCAGAACGCTTGTCGAGCAAACAGGTAACAAGTAAGGACTAGCCATAAATGCTTTAAAATGGGAAAGAGCATTGCCAACTACGACAATAAAAACATTCTTCTCAAGCTGGTGACAATAAAATAGGGTAAAAACGATCTCTGAAAAATGATGGCAAGTCGATTTACGATATCAAAATAAATTCAGCTACTCAGCAATTATGTGTAGTCGCCAAAGGATTAGCGAAAAAGCGCATCAAATGCACTTACGAATAAAAAACTTGTGACATTACTAAAGTAAAGGCTTCCATCTCACACTCACAGCCCTTGTATAATCCGCCAGTAGATTACGGGAAATACGGTTGATTGGAATCCTATACTCTTCTTATTGAATGGACATTGAATGACAAAGCGTTGAAAGGCACAAATGAGAGAGATTAGCAGGCACTAAGGTCGTAAATACCTAGAAGCACTTAATCGATCAAATAGGTGGTCATAAGACGTAACTGAGTGGTAGACCATCTGAATGTCTATCTACCTCTAACTCTAGTGACTCGATGTTCTGATGTTTCATCTTCAATCTTCCCTTTCAATAACTTTATTTCCCTATTTTGTCGTTATATTCGAAATTTATACAAATGTAGGAAGAGTTTTTGGCGTTTACATTCAGCCTTCGATTTGATTTGCCACCCAGATGCTAAAAACTTGGAAAATCGGTCTACATTTCATATTGTAGGTGGATAATCTGCCATAAATTTTCGCCTATCGATGTAGTAGAGTAACATTGGCAGTACGAGCATAGGGTAGATTACAGGAAGAGAAATGCATTTGGTTCTATTTAAGCCAAAATAGAACGAAAGCAGTTTAGTGCTCATCTAAGAGAGTAATCCAATGTGAAGACACATTCAGAAGCGTTCTGACGTTCTTCTAATTCGAATGCGCCGACGTCTGCCAGGTAATTCGTTTTCCATTTGCATAATTGAACGGAACATGACGTCTTCCTAAATCAAGACTACTATGCTGTTAAATTTTTCTTTTCCTTTATCGATCTATGGAAAATAAGTAGAATAAAGGAAGTTTCTACCTTATTTTCTTCTTAAGCCAGACCCGAGTTGTTATACAATGATTATTCAAATAGCTGACGTTTTGGAGGTCTTCTCTTCTTCAGAGCCTAGAAAGATCAAGTTGTTCACAAATCCAACCAGTCAAACACCTCCATTACTTATTCAGAAAAATCACCAAACGTAGATTTCAATCACATCAAGCACAAAATCAACTTTCAACACACTCACCGTTTTTTGTATGTCATCCACTGAATAATTTTAGTGGAGACCATCGAACGGAGATCACATGTACTCGCAATGCACCACACCCATTAAAACAACAGTCGTATATACTGGTTCAAACCGCGAGTGAGTACGCGGAATTTTTTCGTGTGGTTTCTTGTTGGAATGGGTATAGCAATCCAGAACGCTCTAAATATCTTTCGTGTAGATGTTTTATGTTCCTGCGCAAGGATGGTGACTTCTGCGTCAAAATTACTCTGTCCTGCGTGTGTTCCCTATGCGTGCTAGCGGGTGTTTGCTCTAATGTTACGTTTCTCAGCTAGGTGTCTTCCACACGGACATAGAGTGCCCTAACTATCGCTGAAATATAATTTTTGCCGCCTGCTTTCAAAGTGATTAGATAAATTGTGCCTACGCTCATGCAATCACCGTTTCTGGCGTTAGGGCATGTTTGGCATTGTTTTCTTTTACAGATACAGCATATGAACGGTTGTGATTTAGTTGGAGCCTCAGAGTAATCAGTGGTATTCCTATTATTGTTACCGATTCCTATGAACTTACTCTTTTCAAGCAACGCTCTATAGCTGTACATAACTCATTTGAAAAGAAAGAAAAAATGAACGGGACTCTGCTTTCGTTGACATATTTGCGCGGAGTCGTATTGTTTCCTCTAAATCTAAGCCGAGAAGTTACAAATTTGTAGCCATTAGAAATGTCTATTTCTCGAGCCAGTTTCACGGACTCTACTCTTTGTTTCCTTCCAGTACACTCACGGCCGCTGTTCAAAACATGTTTTTTATTTACGCCTTTTCGTGTGTGAAGGTGGAGAGGAGAGGTAATGAACCAAGACAATTTTACTACTCGCCTTCCGGTACCACTTCGTATTGTAATCATTATCGGATAGATTTATTTGCATGTTCAATATTAAGGACCAATCCAACGTAAACCGCAGGGAAGGAAGCCTCGCAATCACTTGTGATATGAACCAGTATATGACTGTTGTTTTGATAGGGGAGATGCATTACGAGTCCATGTGATTTTCGACCAGTAGTCTCCACTTGAATTGTTCAATGGAAGACATATAAAAAGTGATGAGCATGTTGAAAATTAATTTTGTGCTTGATGCGGAAAAATCTGGGTCTGGTGGATTTTTCTAAAGGAGTAGTAGAGAGTCTCTGATTGATTTGTTTGTAGACAAACTGATCTGAAGATAATAAGGATTTTTTGAAGTGAGCCAAGATTAGCATATATGATCTCGGAAGTTCCTATCATTAAAATTCTCGTTGAAAGCCTCACAAAACTCGCCGACTACTCGGCTATATACCATACATCGATAATTACCAGGTTCGACAGCCAAGATTTGAAATTTGAATGTTATGGTGTGAAAAATCCATGATAAAAATTATATGCACCTTGTTGGACCATAGTACACCTCATCAGTCACTGAAAAACAACGATAACTGAAACAATAAAAATGAGCTGACATCACTAAAAAAACCAGCATTTACATGAATATTCAACATGCAGTGCTTACAGGCTTACATGAAATCACTCAATGAATTCTGCTGTGGTCGAAATGTTATGCCATGGCCCCCATTACATCACGATGATTCAAGTCGAGTTTAGACAGCAAATTCTTCTCTGAGTCTTCACACTAACATCAAATTCTATCCACCGGAGTGGAAAATAATGAAGACATAGTTGAAGTCCTTAAAATTGCAAATAATGTCTAAAATGCGATAAACATCAACAGAGCACTTAGTCACCTGAACTTGATTTTATTTAACCGCTTTTAGCCGTGGTTTGATGTTACAATTACATATATCCAATAATGTTGATAAGTAAAAAGAATTCTGATCACCTGATAACATATTTTGAGACTTTTCTCAGAAAAGAAGATTTATAGTTGATTAAAACAAAATTCAATTTCTGTCAGCGTTATCGAGTTCAATGCCGATATCTGCTTGCCAAAGCAAACCGCTGACGGTTGTTTGCTGATAGATCCGATGCCTTGTGTCGCAAAAATAGAGATGGCATGAAACGGCCGTCGCTAGTGCAATGGTTAGCACGCGTCCCGGAAAAAGGCTAAACTGCGACTTTGAATCCCGTCTGACGTTCAAAGATTTGCTTCAGAATTAGCACTCAAAATCACTATTATTATCACCGCAAACTTTTATAAATTATCATTTTTTTCATTCACATGAATTACAAGCGTCCTGGTAGGATTATGTTGGTATGGGAGAAACATCATATTTTTCCATCCATCATTCCATCAACTCCAGGTGTTTCTTCTGTTAATATGAGCACCGTATAGTTGAGCCTCCACTTCATCTATGAAACGGGTGGGTAATATTAAGATGTAGGCTGCTGCGCAATAGTGACATGATTTTGGAAAAGAAATTTCTACATTGATTTCTCTATTTTGTGACCATAGAAACGGTTTCTGTGGCGCAAGAAGGTAGCCTTGAGCACATGGAGTAATCTGTCCTCACTGAAACTGTGAAATTATTCCTTGTCGAACTTAATCTTCAAATCAAAGAATAAAACTGCATTGTCATTACAAAGTGATCATCATGGATAGTAAAGCCTTCTACTCTGAATCGATTTACCTCCAAAAAAAGACTGAAGGACTTTAACACATTGCTTACGTTATGGATTGTCATATCCACTGGAATGGGAGTGAACAATATATGAATCCTCAATACACCCAATCAAGTATGAAATGATTTATTGCTCGAATGCCACATGAAGATGTAATCGACTCTCAGATACAGTAAAAAACGAACAATTAACAGTTGGAAAAAAGAAAACAACAGCAATCTTGTAATAGCTCAATATTCGACTGTTTTTTCACAACCTCGCTTATAATTAATACATTAATACACTCTGACAAGAAAATTTCAAGCCTCTAATGAGGTCTGCTCCGACACTAATACAGCGCGATCACGTGTTTCGGCTTTGCCACCTCCTCAGTTGCAAAGTGTCCCTCGTCTACGCCAATCCCTTTCAGGGAATAACCACCTTACATAGAAGATTCGTCCACAAACACGTTAGACCGCGAGTAAAGTGAAAATTAACTTCACCCACAGATTGCATATCCATGTCCAGTGAAATGATTACCAGTATAAGTGCCGTAACAAACCTCGCGAAAGGCTTAAAATATGTTGTCAGGATGTATTAACTTTGAGTGAGGTCTTGAAAAACAGTTGAATGAAATGGTATTATATCAAAAATATCAGCGTTGAGTAATCGATATTTATCACTGCAATGTTCGGTTATAATATCACCGGACATGTAGTGGTATGTAACCCGTGGGTGAAGTGCATTTTCACTTTACTCGGGTGTAAAGTATTCGTCGACGATTTCTCTGGTTAAGTCGATTCTTCTCCAAAATGGATTGGCTGAGACGAAAGGCACTGTGGAACTAACGGGGCTGCAAGGTCGAAACACGTGTATTGCGTTGTATAAGTGCCGTAACAGACCTCATGAAAGGCTTAAAATTTGCTGTCAGATGTATTTAATCCTATGATACTTTGGTCAATAAGTGATCCAACTTAATCAATAGATTCAACCGCAATAGATCCTCCATGCACTTCAGATGACAGATCAATGACAGCGTAAAGAGGAGGTTGAATAAGTTGACCTATTAGATAGAAAGATCTGTAAAACAAGTGAGAAGAAAGATTCACACATTTACTATTTAATTCAAGAATGTCATTATAACAATCATTGTAACAATAAAATTTCACATCGGCTGTTTCGAGCTTGCACTCGCTTCGTCTTACATGATTGACCGGATAGAGTCATGAGTAATCAGCAACCTTCTATAGTAGCCAACACAAGACCTACTTGTTCCTGACTCACGACTGATCGCTTTAAGGTAATGACTCTTCTGAAGCACGCAAAACAAGGATCTCGATTGCACACAAGGAGTCACTGTCGTGGAGGCAGTCTGTGGTAGCGGCAACATGTACGCATCTAAAATCATTTGAACGAAGTCTAATAATAGTTATATACAATGCAAATGTATAGCTAGTAGAATTCACAACAGATGAAATTAATAGTAAATGTAACAACGAGATAACCAACCAACGCGAGTATTTTGGATCGGCATGCCCTCAGATTTCCAATCAATGAAAAAGATAATGGAAAATGTGGAAAGTACAATTTCGCATAGCAGTGGTGCAAGACGGGCGTCAGTAGTGCAACGGGTCAGAGCACAGGCCCTTGGGCAGGGTAAGATGGGGGTTCGACTCCCGCAAACGCAGAAGTTTTGACCACCACTCTACATCACTGGGTATATCTATAACATCATACCACCGGCAAAAGCGCTTAAATAAAAAAAAAGTTCTATTAGTTCACACAGTTCCATGCATTGTGAAGAATAGAAGAACTACACAATCCATCAAGAGTAACCAACGAATGCTCAATTTTCGTCCAGTGACCAACTGTTATTCCATTTGCTACAGATGGAATAACAGTTCGTCAAATCGTTAATGACGTATTTTTAACAGGTGGCTTGAAAAGTTCATGTCGTTTTTGACTTTTCAGTATGACTTTTGCAATACTTTGTTGTTAAAAAAAGAAAAATTAACGATCAAAATATTTTCCATCGACATCATTAACTTTCTAGGTTTAACCTTCGTCAACCATTTCCTAGCCGTCCTAACCGTATCATCGTCCCAAGCTCCATTAATCTTGTGAGCTGCTTCGATAGCACTTTCCCCTACGCACCATTCGTGCATGAGTGGCACGGATTTGGTCCAACGACAGCTCCTATTGAAGCAAATATAGGCAAGCTGTACAGCAAAATGTTCTCAAGAATATGTGCAATTGAACGATATGAAATTATACAATTTTGTTGCGAAAATAATTTCTTGAAAAATCTAAACGGCGTGAATTTTTTACACAGCCTTTCATTTGTACGACCAGTTATCACATTTCACTGTGTCATCCCAGCGCTTCTTGCATTCAATCCGCTTTCTCGCATTTATTCTTCACAATGGTTTTTGAAAATACACTTAAGAGAATTGAGTGGTGGGCAAAAACACGGTCTCAGACGGGATTCGAACCCGCGTTTAATCCTATCCGGGGACGTGTGCTCTACCACTACATCACCGAGACACAATTGCGCCACCACTCGTTCTTCAACACCTCTATGTTGCTATAGCCAGTAACCTTAGACAAGTTTGGTCGGATATGCGATTCCGCTTCATAAAACAAGTTGAGCTGACAGCTATTGCACTAACTAATACTCGAAAATTCTAGTATCCACCGCATTTCTCGCAATGCTACTATGTTTTAAAAATACCTAAGAAAATTGTTCTTGCTCAACACCCAATTCTCTTAGGTATATATGAAACATAACAACATCCGAAATATGCAGTAAATACTAAAAATTTTGGGTGGGATACTGTAACCGGCCCGGCTAGTATGGGAAATTCGAGTCGGCTACTATGACTAACTGTCTATCCAATAAGTATTATTATTAGCTGCAAGTATACATCTTTATTATTAATGAGTACGTGCAATGTGAAAAATAGCAGATATTCGTAAGAACTGCTATAATACAAATCGTTGTATGTTTCAGAACAATAAAATATTTTACCACGGTCTCTTGCAGAACTTTCGAACACTTGTCTATGTATATTCTTGCGGAAAAAGCTTCAAATCACCGTCTTCAATGGCAGGGGGTTGTCGCGACATTCCTCATCAGTTTTGGGTCCACCATAACGAATTTCTCAAATAACGTTACACCCTATCTGAAAGTTTATTAGCCTTTCACTTTCATGGAGTTTTGTGCTGTTTTTGCTGCACTATGGTAGAGTTTATACTTTTGATCTACAGTATTTGTCAGAAATACGATTTATGGTATTGTTAAAGCAGAGGTGCAAAGTGGCCGAGTGCTTGTGCTGCTCGTCACTGCGCGCGTGGAGCCGAACCCATCCTCCAGATTTATCCTGCAGTCAACAACGCCTTATGGAACGCCACAACCAGCTATCCTTGAGACTACAAGGAGACTTGCTTAACCAGCATTCTACAACGTCCAAGAAGAACACGAAACAACGAGCTGAACGGTAGAAGTACTGGAATCCGCACAGTGAAAAAAAAACACTATGAAGACGGATCAATAGAGTGTAAATTGCGTAAAATTTAAGCAAAACGAAAGTGGATAAATTACGTTTTGATTTGTGATTAGAAGCGTTTTTGCAGTCTTTTTTACATGTATATATTATTTACAATATGATATAATCGTCAGTCACGAGATCTCGTTGCTATAAGAGTTTGGCTTTTTTTTTTCGCTAGTAAAGTCGGGTTCATTTGCCTTAATTTTTGATTTCCTTATTACAGGCGCATTTAGACACTCACACGCTATTAGAGGATAGCGATATAGTCCAGTGGTTAGTGACGGAGTGTATCAGAAAGTCAGGTGATAGGCAATGCGTTATTTCAAGCCCCTCCTTCAGCACTTTATTACAATAAATCAACTAAACGCCTAGGCTCCTCAGCTCGGCTACCTCCAGGATTGCAGAGAGAAACGTCTTGACTAGCATTCTACGGCATTTTCAAAAAAAAAATGAAATGCTTAATCAGCACCCGGAGCACTACGTGAAATTATGATCTCTGATATAGAAGCTTGCTCCTCACTAAACTTTACATGTTCATTGTAGAAGCCTGTCCCTTATTGGACTTTAGATTTGTAATACAGAATTTGACTCTTCGTTATCTTCACAAATATAAGGTAGAAACCAGCCTCGCATTGCATTTCGCATCTATAATCTGGAATCTTTCTCTTCATTATCTCCACATGTATAATGAAGAGACTTCTTTCTCATTACACATACATCACCAGTACACTCTTACTTTCCATTATCTCCACTTACGCAAAACAGAGACCTGCCCCTCATTATGCTTCAAATCTTCAATACAGAGCTTTCTCTCTAGTACATTTCACATGTGTGATGCAGATACTTGCTCCTCATTACACATATAATTGATCATCTCTCATATTTCCAACTATTGATCGCATAGTATTGTCCCAAGTTCTCTGTAGGTCTATCGAGATCGTCGCCTTGATATTGTTGCACTATAATGTACGTATAACCGGTTTAAATACCCAAGTTTCAGGTTGCTCGTTACGGCGATGAATATGATTCCTTGGTCTCAGGATCAGCAGTGTCCTTCATCCGATAAATAGTAAAAGATTCGCGTGGCAGGAATAATTAAGACAGTCGAGTGAGCCTTACGGCACGCAACACACACCCACTCACAATATGCCCCAAAGCCAAAATATTCTGATACCATCACCAATGAAAACTAAACCAATCCAAAGCACTCTCCACTAAAAAACCATTACATGTAAAGTCGGAGAAAGCAACTGCATACCGTATGACACGACTGGCAACCAAAGAACTTGTCGTTTTGAGGCATCGTGGGCGTTCGGAAACCAAGCCTATAGTAAAAGTACTTTCAACGAACCCATTCCCTTCAAGACTCTAGAGCCTTATTTCTCATCGACATCTTATCATACCAAGTGACACCCTACCAAAGTTGTTTACTGCCGCAGTACAGCGAATAGTGAGTTCACTCTATTAGAACAAGAGGGCGTACGTAGTCGTGACTAGTCCTTATTAATTCGCCGTTTTGCTGACAACAGAAATCGAAAGAAGACTCAATCTGTAAATAACTACTAGTGTGAAGGTGAACAAAACGAGCTATTTGATCCTAAGTTCAACCAAAACGGTCAAGGTAGATGTAAAACAGAAGAATTATTCTACAAAATCCTATGCATTCAAGGGTAATCTGGTTATGGTTGAGTGAATTGAATGGTAAGTCGAAATTCGATCTCAGGCGGTAGATGAAGCCAGCGTTTCACCGATACCTACACTAATGTAGTGGTAGCATGCGCCCTGCTACGAGTGAAACGTGAGTTCAACTCTCGTCTGAGGTCAAATTTGTACTTACCACTCAGTTAGTTCCTCTAAGGGAATTTAAGACATCATATAACTGCGGAAAAGCAGTACAAACATAAGAAATATTAGGTAATCCGAATAGATTTCCTTTTCAGTTTTCGTGTTCAGCACCTCTGGAGGTTCCTATATTGAAACACCTACAGATCTGAGAGCAAGGTTCTTGAAAATTTGCTTACTGTAGATTTCAGCAAAAAATTGATAGCGTACTGCTAATCTTAGCTCACACACACACACACACTTAAATATTTCTTTCGAAAGGAAAAAAGGGAGAAAATCATATCATACATCAAACTTTCCCTGGTCAGATATATATCTTTTACTGGGACACATTGAAAACAGACATATGATTTCAAATATTTTGGGTTATCCCAAAATTCCTGCTCATTTTGACATTCACGCTGACTTAGTTGCATTTCATTCGAGCTGTGCAGATTGTTTAGTAAATTTTGGATGGCTTCTTCTCAAAAAGAATGGAGGGTGGCGAACAAAGAGATCGGCGAAGTCGTTTTTGAATTATTGTAGTCTTTGAATTTTTTATCCCCGCAGATGCTGCTTCAGAACGCGAGGAGATGGTTAACCGAAGAACAACGGGCTACATGATAGATGTAGTACCATGGTCTAGCCCAGTTTCTCCAATTTGAAGTTAGACTGATAGTAATGTCATTTCCGTAGATGTCTCTGGTCTTATATCATCTCTATTTCTCAGTAAGAAACTACATTTACGTGATGATATGGTTTGCTAATTTATTTTTACATGATTTGGCATTGTTTGAGGTATCCTCGCATCTCATACACTCGATTCAATTCCTCATAAGCGTCCTCCACAAGAACCTCAAGATTTGCACAAGATCTCGCTGCTCCTTGAGCAATTTTTTGGCCATTTTTGTGAGTGTCACTGTATTCTGACCAAGTCGATTCTTGTTCGATTATTGAGATAACCGTGTTTCCTCATTTCCATTTTGTTACAGTTACTCAGCGTCTTTTGTTGGTAGAAGGAGATAATCTGATTTTAGGTAAGTCTGATACCACGTTGGAGCCACAGAAAAGGTGAGAAGTTTTGGTCAAAGCGGAGTTAAGTATAAACAAAGCATTGTTCATGGAGAGCACCATCATCGGCAGCACATTACCTAGCCATTGAAGCGCTCTAATGACTGTTTTTTGCTTCAACGTAAAACACTTCCAGTGTGCTGATCGGCAACAAGTTCTCATTCGATTAGGCCAGAGAGAGAGGAAGCTAGATATCCTGGTATCCTTTCCGTTCATGAAAAAAGCTTATGCACTGATGAGGAGAAAATTTTGATCTGTGTCAAACATTGAGGTAACAGTAACATCAATTACGGTAAGACATCGCGCATACTGTGGCATAATCTATTTCGTTATAGCAATCCTTACTACTTTCGAAATGTCTGAAATTGTAGATTACGACATATGAGAAATTATCTGAATGATCTCATGGAGCCATATAGTTGAAGTCACTAATGGTTACTTTATTAAGATGTGATTTTTATGTTTTGAACTGAATGTCCCGTTTATTGCTTGTTTTAAGGCTTTGTCAGAACGACAAGCCAGTGTTGAAACTGGCATTGGCCCATATCTTTTCTACTATAAACAATCAATTAGGTTTTGAAGTGCTTATGGGTAGATCTTGCGTTACCGAAGGCAGGAGTTTTTTTACTCTAGCGGTGATGTTCTCTTACCTACTCTGTTTCGACTGATTCGAATTTAAAATTTATAGTCTTCATTGATGGAGCGCCGTGGGCGAGTGGTTGTGATGTTCGTCGTGGCACGCGGAGGCTGAGCCGCTCCCAATTCCAACACTCTCAGGCAGTCGACAACGTCTGCCCTATGAATTGTCACAGCCAGGTTGTCCTCGAGATTGCAAGGGGACTCGCTCAACCAGTGTTCCACGACGTTCAAGAAGAAGACGAAAAACGATTTGAGTGCTAGAAGTACTGGGATCCGCACAGCGAAGAGAAAACACTGTAAGCACGGATCGATAAAGTGCCAAAAAGAGTCTTTTTCGATATATCATCAAAAGACGATTCAGATAGTAGAGTGTTCAGATTGTCACTACAGTCACGCGAAATTGAGACTTACATTGTTGACCTCAAGATTCCAACGAGTTCTGCATAATTTTTCCTCACAAATACGTGGTAAGAAAAGAGAAAGGATTAGAGGTTCCGGAAGCAACTCATCAGAATTAAGGGTTCAAAATCTGTCGTCGACTAAGCTTTCTCACACTGTGGAAGCACAAATAGCGATAAAAATTGCCGATGAGTAATAACGCATATATCAGCACAATAGGAATTTCTGCATAACTTCTGATACATATTAGGTTTCTGAGAAGTTTTGGCACTAGAGCAACAGACACCAAATTTATCAACCAGAGGTGATTAGACTGCTTATCAACACTATTCAAAGTATGCTCCATAAACCTGAACACATTTCTGCCATCTCTCAGAAAACAAGGCAATACCGCTTGTGCATAATTTTCTAAGCTTTCTTATTGGCACCAAATTTGTCCATATTTGCCGCATCATTACCGCTCAACGAACCCTTTATTGCAGTTTGCTGCTTCAACTACGAATTGGGTCTTCATCACACACCTCCTTCGAGAACATCAGCTGTGCAAAGGTTCAAGAATTTGTGTTCAGACGAATAGCGCTTCGGTGCCTTGCTGAGTTTCCCCACGATGCCACGAGGCCTCGTGGGGAAACGATGATGCTACATGTATGGACAGATTTGGTATCAAAAGAAAGCTCAGGAAAGTCTGCACTAGCGGTATTGATTTGTTGCCTGCGAGATGGCAGAAATGAGATCAAGCCGACGGCGCATACTTTTAATATTATAATTAAGCAATTTCAATTGTTGCTAGTCAATAAATTTGATGTTTATTGCTCTAGCGCCAAAACTTATGCGAAGGCCTAGTATGAGGTAGTATCTGAAAATTCGAGTGCGCTCATTAAAAAGAGCTGTTAGTAATGCTACAGTTGGCAGAGCCTCATTATACACCGCAAACCCTCACCATCAGAACAGTAATATTGAGATAGCCGCCTCTGCCCCATCAGGTAATTTAGTGTTAAGAAGATCTTGAAAAAAAAAAGGAATGAGTATCTGGTATTTTGTGCGTATAGATGAAGAAGATGACCGAAATTGCCACGCGCAACGCAACTACTGTGAGTTTATAGATCCCAGGTCTGTAGCAACTTGTTGAGATACGTAGATGATTTATCCCTGCACACGTGAAAGTTCAAAAACTTCGTGAAAGATGGATGTGAGGGAGAAATTTGAATAAAAAACTACTGAAATCTTGAACCTGCATGACATTTGATGTCGAGCTGTGTAAAAAAAAAAAAAAAAAAACCACATTTAATTTTTTAGAAGCTCTCAGGATGTGCTAGGGCAAAATGATACCTTATATAATTTCATTAATGATCAAGACGATGAAGCGAAAGCCTGTTTTATGAACCTGTGAAGCTTTCTCTTCATAAAATAATGGTCTTCAATTATCAAAAATCCTGCTTCAAATCTCATATATTGATGGAATTGCGAGTGATATTGGTCATAACAGAAAAGGAAGACGATAGACTGACAAAAAGAACAATAGAGTGAACCACGAGAGGATCAAGAGGACTTCGAGGAGATTATTGAAATATGGCGAGATGAAATCGTATGCGCGGTGGAGCAACTCGGTCCTCAAACAACAAGCGATGTCCACGCATGACATTTCGAGAGTTTAAAAAAACGAATAAAAGAAATGGCGAAATCTAAATGCTATAAGAAGGTAGGTCACTCAATTACTTAGGTACTACGTAATAGAGTAATTCTATTCATTGCGTTCTATAATTAATATAAGTCTATTTATTGATTTTCAACCAGTTTTCTATGACATCTAAGAAGAAAACGAAGGAACGCTTGAATGCTAGAAGAACCGGGACCCGCACAGTGAGAAAAAAAAAGAAAAAACTTGTTAGATGGATCAGATAGAGCAAAGAAATTATTGCGCTTGCACTACTCGACTTCGCATATATTGCGCCGATTCAAGCACATCTTGCATTCTATTCGTTCCCACGTATACTCTACGAACACCCTCGAGCTTTTGGCATTCTTTATTAAGAATTTTTACACCGATGTAGTTGAATGTGGAATGAATAGAGTTCCCTTGGAATACAAGGAGAGCTCTGCCAGGGAGCCCGAATGTGGACCAGAGAAAATGTGCTGATAGCAGTAAAGTCTGCTGCTTAGTTGTCCGATTTCAGGGGAATGAAAGCCTGTTTGCCTCAGTGGGAAGTTAAATCAGGACCTTTCACGTGTTCTTTCTCAACACCACTGCTCGTTAACCGCCCTCACTGCGCAGTGAAATGCGAGAAATTTCGCGGAGTATGCTACTGCCTATGATGAAGGACGAGTTGGAGAAAAAGCGGTAATAAGAAACCAAAAAACATCGAGAATTCAAAGAAAAGTGGATTGGTAGCCATTTCGAAAACTTCAAGAATCGATATTCATGATGGTAGAGAATGCTTTCCGCTGTATATATTTCACTGTTTCTACTCTTGATCAAGGCAAAACCGAGTTTCACGTATATCTCATTAGATATGAGATATTTTAAACTTTGACGTGGCTTGAGAAAACACTCGAAGCAAACGTTACAAACCGAGTTCCCTGCGACATAACATAAAGCTATTGATTTTATAGAATAGGTAGATGAAGAAGTCACGCATAGTACTCACCTTACCGGGCATGAAGACTACGACTGGCCGCTCTTCTCTCGACAACGTATTGAAACACGATGAATCACTGAAAGAAAAGTGTAGAAAATTGGCGAAACAGTCTAAATGTAAAGTGCGGCTCAGAATCACACTTCTGTTGAATCAAATCAAAGGCGAAAATTTTCTATTTCTATTTACTTCTGACCAAAAAACCAGACACCCAATTTACTACACATAATTGATGATAAGACGTGTTTGAGTGACACACTCCATGGGGTACGATATTTTGTGGTTAAGTTTCTTTACCAGAAACATGACTGCCGTTCGTGTGTAGATGTATGTAGTCCGGTGGATCATCAAAAGACATCTGAAATAACTTCATGTCGTGATGACGACCTCAAACCCTCCCTGCACAGAAAATGTGGACCACTTAATTCACGATGGTTCGCCCACACATACGCATACATACACGATACCAATCGGCAGCAATTGACGCGTGTTTAAGGATGCTGATTACAGAATTTCGCAAGAAGTGCAACGCCGTACTAGAGTATCGGACGTTCGCGTTGGAAAGCGGAAGAATTTTGGTGGGTCTATTGCCTTCGCTTGAAAACGCCAATAGCTTTGAATGCCCTCATATGGTCTGTCTGCTCATGGCCGGAGCATTAATAGGACATTAATCTCTCGTGTAATGAATTCCAATTTAATCGAGTTTCAGATTTAAAACATTGAAAGATGTTTTGGCAGAGTACAGATTGGAGGCAATCAGACTGGATCAATTTGAAAAGTTTGAGAATGAGACTGCACGAAGGGATGGCGAGACTAGTTAAATAATCCACAAAATATTGAGATTGAAGAACTAGCGAATTCTAATATAAGTAGATAACTTTTGGGAGAAGAATAGGCAAAAACATCGGTAAGGAAAAAAATTTAAGTTGCTTTGACTTTTAATTGACTTCAGCAATCTTGATGTCGGAAATAGTCAATCGGGTTGAAAGCGTTTGAGAAACCGTATGAAGAAAAAATAAATTCATCTCGAAATAAATTGTAAAAAGTGAAGAGTACGCCGATTATCATAAGTCTTAGCTCATTGAAGGTAACACGACTTCAAGCACTGGTATAAGTCATGGAAAAAAGAGCCGGCCTTTGAGCTTCGAATCTTAGAGAAACTCGTCAACAAAACAAAATTATTAGGATAAAACTATTTTTGCCTATAAGAAAATCGTCTGCTTACTCTATCACGGTGATTTTCTGTAGTTTTTCAACTTCTCCATCATGAGTCGTATTTACCAAGCAGTGAAATGACAAACAAGTGAGAAATTGCCCATCAGCACGTGACGAAGTTACCCAAATGCAACGTTGTTGATGACTATGATCAAAGCTCTAGCGTGCAAAATTTTGGGCATTTCTGCTACCGATCACAAGTATTTTGATAAATCTTCATCATAAGATTTGTAATAAAAACGGCACTCGCAAAAAATTTGGCACTTTTCCGTTATCCGCACCCTGTCTCGACATTTAAGAGAAATGCGTCTCCAAATTTTTAAGCTTTCGTAGTCATTCGATAGCTTAGATCACGAAAATATTGATGGTATAATTCACTTGCTCAACACCTTTCTATTGCGCTTTTATAGTGAAAACCAAATTTTATTTCACTCTCAAGCATTTTTCGCTCGACAGAGCTTTTTCTAGACTTTTAGTAGTAATTCTATAGCTTCAAATTTCGACAATTTCGATAGTGTCTTTGCTTACTTACTTACTTACTTAGATACTATAGATGGCCCGTCTTCACTAGTTGTGCGGACCCCAGCACATAGTTCCAGATGGTGTATTGCTGGTCGTGAATATAATACTCCTTGGTTTCGTGACGTAACCTTGCAAGCGGTTTTTCAGGTCTTCACAATGTCGTTTCCAGGAAATGGGTTTCGGCAACGGATTCTCGGTCGAGCTTCCTATTAGTTGACTCGGAGGTGGTGTTAAGCCGAGATCAAAAGCAGAGGTAGAAAAAAAATCAACCGACCGTCCACAGATGATGTAGAAGTCGAAATCACAATAGTGTCGTTGCTTTTTGAAAACTGGATTTTGCAACCGCGAATTCCTTTCCGTCATCAGCACTCTGTTTCGACAATCTCGAAAAAAAAGCGCGCATTTGATTTTTTTTCGAGTCGCAGTAATCGGTCGATAGCTCAAATCTCAAAAAACTTCAGTGGTGCACTGTTATTTCCAAAATTACCTTTCAATGCACTGTCATAGTGAAAATAAAACTATGTTTCATACTCAAAAATGCTCCGCTGAACATGACTTCTCCTTGGACTTTAATAATTATCTGATATCCCAAATCTCGGCGATTTTAAGAATACACTTAATTTAAAGAAGATTTTCTGGCATGTTGCAGCACCCAAGAGAAGATTTGGTTTCGCAAATACTCGTTATATTGCAAAAAGCGCGCTGACTTTGTGCGCATAATTCTGAAATCCCATCCACACACCGGAGCAAAAAATGCGCGCCGAGTGCGAATCCAGTCTTCATCTATGCTACAGCTCGTCTAAAAGTCGTTTTCCAAAAACCAAGATACACCATTCATGCTGTCGAAATTTAAGCTATCAAACGGCTACTAAGACTTCAAGGAATTAGCCTTTGTCCAGAGAAAATGCTCGAGTGTGAGATATAAATTTAACTTCATGTTGAGAGCGCAATAAAATAGCTTTTTTAAAAATGAAATACACCACTCATTTTCTCGTAACTAAGCTGTCGAGTGGCCTAAGGAAAGCGCCAGAAGAAAAAATTGGAAAACAGGGCTTTGCCAAGGTGTTGAAACAGGGTGCGGACAACGAGAAGTACTGAAAGTTGTTCATTTTATTCAAAAGGATGCAGCCTGCTGCACCTAATAAAAATGTAGACTGCTCTGCTCCCAAGATATTTGTGCATACAAAAATTCCCATGAAACATTGTTATAAATGCCCTAACAACACTAGACAAAGATCCAATGTGTTGTTGGACTGATAACTAACAAGAAGTTGTTAGTGGAGATTTTTTGATCGATGCCATAGTTTCATAGCAAATCACGTATACACGTAGACGTATAAGTCGATTTACAAAATTTTTCAAAGCAGAAGATGATCAAAATGAAATAATCACACGAAGCATGAAAGGAGTTCAGTTTTGAAAATTTCATCAATAGAGAAAGTGAGAAAAACTATGGAAAGAAGACCATGGACATTTTCAGTCAATATTCAAATGTTTCCAACATTTCGAGCGGTCATTATCTGTCTCAGTGACTGAGGCGAGTACCTGGTCTTTTCGACTTCCGCGTTTATGAAAAGGCTTTCGACTAGTTTTGACTCGAAAGTGCACAATAAATCTGAGCTTAGGCAATTTTTCTACGGGATGCAACTTCGTCATCACTCGTAAAATCAGCAATTCCTTGTGCTCATAAACATCACAAAGTACTTAAACTCCGTACGAGAACCCGATCATCAACAAACTTCGCGCTTCGACCGCTTTTTTCTTACTTACTTCTTCCGTTTCCAGTTTTCTTAATAATTGCTAAAATCTCAGTACAGTGTGACAGAATGTTTTAAGCCTTCCAGAGGTGTGTTATGGCATTTCACATGGTGTACGCACTTGTCGGCGTTCTCGCACGCCTCATCAGTACCACGTGCTTACGGCTCACCCCTACTACAAAGCAGTGGTGCCGAAGATGTGTAGTCTAGACGAGTGAATGTCACTCGATGGCGCCTTCTGAGACTGATTTCCAGTCAACGGCTTACAGCTCCTACAGAAGCATATAACAATACCTTCCATCGACTGTCCTTATGACCACACTATAAAATTCAATATGGTCTCATAGAATATTCAATCCTTTCAGAGGTTTGATTTGGCATCTCCAGTATTATACGTAAATGCTAATAATGTCTTGCTATTTATCAGAATTCACTAGATAGGCATTTCTTGGATGATTTTTTCGTCGGCGCAAATTCTATGTGGCTGGTCACTAGTAAATAATGGGAAGGCTCAAAGACAACGAAACGGCTGTGAAAGCGGCGAAAGCGCCGAAACATCAACCATATCTATTGTATTATGCTGTATTCCGTAAATTTGACTGTTAACAATCTCCTGCTGCTAATCAGGGAAACACACGGAATTATCAGATGCCGCGGAAACGCAAACAAGCCACTGACGTTTCAACCTCGAAAAGGCTTTAGACATTCTCAAAAACAGCTTGGTTACTGTCAGCGTTAATAGATGATTCAACCTGGAAAAGAAATTGCTCAGGTAGTCAAACTGGCAACACAACACATGGGATAAGAAAGCATTACATAGAGAAAATTAACAAGAGCAAGTCGACAATTGTAAGTGAACGTCACATTTTGTTATAATGCATTAGCCTTGCAGAAATAAAATAATGACACGTTAATTTCTTACGAAATCTCGAAGAATATGAAACTTTAGAAAATTTGCTTCATAACCCTTCTTCATTAGTCTGAAGGGCTGCACATAAGTATACTGATGAAGAAGTAACCTACTAGAAGAAAATCCGCTTCTAGTCGATATCGAGGTGTGTGTAGACACGAAACCTCATCGATAGCGAGTAACTGAGAAATAAAGTGTTCCGAACCTTTCAATGAGCCAGGAATAAAAAGGTGTCCTGGAGCTATGCCAGACGGCGACGTCTTTTGGCTGCAGAGCTGTCGTGCTCTCTCAGTTTCTCCGACTTGCGAATAGATCTGCTCCTCATGCTGCCGTCCGAGATGATGAAGTAGCTGCAACCTCATCCGACACATACATCACGTACTCGAACACTGTCTTGTCGGTTTTGAAGTGGAGTACGATCATTTTCACACTACAGCAAGATACTACGGATTCGTACTGTTCATGTGAAATGTGCAGAGAGTGAGTTAGCCGCCTTCTGCTTCAATTTCCAACCATCTAACACAGAAAAAGGAAACCTAACGCATACCTCATTATGCAAAATTTGTCATCGTAAGCCCCACATATCATGGTCAGTGACTTATTCCTTACCCGGAAAAGTCAGCCAAGAGCTTGTTATACTTTTTCTCACGATCTGTCATATCACATATTTTTGGAACTCGAAGACAGTCTGAAGGAGAGAACTTGTGTTTCAAAATCAGATTATGATATAGTTAAGCGTACCATGATAGCTTTACGGATTAGCGCAACGATATTTTGAACATTTGACACTAAGACTGACAGTGCTATAATCTCTATTTCTGTACTTTTACATTTGTATTTGATTTGTGAACAGAAAACTTCAGCAGAAAAACGTATCTGCTCGGGCAAATTAGGGATTAAAATGCTAAAAAGAGCCAATAGTAGCTAGGAAATGTTCCATAATTATCGCTTTTTTGTATGAACCATTCGGAGAGTGTGGCGTAGTCGTTAGACTTGTGCGTAGCACACGTGGTCGATGGCTCTATCTCGCGCTCAAAGCCTTCCATCCTTCCCAGGAGTTGGTGAATTGGTACCAGACTTGTCTAGGAGAATAGTAGCACTGACTTGATACATTGCAGGCCACCACGAGTCATTGAGAAAATGAGGTATGCACTTAATTACCTCAAACGATGCTGGACACTAAAGGCTCCTCAAGGGCTGATCGCCGCCAAGAGAGCTTTATCCCTCTTCTTTTCATAGGACTCATTCTCGCATATGCTGTAGGTGACCCTGCACATGTTGCATTTAATTTTTTTCTTACATTCATTGTTCATGCAGATCTCCGAGCATATCACGTGTGAGTAAAGCCGTTGCTTAAGGATTTTATCGTCCTCATTATGAACGCAGTCGTAGTTCGAACCTTCTAAAACAGCGTTTTCACCTGGATTTTGGAGAGTCAACTCTCGAAAACAAGTCTATTATTGCAGAAAAGCAACACCAATACGATTAGATGCATGGTGGACACGGTGTCGAACCACCGCCGTGTGCGCGACAAGCGCTACCACTCACACTCCACTGCGCTGTATATTGTGTACTTCAAGGAAAAGTTCAATACATTTGGAAAGTTAGGTCCTCTGTTTTATATCATAGATCATCCGACCAGTCTAGGTTCTCCTCTTCAAGGCAAGGATTTTAGTCGTCAAACTCGATCCGTACCAAATTGGAATGACTCTGATCGAATGGCTATGAAGACGAAAAACGAAACTGGCAAAGTCCATTTTAAAAGTTTCATAGCACGTTGGAGAAAGATACATAGTGCATCGTGAAAAGGGCGTCGCGCCTCAGTTGATTTCAATTCCGCAAAACAGGGTTCTTCCTTTGCCTGCCATAAGCATTTACACAGCACTTTTATAGTTAAAATGATTGGGAATGAATACGGGATAAAGTGATCCACAAGTGGAGTATGATCTGTGGTTCGACCCTGCGTCCTGACTGAACCAAACGCTTTGTTTTTCAGGGGTTGGGAAGCTGGCATCAAATTAGTTCAAGAGGATTAGAACGGTGAATCAATACATCGCAGACCACCGAAAACAGTTCTACAATAGTTTCAATTATCTCTACGAAATGAGTCGGACACATGTTTCATCCCTCGGGGATTGATCGAGCTAAACATTTTGTTCCCTACGCTTTATCACGTGTCAAGCAATTCAACGAGCACATGAATAAAATTGTCATCTTGGGTAGAAGTTTTTTACAATGTTGTGGAATTAACCAAGCAGAATCCCTTCTATTTGTCCACTTTCCTTACAGCGATATGGATGTTATACACACCCGATGATGTTGAGTGATGTGTAAAACTTTTGGGCCAGTCAAGACTTGAACCCGCATTTCACCTTATCCGGGGTAGCGTATCCGAACCGTTGCACTACTGACGCCTGTTTTAACACCAATCTTTCTACGCTGCAACGCATCTATATGACGCAGATGCTTTGACATCACCCACTGTCAATGTTTTTGAGAAGGTGATAGATATTACTGAACAAAGTAAAAGAAGTCAGTTAGTTCTTGTTCTTTTTTAGATTCGCTTGGCTCTATCACTTGAACGGTACCTAACTCGGCTACAGAATAAAAGAAAGCGCTATGAGGAGAATAGTTTGCCAGCTTGTGTTTTCAAGGAGATGGCAATCGAGATGTCATGTTGTGGGATACCAGTGCTATGATTTCTCGAAGAGGCAATGAAAACGCTATTGAATGCTCAGAAATTATAGGTGTGTTCTAATATGACGATAATCTATCTTATTACCTCCAAGTGAAGATGTGATTAGTGCAGTAGTATCTAATCATTAAGCTGAGTATCAAATCTATTTGGAACTGGTACATCCCGCTCCGGTACCATATAGCATTTCTTCATTCAAAGATTAAGAAGGTTATAGCAGCCTTGGGTGGATAGGTTTAGTTCTTCTGATCCAAAAGGGAACGCTCGAACACAGCCAGCCCAGAATTCCCAGAGGGATAGCTGGAGCGTACATATAACGCAATTCGTGAAAAAGGCAAAATAAATCTTTTATCACTCGTGATATTAGACAAGAACAAAGGTTCCAAATCCTTTGTCGATGATGGATACTGGAAACGAGCTAGGGAAAAATGCTGGAATCAGTACAGTGTGATGCCTGTAAGATCGTGTGGTATTATAATTGATCAAAACGTCACAAAATATCATATAAACGCCAAAGACGATGCAGATAACCAGGAAGGAACACGTAAGATTATCTTATAAAAGTGAAGGGTAAAATTGATCAACAGTGAAGAAAGAATTGCAATCCAACTTTTAGAGGGTCATAGTGCTCATTGATGAGTTAGTTGAAATATTAATAGAAACAGTACCATCGTAAACACAAAAAAAAAACCAGAACTTATTTCAACAATTTAGGCGGCATCACTCATTCTCTTTACTTCCTCTTATTACCATCGCAGGCGTCGTCTCTTGTTTATCAGAATTCCTATGGAACCTCTATGCTTAATTGCTGAATCAGCTATCTCTTCTTCACTACTGAACCGTTAATAAACACTTAACCAGTGACTTGCTGTAGAGATATTCATACACTGTTGAGCCCTCGAATTAAGAGGATTTGGTCTACCATAATCATGAGCATCTGCTATATTTCGAACTTTTTCTAACAAGAAAGATACTTCTGAGTGAATTCTAGACTATATCCGTACCATATTCAGATTTGTTTCCGTGATCAATAAAGTCTGTAATATTGAGAAATCCGTAAATGAGCTTATTTACGAATACGAAAAAAAAATGTGGTAACGTGGAGCGAAAGAATTATTACCACTCTTTCACAGAGCGCCTATAGGATTTTTTATGAAAGTGATCAGAGATCGTAGAAACTGAGCTAAACTATGACAAAGGAATGATGGTCACAACGGTCTTTTTTGTGAATCAAGCAATGATAGGTTGGGTGTTTGCATGTATCTAACCGAGCATTGATGCAACGTTAGGAACCATTTGTTGAATCATTTGCACATTTTTCCATGTTATTGAGTGCTTCTTACATTTTACCGTGCCTTTTTTTTACTATTAAAAATACTAACAATTAGCAATGATGAAATATAGCAATGAAGAGCCAAGTGGCCACAATGCAGATGAAATAAGGTAATCATATCAATGAGAACTCCAGCTGATGTACCTCTATCATAGTTTATTTGCCATTCAAAATATTGTCTGGGTAACTGCACAAAAAAATTAGGTGATTAGAAGGATAGTAATAACATGTATGACATATGGTTATACATGACTCGGGATGGGTTGTATTGGAAGTAAAGCACGACGGCGTATAAATGTTCATGTAATAGGTTAGGGAAAAGCTCTGAGAAAGTGCTTGTAGCTTTTTTGGGTGTAGGCCATTTTTTGTGTTTTTGAGCTCATTTGAAAGATGGCTTCTCCCGCTATACAATTTGTCTACTTATTTCTAAATGGAGTTAACAAGCGAGCAAATCAGGTTGTTGATGATGCACGAATGGCCGTGGGTTCACTTGCAGCGATGGCAAGTGAACTCAGCAAGATGCATCAGCACCATCATCATCAACGCATCAGCGAAGTAGATAACTTATATACCGGTCAACGCGGGAGAAGACGGGCTTTCAGATGAATCCAAAAACACGAAAAAAGTGGCCGACATCCAAAAAAGTTACAAGCAGTTTCTCAGAACTTTTTCGACAGCCTATTAGCAAGATATCTTATTTTTTTCGTTAATCGGGCTTGTAGCACGAGGTCGTTAACGCTAGTGTTGTGACGTGATTCGCCTTCTCCAGGTCCGATGATTCGAGCCGATCGCCCACTGTCGATCTCCTTTGTTGTGCACCGCCTTTGTTTTTTTTCGCACATAACTTCGCCCGTGGAGCACATTTTGTGTGATCACCTAATTAGCATACGTTTCATCCTGCTTATAAGGAATTCGCCAAGTGATGTTCTTCATTCGAGTGGCACCGAAAAAGCTAGATTTGAACGAAACGGGGGAGAATATCCATTCGAGGATGAGCTACAGTGGACGGCCAACTTGGATCATAGGCTTTGAAGAAGACGAAACGCGTCATTGCTAAATGAAGACATTCATTGACAACCTCGGCTACAGGCTTACCCAACAAGAATATGACTGATGGTTATGAAGAGGATAAAGGAAGGTCAGTTTACAATATATCAAATAAGATATACCAAGGGTAGAACAAAAAATGGACGTAAGAGGGTTTGGAAACAGCTTTTGTGTCAAAAACGTGTCGTTGTAGTGACTGTTTTGAAAATACAGCCACGAAGACAAACGACTGTTACCAGCACAAAGCCACTTCGCTTCTTATAAAGGTCGTCCAAAAAATCATGTAGCTTTCAGTTGTTTCATATTCAATCTGAGGCGTGGAAAAGTCGTGATCGGTGGTATGAATATCATTGCATTAACCATAAATGAAATTTTCATGGTTTTCTCTATAGATACATTCCAGTTTATCTGTACTTTTGCAATGTGAACATTCCAAATAATCGCTGTTGGTTGTAATAGGTTGGAGAAAAAGTTTGAGAAAATGCTTGTAAATATTTATGCACCTTTACGCACGATCAACTTCTTTTAAACGACCTGAAACGCGCTAATCTTCCAAACTTTCTTCACCTTCGCAAACTTTTTGAACCACCTGCACGCCGTACTACTGCCAACTGTGTTTTCGCCTCAAGCCAGATTGATGCGTTCACTTGCCACCGTTGCATTTGAAACCCAGCAGCCATTCGTGCATCATCAACAACCTAATTTGCCCGCTTGTCAACTCCATCTTGATAAGTAGATAAATATGAAACCAATGAACGCGAGAGGACGGGCTTCTAAATGAGCTCAAAAGCACATGGCCGATACTCAAAAAAGTTACAAGCATTTCTTAGAACTTCCCTCACCCCCTCCCCCCCACCTTCCCCCTCACCTTTTATGGAAAGTCGAAAACGGTGTCAGTGAGAAAATTTCTGTTGCCAAAGATAGCGTAACATATCAATCCCTCAAAACACTGGGATTACGCTATTCGTTTTCGAGTTTTGAATCCGTTTAAGGTGACTGATCGGATATCTGGCCTTTACAATGAATCGTGGTAGCCTTCCGATGTATCACGTCAGTGCTGCTATACTACCGGACAAGTCTGGTATCGATTTAGCGACCCTGGAGAAACAAGAAGGCTTGGTAAGCCATGAGCGCGGGATTGAACCATCGACCGCGTGTGCGACACAAGGCACCTTTGATCATTGCGTCAGACGCGCTCCCAAGCCACAGGAAAGAGTTAATCACTCATAACTCTGTACATGAACAATGAATAAATGACAAGGTTTGCCTCACTCATAAAGTACGAAATGTGCGCAGTAGAGTCGGAGTGTAGGAGTGAGACACCTAATAAGGATCCACGGGGACTACTATCTATTAACCTCGGCACAGTTTGAAAAAATGAGTATCATTTTGTTTAGCCGCTCCGAAGTGTTATTGATATTATTTATTGAATATCAGCCGAAGCATTTTACCTAATCTCTTGCGAGGCAAGCAATGCGGGGATGAATATATGTGGCGAAACGGGTAGACCATTCTGCATCCGCGTAAAAGAGCACCTAGCTGGGAAACGTAACTCCGACCCGAAAACCCCATTAGGGCACGCATAAGGAACACAAAGCGTAAAGGAGCAGATCTTGACATTAAATTGTAACGGCCCTTGCACAGGAATTAAAAACATCTACGCGGTAAAAACTTTGGAAAGCCTTTTGGATACACAGCAAAGGCCCAATAATGAACCGCAAAGAGAGTAAGAGGGCCTAGTAATGACGCGTGACCTCGCACCATACCTCAGGGCTAATATTACCCGGCCTGAGCCAGGCACAGTCTCACATAAACACGACTCAGAGTGGCGTGTTTCACATCGTATGAAGGAAAAACTTATCTGAACACTCAACTGGAATCATCGTTCCTCTAATGAAATGGCAACCACGAAACCAAATCGTTATTTGCGTTGAGATTCAATCATAATCAGAGTTTGAGAAATTTTGGGCTAAACAGTAACCCAATTTGAGTGTTACTTTGGTACGGAATGGTGAGCTTAGCTTTCGTAATGAGTAATATTCGTGAAAGTCGACAACTTGAAGCTACATTGGCTGTGTTTGGTTCCCATAAAGTTGACTTTATAGAAAGACGTACGAAAAACGTTTTCGTTTCCCTTTCCAAATTGACGAAAAACAAAACAATGATATCCAAATGCCTTACTTTTTTAATATATAAGCGGCTAGAAACGAATAGACTTTATACTTCTGGTGATTGTGAAACAAGGAACCAGGAGGTACGCTGACAATCCATTGCGAGCTCATTTGCTCAACAATTCCATTGAGTTTTGACTCAGAAGTTTGCACAGAGTTATAGCATTTTATCGTTTTGTAATGATTCGAGTCGGATTTCCATTGAACTTGATTGATGAGAGGTAGCCTTGCAATCATTTTTGAGCCACGCATATTGGTGGTCTGTCAATGAGGGCTGACTCATAGAGCCCGATACACGTGTTTCGATCTTGCGATCTCGTCAGTCGGGCAGTTACCCTTCCTCGTCTTTTGCTAATCTCTGTGGGTGCTCCAATCCCCACACTAAGAGTTAGCGACGACGAACGCTTTACACTCTATGTCCAACGAAAAAACTCACCAAACACAGAGTGTTGCACACTCGATTGCTCGTAGCTAGTATATTTAATATATCATAATATTCGTTTTGAGTGTTTTCTTAAGACCACAGCTGCCCGACTGACGAGATCGCAAGATCGAAACACGTGTATCGGGCTCTATAAGGCAGCCCTCATTGAGAGACCACTGACATGCGTGGCTCAAAAATGATTGCAAGGCATATTGAAATTTGAGCTGTGGTCTTGAGAAAACACTCGAAAGAATGTTATGATGAGAGGTAGGTTTTAGGGAGCGCATCGAGTCGAATATGCCAGAATGGATCAGAGAAGGGCTGAAATGGAGTCATCGCCTTAACTAGAATATTCATCTGTGAAAAGTCGACGACGCCTGAACCTTTGACGCAATAAAGTAGTGTAACACCTCCGTGTAAGTTTGTCAACAGACCAATTATGGTGTTTATCCAACCAAGATAAAAGAAGTCACGTGATTAATCTATAGTGCATGCTCTTTATTCGCCATAGAGATGTAAACAATATAAAGGTAGGGTTAACTCCATTGCTTAGACAGAAAAAGAGATTTTGCTGTTTTCAAAGTATCAGTTAGCCAGAGTTTAGTTGTCTCATAATAAATTAGGTGTTAGGGAATATGTTGTAGCGCGAATACTCAACCCTTTGCGGACGGTATGGGTCATTTTGATCCTCGATATTCCATAGGTCTTTCTTCGCTCTTCAAAACAAGTTATCCAAATTGGTAGTTATTATAAAGCTTAATTCTGAGCGGTTTCAAAGTTACGCTTCGTTTTGTAAAGGCGTTCCTAGCACACGTAACAGCGAAAATGAAATTTTTTCTGCACCCGATTTGCTTTGTTTGCCCGGCTGAAGCCCTTGCGGTTTTTTTATCAAACCATATCAATGCTCATTTGATAGCCAAATCTTGGATACTTCCAAGTTCATTTCGTCTTTGATAAAGTGCTCTAAGATCAAGAAGAACATTACGTTTCACACTTGGAAGGCGCAAAAAATATACGGGCGTGTAGAACAACTTATGTAGTATAGTAGTAGATAACAGATTTAAGATTTCTCTAAAAGAAAAGAAAAAAGTTACATCAAACAGCGGAAAACCACGTACCGACGACTGCGAGATCAACTAGCGTTCGTAAAGGATTAGGCTTCTCCTTCATAATGCCCTCTGTGTTCAGTATACGACTATCGAACACGTGCGAGGAGGTTTCAGTATTTGAAAAATCGTCCAGTTTGATATGTTTATCGTTGCACCATTGGTTTTTCTTCCACTGGGTCCTAATGCGACCTAATAATACCAGCTATTTTACTTTTACACAACTCAAGATGTAAGTTTTTCACGGCTATTTTTGGTGGTCAGCAGCATTTGCCTATCGTTATTAATTTTCTCAGTTATCGACTAGGCTGATACCATAAAGATGTTATCTCAGAAGGATTTACTCCTAGCTGAGTTTCCGAATGAAGATCTTAGTTCCTCGCAAGTACAGAAACCTCTCATGGCCAAAAGGCTCACTGTAAAGTAGAGGTAGCAAGTCATTGAAGTAGAAATAACAAACTATTAGGCTAAGCTATACGAATTACATTCATGCTGAGATTCTAATGCTATCGCTTTCTTTCATTGATGAGGTGACGTATGGTTAACACAAAATATGTTCGGTTAATGTTTTGATGTCTTCTTATTAGAACTGAGACTAGCTTAATTTGACTGACCACAAATGCTCCTTTTCGAAATGTAGTTATCCGTACTCACAACGACTCGAATCTTTTGAAGTAGGAGAAGAAAATCATCGCTGCTTGTGGCAGGGAATTGGCTTCTTCAACGATCGCTAGAAGTGTTTTTGAGAAGAAAAAATAGAAGGAGTTTTTAGTCATCTTTTCGAGGTTTAGTTAGGTCATGTAAAGCAGTGGTTTGGCAGACACATGTGTTTCGACGTCTTCTCCATCATCAGTGCCGTTCTGCTCGGCCACTCTCCCCTCATAATAGGGAACGAGCGCCAAACAATGATAAAGTGCCATCATGTAAAATTGTCACTGATCAGTTTTTGTTCTACAATCGATGCCTCGAGGCAGATATAAGACAATGTGGTACCGTCTTAAGTCGACTGTTTATTACAAATCCTGTTACTTTGGATGATATAATCAAATCTGGGAAATACAGCTTACACCATTTACAAAGATCTTTTTATGAATTGGTGCTAGACTAATGTAACAAACGGCTGATCGAAGGACACTGATAAGTGATATACCCATTGATGTAGATGATGTGGCAAGACTTTCGTCGTCATGCAGATTAGCAGGATAAAACCCACAACTCCACGTCTAACGCATAAATTTTGCACATAACTCTATATCGAATAGGATATTTGAAACATCATACCACCGGCCCATTTAAGCGGTTAAATAGAAAATTTTATTTAAGTCTTTATACCCATATTTGGTCCAGCGTGACTGGTTTAACAATGGTCGGGGGGGGGGGGGGGGGGAGACCGACACCCAAGCCCAGGTCGCTTGACGGCTGGCGCCTGACATATAGATTCACTGTAGCATAGAGTGGTGTGCAAATGGGTGTCAGCCAGTATAACGGATAGAGCACGCGCTCCCGGAAAGAGTAAGGTGGCGGGTTCTAGTACCTTCTGACGCGAAAGTTTTGCCACATAACTCCTAACAGTCAGTGGGTATATCTGAAACATCATAACGCACCGCCATAAGTGGTTTAAATAAAAAGAATATCTATTTGAGCATGATGATATCATAGTTTAGTTTATCATTGTTCGTCGCTCGTTCCCTATTCTACGAGACTAGCGGCGAGTGAAACGGCATCCATTCTTTTTGAACCACAGTAGGAATTACCGCGCGCAGTATTCTCACACACGGCGGGCCGATTTTTGTTATTTTAATCAAGTTTCCTTTTGTTTTATTCTGGAGATATTCCAATGTTTTTTGTAACAGTACGATTACCTCATGATCTCTTTACATTCCCTATGCCTTTTGGCTCAATTATAACCTATATGTGTGGCTAAAAAATCACTCTCACGATGCAACTAAACAATAAGTTATGCAAAGAATATTATGATGTAAATCTGTTTTATTTTCTAATATATTCTATTATACACGTCACTCGGATGTTATCATAATGGCTGAAAGTTGGGAAACACTGAGTAGCTCGTCAAAATTGATGTTGCACAGTGTATGAGATACGAGGTTATCGATAACAAGGGGGTAAAAAACCCCTACTGAACGAAACCTTTTCCGGTGGGGAAACCCTGCACCCTGTACTTCCAGTGACCATTAGATAGCTCAAAATTTTAATTACGATACTATACTTCGTCTCTGAGAAAGATTTTCAATGCGCTTTAACATCGAAAATAAAATATATTCTACCCCGATTTTCTTTGTTCGTTCGGCTTGAATGTAGAACAGCTTTCTATCCAAAGTATGAAGCCATTTGATAGCACAAAGCATAACACTTCTAATACTATATTTCTGTTCAAAAAGTCAGCTACCTCTACAGGGTGCTGTAAAAGTAAAAAGAAATTACGTTGCACCCTCAGAGTTTTCTTCCAACATAATGGATAATAAGCACATGGAGGCAATTGTGTCATATCAGAATATCAAAGTAGATCTGAACATTTTTCTGGGTTTGAAGAAAATTTTCTGAACAAATGACGAAAACTGCGTTCGATTTGATGGCGCTGTACGTGGCGATTTTATTTGGCTGCCCATAGAGCGCGTTCTCGTCACTTGTTCAGAAAACTTTTCTTTGTTCTGTAAAGATTTTTAGCTTGACATAATTGTGAAAAAAGATTTTGTTCTATCGTTTTACAGATGTGTTTTTGATTTTGTTAATAAAGCAAATAACACTCTTCAAATTCCAGATTAGTGGCTAAATGTTCTAAGGGCATGACGCTACATTTCTTTCCGCTCTTATAGCGCTTTACGAATATTTTTTGAATGCAAACTAAGAATGAAAATCATCGAAATTTTGTATGTCGAATGGTCGTCTAGTAATCATTGAATGTCTATGGAAAGCCAGGCACAAACACCAGCCTTGTAAGCAATGAATGTCAAAGTCACAGCGTAATATTATTTCCTCCGTTGTTACAGCGCATTGCAAACATCTTTATACGAAACAAGCTTGATATAAAAGTAGCCACTACTCAAGCTATCGAAAGATTAGGAAAAGTACTTGAAATCCCAGAGGGAATCTGTCCTCGGCGAGGATACCACGGAACGTCATTGTAACACTGTTGGTACACCTGGTCCCAAAAGGGAAACGCAAATCATGATTTTCTTCGCTCTTACTGCAGCGCACTAAAAGGCTTTGTCTTAAGAATTTAACTTTCTTGTAGAATTGCTTTTTCTCATACTATCGGGCAGCTGGTTTGATTTTGGTGATAAAACTTTGTCCGGTGGAAAAGCCATCCAAACACGAGCATAATACATTATATACTCCAATGAAAAAAACATAATTATCTTCTCGTTTCTACAGTCCACTAGAAAAGCTCTTCTTTAATCAAGCAGAGTACCTGAACCGGCATTATTCCATCTATTGAACGGTCAATGAAACGTTGGTAAAAATACTTTGTAGGTTGAGAAAGTCTAAAATATACAATTGCAAAATGCACCATATACTTCGAAGAAAAATGTGACACTCTCTTTGTTGCTACAGCTCACTAAAAAGCGTTTCAAAAACTATGTATACCGTTGAAACCGCAATTTTCTAATCTATCGAATGATTATTGAAATTCTAACGAGAATCTGTGGCTTAACAAGGAAATCACAAAAAAGCGCGCTTACCATCCATGGTACACGTGGTCTCAAGAGGGTTAATGATAGCGATAACACCGAAACATATGTTTCTGCTAACCTGTAGCTTTGAATGATTCAACTAAACGTCAAAAGACGACTAAAAATATTGTCGAAGATTGCATATGAATGTTCTAACGAAATTTGTATCAAACAGTTGATAAAGAATGTAATTGAAACGTTTCCGCTTACTTATGAGCATTTACACAGAGTGGCTCTAGCCCTTCTACTAAAATGAGATGAGAGATTTAGTCGGTTCGATTAAGTATACTGAAGAAAAAATGCTACAAGGCTGAAACTATTTATTTCTGATAGAAATTATTTTATAGGAATAACAACGTGGTGAGAGGTGATAAGTGAAGGCTAACAAGATATTGAATCACAGAAAGAAATCATCGCAAATTACCCGAGTAAGGTCAAAGAGAAATACATAACAGCACGTTAACCGGAAAATCCTTAACATTAGTACTATTATGAACATATTCCTTAATTAACACGTTTAAAGAGTGACCTGCTATTGATAAAGTTCCAAATCTTATAAAAGCTTCTTCCCGGAAATTGGTTAATAACTTTGGACGGCGTTCACAACTCGTGCCTTCAAACGGTCAAACCAACTTCAGGAAAATTGGTCTTGTTGGCACTGTCAGGTCGAATCAGTTTCATTCACAAGAGTGCCTTTTCGTTCGCAAGAATTTCGCCACCAGTCGGCGAAGTCTAGAAAAGTCGTTTTCTAGCTATACTTGCACATTACAGATACCAATGAAGAGCTCTACCTAATCCCTTCCTCTTACAGCATTCAAAAAAATTTGCCGATTTATATTTGATGACAACTAGTTGAACAGATAAACTTCTTTCTCAAAATTATGGATCTTTGAAGAAACACAATATCCAAGACTAATCTAAGTGGCAAAAACAAGAAATAGCCAGGAGGCCTTTGAGAAGCAAGTTGAACAAGAAGTCTTTTTGAAAGGCATACTGTGATAGAAAGCCTCGGCCTAGGTTTTTCCCACAGAAGTCGACAGATCTAAAAGCAAATTATTACTGGATGATGTGTTACGAGCAAGGTGCTCGTGTGAAACGAAAAGCAATATGAGCACCTGACAGAAAACCCCATGGACGTTCTAGAGTGTCGTGGAACTTCCCATCCAGGAACACAACTTTATATTGCCTTCTCCAGGAGAAAAAATTCGCTGAAATCTTATGAAATGGATCTGGACAGTTTTCAGGAAAAGTCTTTCCCTCGCAAAGAACTTACGCATAAGCAGTTTTGTTGTTCATTAGGTATTGAAGATATGCTGCCAAATCTTGTGGACTTTTGAAATCATCAGCAGCAATGAATGAGTGCGGTGGTACGAACGGTTCCACAATCGATCGCTGATATAAGTTTATCTCATTTTTAGAATTTTCGCATTTATTGCTCTACATAGAGATAAAAACCAACTTTAAATGCTCGCTTGGAAAAATTCGCTAAGGCAGAAATACTTTTTTCTACCAATATCGATACGTTTGGTGACAATCTAAGCTGAGTGGTTAATGATGCATGTTTTCTATCAGACGCAAAGTACTGGTTCGATTGCTTGCCCAGCTCAATGTTGCATGTAAAGAACATTTCAGCTTGACCATTTATAGGAATGCACAAAGAATCCACTTGGCCAGCTTTCAGCGATTTTCATGCAGAAGAAGAAGAACAAAACTCGGAATTTCATCTGACGTGGCACTCGCGATCACCCTTTCAGGATAGCAAGGTTTACCAATTTCACCATCCAGGCCGTCTCGCTTCGTGTGTCTCTCAGCCATAAAATTAATAACCTGCTCAATATGCTGTACATCTACTTTTCCTCAACCTCGGCATAATCGATTAAATTTGTCAAAAACGGTAGCAGATAAAATTTTTTGATTTTTACATTTTTGATCAAATTTACAGGCTTGGTCAACAAAGAAGGTATAATCCGCACAATATTGCTCATGACGAGATTTCAGAACTTGTTTTAAAAGTTTACTGAGATCCAACTCTTCAGCTATTTTATTTATTGGAACAGTCTGCAGTTCTGGAAAAGAATTACAGCGGTTGAAAAAGTGTTGAAGACGAAGGACGAAAATGTTGGAAAGGCTACTCACAGTCAGATTCAGCGTTGGAGAAATATTCTAGCATTACTACTGATGATCAATTTATATGATAAACCAAAATCTTCTGAGAATTGTTTTTCGTACCTTTAAGACTATCGGCACGATATTCCGCTGATATCCTTGATTCCAGAGCTTTTCTGTTATGTAGTCCTTACACACTGAATTCTCAAATGCCACGTAGAAGTGATAACTAGAGTGAAAGATTTCATTTTGAGAGTAAATTTGATTAAAACATAAGATATAGATTTGCAAACGAACTCGTCATCCAACATTTTTTCACAATCGCCCCCTCGAGTGCATTTGAACGAACCGCATTTCCCATAAATATCCACCGGAAAGTATTTCTGGAAACATTTACTTATAGCTGAATTGCACTATCAGAAGAAATTTGGTAATCAAAGAATACAATGATTTCTTTATCACCTTACATTTTATATAATAAATCAGCAAAATGTACATTTTGAACCACATCTACTGTGTTATTTTGTCAAAATCATTGTAGTGAAGTGTGATTATGATGTTTATCAACTCATAAAGACGTAAAAGTGAAAAAACTTTCCGACATCGGTCAATTTTTTGGGATTAGCAGCTCGTTGGACTCTGTGAAGTGTCGTAGAAGTGATTAAGTGGCATATCTGGCTTATACAGTGATTTGCAGTGGCCTAGGAACTCAACGATGGTACTCCGTGACAAGCTTAGTACTAGTTCTCCGACCCCGGTAGAATGAGTGCTTGGTGAGCTTGGAAGAGCCATTGAACCTAAGACGACTATTGTGAACACCTTTAAGCACTGCTCTTTGCTCGCGTTTTTTATCCATAGCCAGGTACATCTAGTAGATTACATATCAGGGAAGCCAAAATTGATAAGAGTTTTCCATGGCATCGACTGTTTCCAAAAACCTCGCAATAAACATCCAAAATAGTTTCAAAAAAAAAGAATGCCTAAAGCCCAAACGAGGTTCGTACGTCAGGCCCATACACCGGTGTTTCAGAGGCCTCGTCCTCCCCGTCAGTGACCCACGCCCCACATTAAGCCCTCCATTGTAGCAAGGAGAGAGGCGTATGTGGTGAAGGCACAGTGTACAATGACAATGGGCCATCACCACTTCTCAATCGATGGATCTCGACGGGTAGAACAAAATTGATCCATAAGATCGACTGTTTTTTGAAACGTCGCAGTAAACATTTAAATTGATTTCAAAAGGAATGTTTAGAGCCTACGCGAGGATGGTACACCCATATTGTAGGGGGCGTGGACGACTGACGAGAGAGGCGAGAGATTGGCGGACTATTAAACTTTCTGTGAAATGGTCTTGGGCATCTTCTGAGGTGAGATAAATAATAGACAGTAGTAGACGTCACTAAGTGTGCGCCATGCTTTTCAATCATTTACACATCGTAAGGTAATTGTATGCATATATGCATATATATATATATATATATATAAATATAATTCGTTAGATCACGGTAGTTTACCCATTTACTGAACCACTATTGTTGTATTTGATACCAGCCTGATAACACCTCCTCGAACCCGGAAGGATAGAGGAAATAGTTTAGCAGATGTCTAGGAGCAAACCAAGGGCTCCACATACAACAGGACACTTCTAACCACTTGTGACACATGCCCATTTGGAGAATAACAGACTGCGGATGTAAAGTCAATCACTGGGGCTTATTCTTTTATTGTAGTCGCCACTTTTCTTCTTCAGTCTGGAATCATTAGTATAATGCACCTTCAATTCATTCACATAGTTCTCTCTCATGCTGTACGTATTGCAGTTTGACACGAACCATGCAGCTCCTTTCTTCTTCCGATTTATGGTCGCAAAATCGATCACCTTAATTAGCCATTTCATAACGCAATCTAAGGAATTTCCTGCTTTCTCTCTCTTCTTCAATCCAGATTCAAATAGAGGCTTTAGGTGAAATGAACACAATCGGCATTAACGCACCAAGCATATCGCTCTAATCCATTGCAAATTATCTTTTAAAATCACTGTTAGGCAGTGCTTTTAAAGAAAATAACGAATTACCCTTACTTCTCCCGGAAGCATTGACTCTTGAGCGAGTTTTACTGTGTACCCATAAGGTGACGACGCTGGAGTGTCATGGCGAAATCCTAACGAGAAGTTGAAAAAGTCTGGTTGTAAAATATAAAAATCAGAATTTGCCGACGATTCCTAAATAGTTCTTTCGTGTCTGATGATTAGAGGATTCATGTTAGAGGGAATGTTTTGAGTTATTCTGAGCTTGGTGCGCATAACACTAATGCAGCAGCCTCGAAATAGCTGAAAATATTCTCTCTGACCATATCGAATACTCCTCATAACGAAGATCTTTTAACCAGTTGAATATAAAAGAAAGTGTAAATTTTCAGCGTATTTTACCAACCTGGCTGAAATATATAACGTACTGATCACTGTTAGTACGCCTGAAACGGGGATCGGCGTGCTCAATGAGAACCTAAAATGACTGCTTCTGGCATTCATTTCCAGATTGTCAATGCATTGCTTTAATAGATGTAACATGTATAAATGCGTTCCTGTGAAAGAAAACCTCTTTCCTAAGGCTTTATAAACTTGAATTCATTAAAGCGACACCACGCTCGAAAGCTTCTTATGTGATATTTGCTGCTCATTTGTGCGATTATCTAACATTTTATTATTCTCCGATAAGGTATTATGCTTTCAAAAAGCTTTTTTTTTCTTTAGTTTTATTTTTATAATTTCGTTCAATAGTTTACTACCTCAGAGATATCTCTGTCCCCTCAATATTGACCATTTACATATTATATCTACATGGATACCTGGGCGGCCCGTCTCACCGATAGTGCGAGTTTCAGCACAAGAACACTGTGCTGCGCTAGCTGTTTTGTCCCCTAGAGTCTCGAGATAAGTTTAGCCGGGGCTTCGTCAAATCGCCACCACATCAGAGCAGTCGCCTGTCCTTGTCGATCTAAGGGAGATAGCCACCTTGCAACTAGTAGCTATATCCACAGGAAAACGTTGGACTCCTTTTTAGCCTGGGTGGCCCTGCTTGGGAGTTCAACCTCCGCGCTGTACTTCGCAGTCCGACACCCAGAAACATCTCCCAGCCACGATTAGGGGCAAGTCATTAACGAAGATTTAGATATCTCTCTACTTCTTTTATTAAATCACATTATATGTTACTACACATACTAAGTCAAGGTTGCAAAAGGAATCATAAATTCAATAACCACCAGTTACTTTTTCTGAAGCACTCACAGCATCGGCTAAATCCAGCTTTTGCTTGTCGTGGACAATTTCACAATTCCAGTCGAGGCAGCCCCCAAGATTTTCTTGACTGTGGTTTGAATCCCAAACAAGAATCAGCTTTGGAGAAGCTGCAATTTTTTGATAGGATTACCATTTGACGAAAGGAGCTTCTAATATTTCTTCTTTTTTGTACAGAGTTGCAAACAATATGTGAAATAGTAATGCCGAATGGATTACCATTTTTGTCGGCTTGACAAGTTAACCGTTCTCTGAGAGAAATTTCGCTGTATGTGAGCAATCGCTCGACGAAAAAAGGTGATCCAATTGCTGAGGTGAATTTGAACGCTAAACGCAATAATTAGAGAACGGCTTACAGAAAAGCATATTTTCGAGAATTGAATCATTGAAAATCCTTACCGTGCGACTCGTTGTTTGAGAGTATCTCATGACTCTCACTCTGCCTCGTCACTTTCGTATTATCCAAGATCTTTTCGAGACCTAACAACTCCTGAATGATCAGAGTATTGACTTTGCTTCTGATTACAAGTTAGGTATATTTGAGACCCTCCTTAATGCCCACGCGTATTGATGAATTTTGGTAAGTTTTATGTTTCCGTGCTTCGTATGACATGATAGTACTCAGCTTGAGTTTCGCGTTACGTAGATTTACTATGTGAATTTTTACCTTTATTTCGAGAGCTTTATTAAGACCACGCTCAAATTTCAATAGATTCTTTCATTATTATTTGAGCCGACTTGTCATGTAGTCTGGTAAGGGCTCTTGTACAGCCCGATACACGTGTTTCGTCCTTACAGACTCGTCTGTCGGGCAGAACCTGTCGTCTTTCGATGTTTTTATAGTCAGTTCTCTCAGAAGCTCTGCTCCCTTGCAAAGAGTCATCAAAGACGAACGTTTCACACTCTATGTCAAGCGAAATTTTCACCTATCACAGAGTGTTGCGCACTTCGATTGCCCGTTGGCTGGTATTATTATCATGTTATACTTTTATTTTGAGTGCTTTATCAAGACCACGCTCAAATTTCAATAGATCCGTTCATTATTATCAAATTTTTTTGATTCGCATTACTTTTCCTCGAAAAAAGTATGAGACCTTTGTTATGAAGGTACCAGGCGTCTACTCGACACAGCAATTCAGAATGCGAAAGTTTTTCGTACCAGCGTAAAACGCACAAAATGCACATTAAAAGACTAGAATCTCAACTATTTCACATTTAATATAATTTTTGAGAATGCTTAAAGCCTTACCCGCGGTTTGGTATGCCAGAGCCATACACGCGTGTTTCGGAGGTCTCGCCCTCCTCGTCAGTGTCCCACGCTCCTCATGAAACTTTACACTGTAGCGAGGGGGAGGCTAATGTGGTGGCGAAACAATGTACACTGATATTGTGCCATCACCACTTTTCAGTCGATGTATAGACGCTGGTAGAACAAAATTGATCCAACGCATCGACTGTTTTTAAAAACCTCGCAATAAACATTCAATATAATTTTTAAGATTGTTTGAAGCTTTACCCGAGATTTGATATGCCAGAGCCATACACGCGTGTTTCGGAGGTTGGAGCGTGGGCCACTGACGAGGAGGGCGAGACCTCCGAAACACGCGTGCTTGGCTCTGGAATTCCAAACACTTGGCGTTATCGAACGCGCAGTCGAAAGGTCGATGTACGAGTATCCCGTATCTCGCAATTGAGAGAAAGGATCCGAAGTTCCAACCTACGTCAACGATCGAAAATCAGAGACGCCGTTCTACTAGCCAGGATATCGGAATAAGGTGGGTCGGACAGGTGATGCGCTTCACCGACAACCGATGGACGAGAGCCGTTAGCGACTGATTCCTCAGGACGTCAAGCGCTCTAAAGGAAGACCACTGACCCGTTGGTCCAATTTCTTCACGAAAGCGATAGAAGAAAGATATGATGCTCAGCGATTCCCTAAAGCGAGGAGGACCCACTGGGCTACTCTTGCACGGATAGGGAAAAGAAAGATTTGCTGGTACTTGCTCGAGTCACTCGACGATCAACGGGATGACAGGTGATACAGGTGACATTTTTGTTACACTATGTGCATCATGAGAAAATGTCGAAAAGAGCGAGTATCCATTGACATTCAAATGTTTTCCTTTATCATAAGAATTGGATCATTAAGTCGTAAATTTATGTTTTCCTATAATTCCATGGAGTATAACTCCAGTATTGACTTGTGTCTGCTCAAAAATTATGAGAATGTTCGAAAAAGGATTGAGAAAGCAAAAAAAAAAACTTTTTTCACACTGCATCGAAATAGTTGATGATAAACTTGATATGCCATCATGTTTGTAAGCCACATTGTAAGAGCATGAAAGAAAAAAAGCGTTCCCTTGTGATAACCTGGCGCGAAAGTGCATCACTGTTCAACACTCACCTAGTAACCATTCAATTGTTGTGCTGGCGACCAATGCTATTCCCTTTGAAAAAAGAAGAAAACGTGGCTATTGTGTAGGAAAAGTTCCATTGTATAGTTGCGCCAAGTGTAACAATGGTGTTCCGTTCGAATACACTTTTCAATGAGCAAGTGGACACGAATTTTTTAGTGCAGAATTCGCAGCAGAAAGGTTTCGATGGTGTTAGAGACACATTTAGGTGTAGTGTGGGTACTTTTAAATAGGCCTAATCACCTTCTCTATGACCTTAAATTTGGTTTCTTATCAAATTGTTCTTTCCGACACTCACAATCCTTCTCTCAAAGAACGCGAGAGGTATCACAATGCACCAGAGAAATCTTTCATCATATTGCACTCAGCAATAACTATGGTTTGTTCATATCATTGTGCTGCAGAAAGGAATCACTCGTACCCGGTCTACGATAAGGAATCGTAGTAATCACTCGCAGCTTAGATGACTCTACTAGGAGAACGAAATCTTTCTGTACATTACAGTTCGAAACTCAGCTTACTCCTCAATAGAAATATGTATGTATGCATGTATGTATATGAGTATGTATGTGTGTAATGTATGTGTGCATGTATGCATGCATGTATGTATGTATGCATATATGTATGCACTATGCATGTATGTATGTATGTAAATTCATACATGTATGTATGTATGTAGTATGTATGTAGTATGTATGTATGTATGTATGTATGTATGTATGTATGTATGTATGTATGTATGTATGTATGTATGTATGTATGTATGTATGTATGTATGTATGTATGTATATGTATGTATGTATGTATGTATGTATATGTATGTATGTAGTATGTATGTAGTATGTATGTATGTATATAAATGTATGTATGTGTATATAACACATACATACATACAACACATACATGCATGTCAATAGTAAACTGAAAAACCCTTCCCTATAAGTTCGGCATTACAAATCATCAACGTATTTCTTGTTGACGAGGAGTAAACACGAAATTGATTGAAAACTTATCTATTTGGCTGAATTTTTATCAGCTTCGTGCTTTCGCTCAATCAACAGGAAAAGTAAGATTGATTTGTAATGTCGAAATTAGGGACGGTTTTCAATTTACTTCAACGCTGAGTGCATGCGTATAATTTACCGACTGCAACAGGATGTGCTCGTTGAAAAACAATATATTATTAGCGGGCAATTTTTATGATCAGCAACCGTTCTGCATAAAATAAGCGCTACCCAGGTGAAGTTCTCATGAGTGTTACTCCTCCAAAGAAGATCCGATTCTAACAAAGCGAGCGAAGACCGCAATGAAGGCGAGCACTGTGCACCACCGGCTCGGATTTGCAGAGCCTGACGTAAACGGAGCGCGGCGATGCGTTACGGCAATAAACATGTTTTATATCGATTTCCGCTTATTCAACAGGTGATGTATTTATAAAGATAAGCATGGGCATATGTATAAACGTATGTGATAGTTATTTTTGAGCCGTGCACGTGGTCTGTTAAGATCACTTATACAGTGCAAAACTTGCGTTTCGGCTTTTCGGCTTCGTTTCAAGATGCTTTTTCGTGTGATATTTCACGATTATCAGCGAGTGTACAACAAGGCCCATTTGGTGATTTTATCACTTATCAGCGCTTACAAAACGTTTTTCGTCGACTTCTCCATATAAGGGGTAGATCCTCGAGGAAGTGAGTGAACAAGAAGGCGCCGTGCAACTGACGATGTTGGAAGGCCGAAACATCTGTATTGCACTGTATAGGTGCCCATAACAGACCACAACAAAATGACTATAAGGCATATTGAAATTTGAGCGTGGTTCAAGAAACACTCAAAACGAAAGGTTTAAATATAAATATACTTTGGCACTTTATTGCTCGGTTTTCATAGTGCTTTTATCTCACTGCGCAGATCTCAGGACTTCCAGCATTCAATTCGTTTTCTCGCCTTCTCCTTGAACGCCGTGGGATATTGGTTGAGAGGGACTCCCCGCAGTCTCGAGGATAGCCAAGCTGTGATGCTCCAAATGGCGTTCGCTGCTGACTGTCAAAGAGTGTTGAGGAGCGGGGTTTGGTCCGGGCGCGCCACGAGCATCACAACCACTCGGCCACGGCGCGCCAATATATATAGTATCAGGCCTGTTCGGTAGGATAGCAACACTTAGGATATTGGTAAGTCATTGCAAGTCAGTGTTGAGGCTCTACATGCCTTCAAGCCTAATGATGCTTAATGAAGTTAAATGAATAATACGTCCCTCAGAGATTGATCAACGCCAGGAGCTGTAGCTTATCAATGTTGAAAAAGCCATTATGTCAGTTTTATGCACATTGTTGTAGCTAAGAAGGAGTGTGGATATAGCAAAGTCTATTGGGATTTGATTACCTCTCAAAAAGAATGGTAATGTCATCTGGTCACTATAAATTGAGATCGACTAGAAACATCACAGACAGCATGATATCATTCGATTGGGTAGCTTGTTTCTAGAGAAAATGGTGGTAAAATTGAAGAAATTTTGTCAACAGAAAAACTGGTATGGACGAGCTTAGGGCAGCTTAAGAAATAACAGAAAAGATTACCGCGATAACCAATTTTGAGTGCAATGAAACTGCAACAGGAAAGGCAGTATTTAATAAATTGCTCTCACATCATTTCCTATTTTTTGCCTCAAATAACACTGCTGAATTTTCATCAGTTTTCTGCGATTTATAATGTAAAATGTAAAACTTAGCAAAACGAATGAAAATGAATTGCTGCTTGTTTTACAACACTGCTTGGCATACTCGAGATAATAAGTACCATACCCCATTCGAGCTCTGGCTTTTATCGTTTTGATGAGTCGGCAAGTAGAGCACCATCAGATAGACGACTATGCAGGACATAAATAGGTATTTCCATTTGAGAATGAAAATTCTCACTATTCTCATCGCCCATTGAATGACGTGAAAATCCAGACTTCCTTTCTTCTGAAAGTTAATATGTGTTTTAATGAAGGAAGCGGCTGAAAATAACGCTTGAAGGGATTTCTGAGCTACAGAGAGCGATTGGGGGAGAGTGAAAATTGGATATTATAAGGTGAGGCGAGCAAAGCATTAAAAGAATAAGGATATGTTCGAAAACGAGACAAGGAAGCAAAATGAGAAAACTGCCGCCTTTTTTGAAAATCTGAAGGTCATCGAATTTTGGAATAATATCGCAATTTTGCATACGCAGTTCTTAGGTTATAAAAAAATAAATGAGATTTTCACGTCTTAGGTCGGCATCTCAGTGATATTTTGGCCCAATAATATATTTATATTACCTTTAAATCGATGTGTTTATTGCATTGCTATTGTAAAATTTATTTATATTATTAGTAAAAGAAAAGTACAGCATCACTTCATTATATCTAATATCATAATAACGGAAACCTTCTGTTAATAGCTATAAATTTATGAGTCGCCACATCGAAAACTAATAGATGTTTAAGTAACTTGACAATAATATTAAGTTGAAGAGTATCTAAAACGTCAGAATATGATGAGCAGGACATGATAAGGAACGAAGTTGAAAAGCAAAGGAGTTAGCTAGATCTCTCAATCTCGATTTCGATTATTCTGAATAGATAGCCTTTATTTATCAAGCAAGACTGCCTATGGACTGATCATTTCTAATGGACAACCAGATTTGATCTATATAATGCAAGAAAGCGCGGAAAATACATAAGCAAGTCTCAATCGTGCCACTACGGAAGCTTCGTTTTAGCGTTGTTATGGTGGGCTTGACTCTTTTTCGATGCTTGTTTGACTGTACCAAATGACGTTCATTGCTCAGCTGCAATGAGTCTAAAACAATCGAATCAGCCGACGTGATCGTCAGCTAGAATGCCACATTATGAAATAGTGCCTACAAGGTGGAATCCACTGTCAGCTCTAAATTTCGTCAAGACGATATTTCGAGGGAGACAAATTAGAGAAATGAAAAGCTAAAGCTCGGACGAAATTTCAATGTTTCCAATAGAAGGACAAAGTGAATTCGAGATAACATTTACAAAATCCGTGTTGGATTTTGTGAAGTTTGTCGAAAGTAATCGCAAAACATGAGGTTTTCGTGAACCTCCAAGACTTGGTAGGAGTAAAGGCATGTAATTACATTATGAAAGATGATCGTTGTTTGTCACGAGAATCCTTATCCTGTGAAAAATTCTAAGCTGTCATATGTGCACTCAAAGATACAAGGTGAAGAAATATCAAAAAAGTCGAAGAGAGAAAGAACACCTCATAAAAATTTGCAGAAAATCACCATCTAATTAAAAGAGAACAGATGAAGTGGAATAATGAGGCGAATATGCTAATGTACATTCCAATGAAGATATGTGGATGAATCACTACGTTCTCATGTATTGTTTTGACAAATTTTATTCATTTTTCTTTCTTGCACACCATGGAAAAAATTGCCAGGAAAGCGCTACCTTTCCGTCTTATAATACTGGCTGAATCCAGAGCAAGGCATAACTTAGAACAGATTGGAGTATTGATACTTTAGAAATTTGAGTGTACCCGGCAAAAGGAACGATAGACCACAGGTATCTCAGTTGTTAGTAGAGATATTGTAGAGAGAGGAAGTAAGCGTGAGACAAAAGTGGGTGATTACTTGGGGGTGAGTCTTGAGACTGAAGTAAAAGACTCTTACGTCGCACTCGAAAGAACTCTTGAATGGTAGGCATACTGAGAAGCTGCTGCATATCGAAGTCGTTACGGCCCATTTCCAGTGAAGTTTTTGCTACTAAACTAAGCCATTTGCGGGAGCTTGGATTATCTCAAATGTCGACTTACTATGACAACATGCTACGGCCATAGTACGACCTAGTAAAACAGTGTCATGCGAATTTGCATCCAGAATTGTGATCTCTCTTGATTCAGAGCTGCCATTCGTATGACATTTACTATTGCTATGCAAACTCAATTTTTTTCATGAATAATAAAAATGAGTGGGCAAAACTTCATTCACTATCTATTTTATATGAAATAGTGCGATGTGAACTACATCCAGAATGTTGAGAAGAGCGCATAACTCGGAATCTCAGGTGAGCTTCTGATTTGTGATTAGCCTTTTTGGCGTGTACTATCTTCTAATTTTTTAGAGCTGAGAACTGCATGTTCATCTTAGGTTTATGTACCTTTCCCATCTTTGCTGTTCTACTACCGTCATTCATAAAAGCAGTCAAGGTCGTGTATTAGTACGGCACCTAGCAAAGATCTCCAGTCTACTGTCCAAATTGAGTGTTGATTGCTAATCGAACTCCAATTTTCCGAGCCCTATGTTTCTCTTAATTAGCTTATCCTTACTAGTGCTCTCCAACGACAACCTATATCTATTTACTGAGGCGCTTGCGGAGTTGGCGATGAATTTCCAACTTACAAGCGAGATTCTTCAACGAAGACGATATCGAGTTTTCCGACTGTAACTTCATTTGTGACTAGTTGATTAGCCATCTACGAACGATGCTGTTTACCTTCAAAAGCTTTGAGAAATCAGAAAGTCCAGCAAAATCAAATGGAGATTACAAGCCATTGATGAGATTTAGGTGGAAGCTAAGAAATAACTGTACGCGAAGGGAAGAAACAAGTTCGAGTGGCTAAGAATACGAAGACCGCACGTAAAAGGGAGACGATTCTTACAAATCTTGGTTCGACAGGCGTCTTTGTGAGATCAAACCAAAAACATGCTCGTACATATGCTTTTCCAAAAGCGTTTTTTCCGTCTTTCGTTCCGTTGACCTTCATTGCTTTCAGAAACTGTGACACAATCGAATGTGTCAATAGTGGTACATTTCATTCTTTGTAAAAACCGTTGTGATGCATTTAACGAGTTGTTCATCTACCATTCATTCTCTTCATTTCCACAGCTTTTAATGAGTTGTTCTGAACAAGAAAACATCTGCTGCCACAGGATAGTGGGAAAGTGCAAAATATTTTTTTCGGTACTTCAAACTAATTTTTGATCGGCTCCAAACTATAGGAACGTCATAATCGGTAATTTAAAAACACTGCTTCGAGCTGTGATGCAAATAAGCTATGGTTGAGAATCGAAAACTTGCTAGCAAATTATTCATCTAATCAAGGAACTGCATGTGAACGCAGTTGGAACATTATTGATATCTCCAGAATTCTAGGCTTCAGGTCATCTATACAAGACGGTTGGAAGCTTATTGCAAGCACAAATTGTTTGAAGATATCGGGATAAATTCATGATGTACAGAGACATCTTAAGAGACTGCTAATATGAACTCAATAATTCCGCATTTCCAGGCTTGTTCAGAAAGATCCTGCCCTCAAGATGAGGAGCATCTTTGGCTAAAAACCGTGTATAGTTTTGGTTGCACACATATAACACTTCCGGTAGAAGATTAATTCAACTACACCTCATCGTACTTTCAATCCATCAAGATTTATGTCGTGAAGGGGAAAGCAGAAGGAAGTCTTGCGATTTTTCCATTACCGTAGTCACCATTTCTTAGCCAAATTTTTACCATTTTCCTGGATGACAATAAGCAAATGTTGCACTTTTACACTTTTACGGACGATATTTGTGTTTTCTCAGTGCAACCAGATAAAACAACATCCTGAATCACAAAAGGTGAGTGCAACAAACCTCCTAAGTCACAAAACGGTAGTAATTTGATGAGAATCTGTTTTCTCTCCAAACTAAAATTAAGTAGCAGTAAATAATTCTCTGAAACGTGTATGCATATTACAATAGTTATTCAATCCTTAGAATATCATAATTCAACAATCAATAAGAGGCAATTAGTAGTATATACGCTGTTTTTAAGACAAAAAAGAGTATCTCGACGAAAATCTCCCAAAAATTGGAGATAGAGAATTACGAACTCGCTCATGTATTTATCGTTTGGTGAAAGACTCAGTTAAAGCTCTAACAAAGTGAAAATCGTCCTTATGCTACTAAAAGTGTAAGAAGTGAACTGAATTCAAGTGTTGTAGGTGTTGAGAAAACTTTTGCATGTTACCGCTTTTTTTGCTAATCGCATTCAGTCGTCTGAGACTATAACTTGCAGCAAAGTGTTTCGCATCATTAATTACGGAGTATCATGAGGGAATGCTAAATATTTTTTTACTTATAACTGCATCTGCTCATTATTATTAAGATGAAATGTCTCTTGCAACAAGCTCATGTTGAACAGATGGATGGAACAAAGAGGTAGAACTGGAATTTTCACGCTAACCACACCTCAAATATTCGAACCTGGTCACAAAGATCTTTCCAGACGAAATATTTATTGTTATTTTCTAAAAGAGAGTACCCAAACGGTGAAGGAATTTATTTATTCGCCAGAGAGCGTGTAAAGGACAATGTGTTCAGGCTGATCAATGATGAAGGAGCCTATGATGTTGTCGACCTCATTGAGCATCGTAAATAGGTGACTAGAATTTGTGCTGTCAATTAATCTATTGGCCTATCGATGTGTCACATCAGCATTTTTTCTATACAAGTCACGTAAAGGTTTGACTATCCTGGTCAAAAGGAACACCTGGCTGTTTCAAGAGTGGAATCGAACCGCGCGTCCCTTAACCAGCCTGCTATCTATCCCCATGATTCGCCATGTTTCTATTCATTCCATTTACTGTGTCATCGCTGGTTATATCACATTAAACTTCGGTTCAAACATCATAAACAAATAAAATCGTTAATCACGATGACGCGGACTGTATTTGTCTCCCAGAGAAGTCTCCCTATTCTCAATGCAAACGAGACCAGCCTATGAGATCGTTCCATGTCGTTCAAAGAGATACATTGCCAAAATATAGCTGCTGCAAAGGCTGATCTCTGTTTTCGAGAAGTCACATACAAAACTGGACGACATTTGAGCGATTTAACGCTCACAAAGAGAATCACCTTACAACTGACGTTAGGTGAATGGAGGCGCATGTTTTCGTCATTCATATGATCCAACTGCTTTTCACAGCTGGCGTCATTCTCTCTTCATACTTCTTGTCGTCATCAAGTACAAAGCGATTCGCCTCCACGTCACAATTACTGATAGTCTCAAAACAACTAGGCTAGTTAAAGCACTCTGTCATAAAAAATGCTTTGTTTATGGATACACCTTGATTCTATGTGTAACAAGGTATAGTGTGAGTGAAGAAATTCTACTCAGTCAGAAGTGAGAGACAAAAAATCAGCACATGAATATAAGCGAGATTCTAGGAAAGTATTATGAAAGTATTTCGTCGTCGTTAACCTTCCAGTATCTACAGCACAAGGCTTGTCGAGCAAACAGATAACAAGTGCGGAGTGGCCGTAAATGCTCTACAATGGGAAGGAGCACTGCCAACTACGATAATAAGAACATTCCTCTCAAGCTGGTGACAATAAAATGTGGAAAAAAGCGATCTCTGAAAAATATGGCAAGTCGATTTACGACATCAAAATAAATTCCGCTACTCAGAAACATTATGCGTAGTCGGCAAGGGATTAGCAAAAAATCGCATTAAGAACACTTACGATAAAAAAAAACTTGTGCCATTACTAAAGTAAGGACTTCCATCCCACACTCACAGCCCTTGTATAATCCGCCAGTAGATTACGGGAAATACGGTCGATTGAAGTCTTATACTCTTCTTATTGAATGAACATTAAATGACAAAGCGTTGAAAGGCACAAATAAGAGAGATTAGCAGGCACTAAGGTCGTAAATACGTAAGAACACCTAATCGCTCAAATAGGTGGTCATAAGACGTAACTGGCTGGTAGACTATTTAAATGTCCATTTACCTGTAACTTTAGTGAATCGAGGTTCTGAATGTTCCATCTTCGATCTTCCCTTTCAGTAAATTTATTTCCCTGTTTTTTCGATGTATTCGAAATTCATGCAAATATAGGAAGAGTTTTTGGCGTTTGCACTTAGACTTCGATTTAATTTGCCACCCAGATGCTAAAAACTTGGAAAATCGGTTTACATTCCATATTGTAGGTGGATAATCTGCCATAAAGCTTTGCCATAAAGCTATCGATGTAATAAAGCAACGTTAGCGATACGAGCATAGAGTACATTACAGGAAGAGAAATGCATTTGGTTTTATTTAAGCCAAAATAGAACGAAAGCAGTTTGGTGCTCATTTTAGAGAGTAATCCAATGTGAAGACACAATCAGAAGCGTTCTGACGTTCTTCTAATGGAATGCGCCGACGTCTGCCAGGTAATTCGTTTTCCATTTGCATAATTGAACGGAACATAACGTCTTCCTAAATCAAGACTAACATGCTGTTAAATTTTTCTTTTCCTCTATCAATCTATGGAGGATAAGTAAAATAAAGGAAATTCCCACATTATTTTCTTCTCAAGCCAGACCCGAACTGTAATACAATGATTATTCAAATAGCTGACGTTTTTGCTGTCTTCTCTTCTTCAGAGCCTAGAAAAATAAAGTTGTTCACAATCCAACCAGTCAAACACCTTCATTACTCCTTTAGAAAAAATCACCAAACTCAGATTTTAATCGCACCAAGCACAAAATCAACTTTCAACACACTCACCGCTTTTTGTGTGTCATTCACTGTATAATTCAAGTGGAGACTCGGACGGAGATCACATGGACTCGCAATGCACCACACCCATTGAAACAACAGTCGCATATACTGGTTCATACCACGAGTGAATACGCGGAATTCTTTAGTGTGGTTTCTTGTTGGAGTGGATATAGCAATCCAGAACGCTCTAAGAATCTTTCGTGTAGATGTTTTATGTTCCTACGCATGGATGGTGATTTCTGCGTCAAAATTACTCTGTCCTGCGTGTGTTTCCTATGCGTGCCTAGCGGGTGTTTGCTTTAATGTTACTTTTCTCAGCTAGGTGTCTTCTACACGGACATGAAGTGCCTTACCTATCGCTAAAATATATTTTTTACCGCCTGCTTTGCAGGAGATTAGATAAATTGTGCCTACGCTCATGCAATCATCGTTTCTAGCGTTAGGGCATGTTTGGCGTTGTTTCTTTTTACAGAGACAGTCACATGAGCTGTTGCGGTCTAGTTGGAGCCTCAGAGTATTCAGTGGTATTCCTATGATTGTTACCGCTTCCTATGAACCTACTCTTTTCAAGCAACGCTCTATAGGTGTGCATAACTCATCTGAAAGAAAGGGAAAATGAACGGGACTCTGCTTTCGTTGACATTTTTGCGCAGAGTCGTATTGCTTCCTCTAAACCTAAGCCGAGAGATTACCAATCTGTAGCCATTAGAAATGTCTAATTCTCGAGCCAGTTTCGCGGACTCTACTCGTTGTTTCCTTCCAGTACACTCACCGGCCGCTGTTCAAAACATGTTTTTTTATTTACGCCTTTCCGTGTGTGAAGATGGAGAGGAGAGGTAATGAACCAAGACATTTTTGCCACTCACCATCCGGTACCACTTCATAATGTAATCATTATCGCATAGATTTATTTGCACGTTCAATATTAACGACCAATCTAACGTAAACCGCAGGGAAGGAAGCTTCGCAATCACTTGTGATGTGAACCAGTATATGACTATTGTCTTGATAGAGGAGATGAATTACGAGTCCATGTGATTTTCGACCAGTAGTTTCCATTTGAATTATTCAATGGAAGACATATAAAGAGTGACGAGCATGCTGAGAATCAATTTTGTGCTTGATGAGAAAAAATCTGGCTCTGATGATTTTTTCTAGAGGAGTAGTGAGAGTCTGCGACTGATTTGTTTGTAGACAAATTGATCTGAAGAAAATAAGGATTTTTTTAAGTGAGCCAAGGTTAATATATATGGTCTTGGAAGTTCCTACCATTGAAATTTCTATTGAAAATTTCACAAACTCGTCGACTACTCGGCTATATACCATACATCGATAAATCCCAGGTTCGACAGCCAAGATTTGAATGTTGTGGTGTGAAAATTTATGATAAATATATATGCACCTTGTTGGACCAAAGTACACCTCATCAATCATTCAATAAAAAGGTAAGTGAAACAATAAAAATCTGACATAACTAAAAAAACCAATATTCTCATAAATATTCAACATGCTGTGCTTTACAGGGTTACATAAAGGTTACATAAATTCACCCAATGAACTCTGCTGTAGTCTAAATGTTATGTCATGGCCCCCATTACATCACGATGATTCAAGTCGAGTGTAGACAGCGATTTCTTCTCTGAGCCTTCACACTAACATCAGATTCTATCCACCGGAGTGGAAATAATGAAGACATAGTTGAAGCCGTTAAAATTGCAAACAGTGTCTAGAATGCGATAAACATCAACAGAGCACTTAGTCACCTAAACTTGATTTTATTTAACCGCTTTTAGAGGTGGTGTGATGTTACGAATACATATATCCAATATTGTTGATAAATAAAAGGAATTCTGATTACCTGATAACATATTTCGAGCTTTTCTTCAAGAAAAGAAGATTTGTAGTTGATTGAACAAAATCAATTTCTGTCAGCGTCGAGTTCAATGCCGATATCGGCTTGCCAAGGCAAACCGTTGACGGTTGGTTGCTGACAGATCCGATGCCTTGTGTCGCAAAAATATCGATAGCATGAAACGGGTGTCGCTAGTGCAACGGTTAGCACGCGTCACGGAAAGACTGAATTGCGGGTTTAAATTCCGTCTGACGTCCAAGGATTTGCTTCAGAATTAGCACTCAGAATCACTATTATTATCACCGCAAACTTTTATAAATTATCATTTTTTCATTCACATAAATTACAAGCGTCTGGTAGGATTATGTTGGTATGGGAGAAACATAATATTTTTCCATCAACACCAGGTGTTTCTTGTGCTAATACGAACACTACTCAGCCTCACAGGTGAGTAATATTGAGATCCAGGCTGATGCGCTACAGCGACATGTTTAAAAAACAGGATTTCTACATTAATTTTTCTATTTTGTGACCACAGAAGCGGTTTCTTTGGCACAAGAAGGTAGCCTCGAGCACAAAAGTCTTCACTGAAATACTGAAATTATCCCTCGTCGAACCTAATTTTTCGCTCAAATCACGTAATAAAACTACATTGCCATTTCAAAGTGATCATCATGGATAGTAGAGCCTTCTGCTCTGAATCGATTTTAACACATCAACTTCGCCATGGATTGTCATATCCACTGGAACGGGAGTAAACAATATGTGAATCCTCAATACAACGAATCAAGTATGAAATGAGTTATTGCTCGAATACCACATGAAAATGTAACCGATTCTTAGATACAGTAAAAAACGAGAATTAATAGTTGAAAAACAAGAAAACAAGAGCAATCTTATGTTACCTTTATATTCGACTGTTTTAAGACCTTGCTTATGATCAATACGTTCTGACAAAAAATTTTAAGCCTTCTATGAAGTCTGTTCCGGCACTGATACAGCGCGATACATGTGTTTTCGGCTTTGCAACCTCCTCAGTTGCACAGTGCCCCTCGTCTGTGCCAATCGCTTTCAGGGGATAGCCACCTTACATGGAAGAATCGTCGACGAACACGTTACACCGCGAGCAAAGTGAAAATTCACTTCATCCACGGATTGCATATCCATGTCCAGTGATATGATCACCAGTATAACTGCCGTAATAGACCTCATGAAAGGTTTAAAACAAGTTGTCAGGATCTATTGAATTAGAGTGAGGTCTTGAAAAAGAGTCGAACAAAATGGTATTATAATGAAAATACCACCCTTGAGCAATCGATTGTTTATTTCTGCAATGTCCGGTGATAATATCATTGGACACGCAGTGGCATGCAACCAGTGGGGTGAAGTGATTTTCACTTTACTCGCGGTGTAACGTGTTCGTCGACGATTTCTGTGGTTAAGTGGATTCTTCTCCGATACGGATTGGCTCAGACGAAAGGCACTGTGGAACTAAGAGGCTGCATGGTCGAAACACAGTGTATTGCACTGTATAATTGCCGTAACAGACCTCATAAAAGGCTCGAAATTTGCTGTCAGGATGTAGTAAATCCTATAGTACTTTGACATATAGGCAGCCGCAATAGATCCCCCATGTACTTCAGATGGCAACATTAGGTAACAACGTAGAAGACTGGTTGAATACGTTAGACTATTAGATAGAAAGATCTGTAAAACAAGTGAGAAGAAAGATCACACACTTCCTAGCTAATACAAGAGTGTTCCTCATTGTAACAATCATTGTAACAATAAATTTTCGCATCGGCTGTTTCGAGCTTGCACTCGCTTCGCCTTATTTGATTGACCGGATAGAGTCATGAGTAATCAGCAAACTTCTGTAATAGCCAATACAAGATCTCCTTGTCCCTGACTCACGACTGATCGCTTTAAGGTAATGACTCATTGAGGCAACAAAACAAGGATCTCGTTGCCCACAAGGAGTCACTGTCGTGGAAGCAGTCTGTGGTAGCGGCAACATGTACGCATCTGAAATCATTGAGCAAAGTCTAACAATAGCTATATACATTGCAAAGGTATAGCTAGTAGAGTTAACAACGTTGAAATTAATAGTAAATATAACAACGAGATAACCAACCAACACGAGTATGTTGAATCGTCGAGCACTCAAATTTTCAATCAATGAAAAAGATACTGGAAAATGTGGAAAGTACAATTTCGCATATCAGTGGTGGCAAGACGGGCGTCAGTAGTGCAACGGGTCAGAGCTTAGGCCTTTGGATAGGGTAAGATGCGGGTTCGACTCCCGTTAACAGCGCAAAAGTTTTTGACCACCACCCTGCATCACTGGGTATATCTAAAACATCATACCACCGGCAAAAGCGCTTAAATAAAAAAGAGTTCTATTAGGTCATACAATTTATGCATTGTGTGAGGAAAAAAAGAGCTTCACGTTCCACTAAGACGAACCAACGAATGCTCAATTTCCAACCAATAATCAACTGCTATTCCATTTGCTACTGATACGAAAAATCGCTAATGACGTATTTAAAACAGGTTGCGTAAGAAGTTCATGTCGTTTTGACTTTTCGGTATGACTTTTACAATACTTTGTTGCTAAGAAAAGAGAAAACTAACAGTCAAAATATTCTTCGTCGACATCAATTACTTCTCCAGCTTTGAACTTCGTCAACTATTTCCTAGCCGTCCTTTCTGCAACCGTATCATCGTCTTAAGCTCCATTAATCTCGTGCGCTGCTTCGCTAGCACTTTCCCCTACGAATGGTCGTGCATGAGAGGCAAGCGAATTTGGTCCAACGACAGCTTCACTTATTGAAACAAATATAGGCAAGCTGTATAGCAAAATGTTCGCAGGAAAATGCGCAGTTGAACGATACAAAGTTCACACAATTTTATTGCAAAATGACTTCTTGAAAAATCAAAAACGGCGCGAACTTTTTACACAGCCTATTATTCATACGACCAGTTATCACAATTCACTGTCTCGCTCCCAGCGCTTCTTGCATTCAACTCGCTTTCTCGCATTTATTCTTCACAATGGTCTTCGATTTTATACCTAAGATAATTGAGTGGTGAGCAAAAACACGGTCTCAAACGGGAATTGAACCCGCGTTTAATCATATCCGGGGATGCGTGATCTGTCACTACAACACCGAGGCACATTTGCGCCACCACTTATTCTTCAACATTTCTATGTTAGCTATCAGCCAGCAATCTTCAGCAGGTTTGGTCGGGTATGCAATTTCACTTCATAAAACAAGTTGAGCTGACAGCTATTGCACTAACTAATACTCGAAATTTCTAGTATTTACTGCATTTTTCGCAGTGTTATTATGTTTCAAATATACCTAAGAGAATTGTTCTTGCTCACCACCCAGTTCTCTTAGGTATATATGAAACATAATAACACTCGAAATATGCAGTAAATACTAAAGATTTTGAGTCTTTAAAAATTTCACGTGGTGCGCCGGGTGCTGATTGAGCATTTCATCTTTTTTGAAAATGCCGTAGAATGCTAGTCATGACGATTCTCTCTGCAATCCTGGAGGTAGCCGAGCTGAGGAGCCTAGGCGTTTAGTTGATTTATTGTAATAAAGTGCTGAAGGAGGGGGTTGAAATAACGCATCACCTTTCACCTGACTTTCTGATACACTCCGTCACTAGCCACTGCGCTATACCGCTATCCTTTGATAGCGTGTGAGAGTCTAAATGCGCGTGTAATAAGGAAATTAAAATTAAAGTAAATGAACCCAACTTCACTAGCGACTCTTACAGCATCGAGATCACGTGACTGACAATTATATCATATGGTAAATAATATATGCATATAAAAAAGAGCTGCAGGCAACGCTTCTAATCACAAATCAAGGCATATTTTACCCACTTTCATTTTGCTTGAATTTTACACACTTTACACTTTATTGATCCGTCTTCACAGTGTTTTTTTTTCACTGTGCAGATTCCAGTACTTTTACCGTTCAGCTCCTTTTTCGTCTTCTTCTTGGACGTCGTAGAATGCTGGTTGAACGAGTCTCCTTGTCGTCTCGAGTATAGCTGGTTGTGGCGTTCCATAAGGCGTTGTTGACTGCAGGATAGAGCTGGAGGATGGGTTCGGCTCCACGTGCGCAGCGACGAGCAGCACAAGCACTCGGTCACTTTGCAACTCTGCTTTGAAAATACCATAAATCGTATTTCTGACAAATACTGTAGATCAAAAATATAAACTCTACCATAGTGCGGCAAAAACAGCTCAAAACTCCATCAAAGTGAGAGGCTAATGAACTTTTAGATATATTGCAACGTTTATCTGAAAAGTCTCGTTGTGGTGAACCCAAAGCTGATGAAGAGAGTCACGGACAACCTGCTGCTGTTGAGGGCGGTGTTTGAAGCTTTCTGCGCAAGAATATACATGGACAAGTGCTCGAAAGATTTGCAGGAGACCGTAATAAAATATCTCAAGTGCTTTGAAACATACAACGATTTATAATATAGCAGTTCCTACGAATAACTGCTATTTTTCACATTGCACATACTCATTAATAATAAAGATGTATACGCAGCTAATTATAATACTTATTGAATAGACAGTGAGTCATAGTAGTCGACTCGAATTTCCCATACTAGCCGGGACGGTTACAGTATCCCACACGATCAGTCGCTGTGTTCGTGCAAGCGATACTGTTTCATGCACCACATGACCAGTATTGTGCAGATGAACTATTCAAAACGCGATGAATCGTTCTTTGGAAAGACGTGTTCTCACACTAGCTGACCAGTGTTGTGTTGGCAAAGCATTCATAATTTAACACAAATAGAAAGCACCGTGACGCCCACAGGGAGTGCTATTCCACTATGGACGCCACTTCGAGCTCGGCTGCAACTCCCATCCCTCTTTACTTTTAATTCATCTCTAATGTAGAAGCTTGCTCTTCATTACATTTTACATGTTCACTGTAGAAGCTTATCCCTCATTGGACTTCACATCTGTAATACTGAATTTGACTCTTCAATATCTTCACAAACATAAGATAGAAACCAGACTCTCACTGCATTTCACATCTATAATTTGGAATCTTTCTCTTCATTTTCTCCACATGTAAAATGAAGAGACTTCTTCTCATTACACATACATCACCAGTAGAGTCTTACTTTCCATTATCTCCACGTACGCAAAACAGGGACCTGCCGCTCATTACACTTCACATCTTTGATACAGAGCTGTCTCTCTAGTACATTTCACATGTATGATGCAAATACTTGATCCTCATTACTCATGTGATTGTTCATCTCTCATATTTCCAACTATTAATCGCATAGTGTTGGCCCAGGTTCTCTGTAAGTCTATAGAGATCACCACCTTGATATTGTTGCACTATAATGTACGTATATCGGTTTAATTACCCAAGTTTCAGATTGCTCGCTACGGCGATGAATATGATTCTTGATCTCAAGATCAGCACTGTCCTTCATCCAATAAATGGTAAAATACCCGCGTGGCAGAAATAATTAAGACACTCGAGTGACCCTTACGGCACACAGCACACACCCACTCATAATATGCCCCAAAGCCCAAATATTCTAGTACCATCACCAGTGAAACTAAACCAATCCAAAGCACTCTCCACTGATAAAACATTACATGTAAAGTCGAAGAGAGCAAGTGGATACCGTATGACATGACTGGTAACCAATGAACACATCATTTTGAGGCATCGTGGGCGTTCTTTCTGTGCAACCCAGAACCACTCGTTTGCCGTCAGCATTGTGTCAAGTGACAAGCATTGAATCTTCTACGGTAGCCGTCGACGATCGGCTTGGTGGTTGTACCGTGATGAACCTCCGCAGTACTTTTGGAAGACAAAATTACATCAAAAAAGATCATGCTGACTGTTCGGCTTTTTACTGCTTGTCTGTTACATCACAGCTTTCTGAATGCATAAGACAATTATAGCGGTCCAGCAGTTATTATAAAATACACGAAAACTTCAACGCCTTGCACTCGGTGGTCAACACAAAGGCATCACATCTGCTTTACGATAAAGTGGTGCCACATATCGCACTACCGACACCACAAACGTCGTATGAGCTGGTCTACGAAGCTCTGCCTCGTCCACTGTGCACGAATGGACCTCATCACTTTTTCAAGCACCTCATCAATATATTGTAGGGAGATCCTTCGGAAACCAAGCCTATAGTAAAAGTACTTTCAACGAATCCATTTCCTTCACGACTCTAGAGCTTTATTTCTCATATCGACATCTTATCATATCAAGTGACACCCTACCAAAGTTGTTTACTGCCGCAGTACAGCGAAGAGTGAGTTCACTCTATTAGAACAAGAGGGCGTACGTAGTAGTGACAATGCGACAATAATGCGCCGTTTTGTTGGCAACAGAAATCGAAAGAAGACCCCAATGTAAAGAACTACTAGGGTGAAAGTGAACAAAATGAATTATATAATTCTTAGACTACATAAAGCACTTTGCACGAGCAGTTTGGGTGTTCGATGAACAGAAGAATAAGATACAGATATCACACAGAAGAGCAACAAGTGCCGCACATACCCCCTCTTAACCGTTTGAGGGCCAGCGTTAACAGACAGGCGGCATCGCGCCGTCGCTTGCGCGGCACTCGCAGGGCTGTTTGTGTGTGCAGGGATGTCATGTTCTCTGAGTCTGCCTTCCCACGAGCGTCTTCATTCCCACGGTACGAGACGACGGCTTTACAGTAGCTGATTGAGACCAAGAGAAAATTGAGATTGAGAAAAAAGGCAGAGAAGAGTACGCCCTGCGTATGGACTTGTTCCTAGGAAGCCAGAGGCTATGACAGAAAGCAAATGACAAGGTTGTGCGAAAACACTTACAGAGTACGGCTTGCTTCACAAAAATGATTTGCAGATTGCAATAAATGTCACTTCAACGACTACCCTCGAGGATTTATTGTTCGATCTCAACTATAAACATCATTCACTGCTGCAATCTTTGTCGTTTCACTCTATTTACTCCTTTTATCCACGATGCTTTCGAGATGATTTTCTGTACCTCATCCAGTTCTCACCTCTACGAACAATTTCAATAAAGCTCTATAGGAAACTTTGTAATGAATTCCATCATTCCGTGATGTTAATGCTCCCTCGGGGTTCGTTTCCTCGCATCCATCATGCTGTCTGCGTCTGCCTCCTCACGAGATGCGCCGGCTTTTTTCACGAGGCGCGACGCCGCCATCATAATAGCTGGATGAGGCTTGACGTAACGCAGTGAGAAGCAAGATACTTATGCTTCTTAAAAGGGAAAAGATGCCACCACCTAAATAATGGATATGAACCTCTGTGCTCACCACTCGATTTAACAGTACTTCTAGCGCTATGTTATGCAGTAGAATCCTAAGTCACGTCGAAAGTTTACTCATCATTTCCATCAAATGTCTGGATTTCGTGGGCTCACACATACCCAGGCCCTAGTGCGTAGCTTAGGTCCCATCTAAGCGACCCAGTAGTACGTAAATCGACATCGAGACATAAACGCATTGGTCATATACTAAAAAAACAGCCGACAATACTCGGAGAAACGACTGCTCTTATCATGTCCAAGGCACAGCAAAACCATGGAGTCGGGTTTTCTCAAGTTTTCAAGTGATGTCCATTCAAACTATCTATCGTTTGTTGAGTTCTCATAAAGCTGAGTTCTGATGCATTTTCCAAAAAGAATAAAAAAAAAAAACAAACATCAAAACCTTTCGAACTCCCAGATTCAAGAATCAATATGACCTGTGCTTGAGTTACAGCGCCGACTTCGAGTAAAAAGCATCGCGTTTTTGATAATACCGACTTTTCAGGCGTATTTAATGCCTAATGAGCAACTGCCTATGCGTAGGTATTGTTTCAGACTGAATCTCAAGTGCTTACCGTGCCTTCCTACGAACAACCTGAGTCACACTTTCATAAACCCGCATTTTGCCTGACTCCATGCACGTATGTTGTTCACTTCCGAATATAACTTCCGCAACCTACTCGATATGGAGGAACTCCATCCGATCCTCAACTTCTCTACCAGAAAATTGTCTTTTTCACATCTGATGCAATGAGTATCAAAAAACTAGATAGAACAGTACAGCTTTAACCGGGATCTACTAAATATTATTAAATGAAGAATACCACCATCACGAAATAAGAAGTCAACCCAATAGTATACATTATAAATCAAACAACACTTTGGATAGTTCGAAATCCCAAGAATTGAGAAGTGAATGGTCGAAATATTAGAAATGTTACCCTAATCTCCAATTATCACAATGCGATTGTCACGTGTGTCTTTTAGCTTACTAATACTGGCATAAACGTGCAATCACAATGCCATGATACTCTCGCATCTCAAAACACCCAGATAATATATATATTATGAAATAGCAGAATGCGGAACAGGAACCATGATCGTATTTGGTACCAACGATAAAATCTTCACCAATGCCCCTCAATGAACAATCGCATTTTAAAACCTTCGAAAAAGTAAGCAAACAGCAACAACCCACTATAGTCAAAAACACCAATAAATCTGATAATTTCTGAAGTATTGGGCAGAACTTATCTAAAAACATAATAAACAAAGTCTGAATCAGCAGATCAGAGAAATGGAAGGAAAAGTGAAGTGATAGTTCCAAATGCTTGTGAAAGAAGAAAAACGGTGAAATTTATTTCTTGACCATAACGAAGTCAGAATGAGCTTGTTGCTGTCTTCGTTTTCTAAGTCCACCTTCTGGTGATGGTGGCACGGAAGACTCCTGAAAATTATGCGTACTTTACCACTGGAAAGCCTAATGAAACAAGTAGAGCGAAGATTCTAACCCTTTGAGGACAGCACTTCATCACTCCAAGTGCGCAAATCGCAAGCCGCGCGCGCAATTTTCATTATTTAAAACCTTTTAAGAACCAAGTTTTACTTTTCGCATCAAGTCGCGAAACGTCAAATCTCACTCAGCTACTGTAATGGCAGCGTTACGTCTTTTACGAAGGCATCCAGCCAGCTAGACAAGCATGCACAGACATGCAGGGCTATCTGCCTGCGACTGCCGCACAAGCAACGGCGCGACGCTGCCTGCCTATCAGCGGTGGTCCTAGAAGGGATAATAGGGCTTCTTCGTGTTACAAAAAAAAAACTTTAGGTTTTTCGTTTCACTGGTTTTCCCTACATGGTCATATACTTTTCGTGCATATAAAAATTCTTATGTACAAAGAAAACTCCGAGTGCGAAACGTAATGTTCATTTCGCTCTTGATAGTCTTGTGTGAACCTTCTCAAGAATCAGCTCCAGCTTCAAGATTGTCGAGATTCGACTTATCTAATAATTCAAAAGTCCAGCAAAAAGCTATCTGGACATCCCAACTGAGAAAACAAAGCGAACTAAGTGTGAGACATGATAATATTTTCGTTGTTACCATGCAATTAGAAATGCTTTTCAGAAACCAAACACCTTATTGATATTGCCAAGATCTAAGCCTTCGAAAAACTGATGAAAATCCAAGAAAAAAGTTCTTTCAGCGATAAAGGGCTCCAAAAAACCGTGTATAAAATGAGTGAAACGCCGTCCCAAAAAGACTAACTAAGATTCCTCTCTATTTCACAAAAAAATCTAGGTTTTTTGCGTTACTTTGATGCTCCATGTTTTTCTATACATCTCATCATGTTCTTAATGCCTAGGTGCATCTCGAGTGTGAAGTGTAATTTTTTTGAAAACTACCACAGCGTACTGAGAGGCCTTTCCAGAAACCAAGTAAAGTATTGAAATCGCCATTTTTTTAAGCTATCGAATGAAGTCCAGCATACAAGCTCTGTCCACCGGAAGAGGTCTCTACATACGCGTGCACACTGCAGTGTACAGTCCGTTTCCAAAGGGTTAATGAAAAGAAATTTAATCAGAAAAGCAGTAGCAAATGAAAAACCTCGCTTGCTGTTTGTTCCTCCGACTTACTACCCTGACTTGCATTCCCACCTTCGTCTCTGCCATTATCGACCGGTTTCGAATCATTCTCATGGTCTGGAAACACTTCTTAGAAAACAGATGAAATGAAAGAAGAAATGAGATCATAGTGAAGAGAGACTATAAACACACGCACCACTTTCTTTAGCTTTTTTCAGTTTCTTTTTCTTTTCAGTTTTCTCAGCCTTGCCAACGCGAGGACAATATTCATATGTGTACCAAGGTTGAAAAGATTCGAAGAAACCGCAATCCTGTAAGGTCGAATTACACTTGAAAATAGTTCATTTTTGCTGTTTTACATTTATGAGGATAGAGAAAATTGTCGAAAAATGTTAAATAAGAAGTTATACAGAACTATCGAAATGAGAACAAAGTGTAAAAAAGAAAATCACTTGCAGAAAGGATAAAGCTCTCGGCGTTGATCAATCCCTGAGGGATGTGTCATGCATTCATCTCGGTCTATCATCGATTAAGATGACTGAATGCATATCTAACTATTATAAAGACTCGAGATGGCTTACACCAATATATCAAGAGTCCTGCCATCTTCATCAACAAATCTGGTATAAATTCGTCGACCCGGGAGCTATGGGAGGTTTGTTGAGCCCTACGCGAGATCGAGCAGTGATCACATGTTTTTACAATTCAGTTCTACCCTCTAACTACTGCGCTGTATACTCTAGAAACTCTTATTCAAACACAAATTGATGATCCTACGGAAAATCAGTGTAACATAGTAATTTCCTATCTATATTTATCTATAACCCTGAATAGCTGACAACATATTCTTGAAATTAAACTACTCATAATCAAAAAGCTGCTGTAGAGGAAACCTATACACATTAACGAGAACTTTTATTCCTCTCAATCGCTTTCTTCTGTTTGCTGGGTTTTTTTTTTGCATCTGGTCCATATTCACGCTAATACAAATGCGTGATGGACAGGTGTTCATGTGAGTTTTACTGGTAGAAATTAAACGAAACGATTAAATATTAATTCTTGAATAATGTCGACGAAGAATAAGATTTGTTCACTGTTTTAGACTATAGAGTTTAAGTCATAAATTTGTAATATGACTTTTTGAACGTTAGTCAATTAAATCCACATCGAAACCACAATTTAGAAACACCTGACCTTTGAAGATAATCAATGATACGGGAATGAAAAGCCAAAAAACAACGCAAAACTGGACCTACATTAGATCTCTTGATCGGCTTCTCATTTTGGCTAAGCTTCAATAATTGTGCCTCCAGGTGTAGAATGAAATTTCTCAGAGTTGAAGAGCAAAATGATCAGTGGGAACTTTAGCAGACACTTGAGTGCAAAAAACGGAGTTTTTGTCCGATTACAAGAAGACTGATTAGTGCTAATGAGCTGTGCGATGAAAACAAAAAAAAAAAGGCAAAAAAAGGTGTGTAATAAAATAAACCACTGAGGAGATAAAGCGTCGTAGAACTTGTCTTCTTGGGCCGTTAATGTGCGAATTGGAAATATTAATATCGATAAATGAATGATTCCTAAACTAACTAGCACAAGGTGTAATTACAGTTTGAAAACCTGTTTTCCCTTAACTACAGCATTACCAAACGATTATAGTTTGTTTTACGGTTTAGCTCATATCATGACACTGATATCAAGGATTTACTTGATATCGTTTCGACGTCTTCGCCTTCTTCAGGGCTTATCAATTCGAGTCGATTGTCCCAATTTGATTATCAGGCTTACGGTATTAAAAAAATTATCAAAGAAACTCTCAGATTAGCATTTATTTGCTGGTAAATATACTGGTCAGTCCCACCAAAAGATGTCAATAAGCTGACAAATAAGCAGCTTAATAAATGTGTGGTACACATTAACATTCAACACTAACGATGAAGTGCAGTCCAGTATCTATCCATGGTGAAATCAGGTGCACAAAGTCTTCTTCCTGAGTGCTTATCAATTATTAATCTGACTTGAGCAGATGCTTCCACAGAAATTGATTTTTTTCAGTGACGAACTAAGTTGCAAATAATCGAGTGGTAAATAATCGAAAAGACAGCTCATCCTAGGGCTGGTTAGAGATTTACATCTACTTTTTACAAGCTATCGATTCATTAAAAAATACAAAAAAATCCATACGTCAAAATAAACCACTGCAAAAAGTGAAGCTCCTACAAAAACCAAACTTTCTCCTGAGTGCTAAAAAATTTTTTAGCGCAACCATAAGTGTGCGTGCACATCATTTTTCAAGGTATCTCGTGTACAGGTACATATGTGTGCATATGTATATACATATGTATATACATGCATGCGCATACATAGGCATATACGCGTATATACACATACACACGTATATACACACACAGAGAAAATCATGAAGCATATACAGAACACGAAAAACGTAATTATTGAACAAGAATTACTTTTTGTGCACTTTGAAGGAAAAAAGTGCGTGTTAGTGCATAAAACGCATATGTAAACTACGTTATTTGACTCGTACTTGAGAGTTTATAACATTTTGAACCGGTCATGCACTAATGTAGGTAAATAATATCTTTTTGCTTCGGCTACATGTCCACGACCAACTTTTGTACCCGTTCGTTCACCACTTCTCTAGTATGGATGACAAGCTTCAATGTAACGGCGTCGAAGTGATTTTGAAAGTCCATCAGTGTATCCTCAACCTCCTCGTAAAGTCACCAGCTTCTGATAGGCATGCTTTATTTATACCACTGTAACCAAATTCCCTCCTGCATAGTTTATAACACCTTAATCCAGTTAGCAATTCCTTGCAAGACTTAACGGCTCTGAAGCCGACGGCACACATAGCACCCGAACCGGCACTAGATGGCACCAATGCGACAGATAGTTCTGCCTAGATGATTTCACTTATGCCCCAATGGAGTGGAAATCCGATAGATCTCAACGCAAATTGTATATGAAGCGTGTTATTGCAGTTATTATTGTTCTTGCAACAATGTATTACATTTAAAACGCGTCAACTGCAAGATGACGGACTGTAAAAAGAATAAATAGTCTATGAAACGTATTTGTTGCAAAGAGAGTTAGATACATACACGAAAATTCCATATAAAGAGCGACAATGAGACGTACAATATGGTCGCATGTTGATGAACGCCCAGGTCATTCATAGTTAGCAGTTTTGCTGAGTACTAGAGAACTATGCAGTTGATGACTGCGAGACGAAATCAAAAGACTAGGAGTGTGGAAAGCTTCCATTGAGGCAATTATGATCAGAATACGGGAAAACACCCCTTGCTCGCACTCGAGTTTGCAACTGAACGATTATGTTTCTCCGCGAGTTTCCGATATTGCATATATGTAAACATTTATGTGTATATGCCATACATATACACGTGATTTGCCACTCAATTGTTGGCAAAAATTTCATCACAGAACAACAAAATAAACTCTCTTGAAGTGCATTGCTGAATGACCTTTAGAGGCAATCCACTCCGCGCTCAGTATGGTGTCATCTCATCACAGCAAAAAAACCCTCTCCAAATCCAAATTCAGTTTGAATTCAGGAACGCTCTAAGCTTCTTCATTGAGCAACTCTATTCAACATTAAGTCTCCCACCTACGAAATCATCTCGTTCGAAACAGTTTCTTGGAAACAACGGAGTGACCAACCACTATGATTGCACCTTTCCTTAAACGACGTATACCACAATATCTCCACACCTCAAGGTACCAACTGATTCTAAGAACTCTAGGAAAAACCTCTTTGAACTAAAATATATAACCGGGGAAAAATCTCTTTGTACCAAGATAGATAACCGAGAAAATGTGAAAAGGATGCGTTTCACGTCCGCCAAAGTCTCAACGTTGTACCGAAGAATCAGTATTTAGCGTAGGGTAGCCCATAATCGAGACAGCTAGTACAGATCACATAAGAAAGGGGATGGATAGGCATAATTCAGTATCAGAAGTTTAGTGCATAGCACAAAATTAATTGGGATTTCTAAGAGTTAGAGAGCAGAAAAACATTTGAAGACAGTAACTTTACAGGATTTATGATCGATGTTATTGATTCAGTAACAATAAAGAGTAGCTCATGGCGTTGATCAATTTTCAAAAAATGGGCTACGCACTGAATTTATCCGGTTTCATTTGAGCTGACTGAATGCATATCTGGCTTTACACTGACTCGTGGTGGCCTAGCGATGCGTTAAGTCAGTCCTGCTATCCCCCTAGACAAATCTGTCGCTGATTCTCTGACTTCAGAGGGATGGGATGCTTGGTGAGCCTTGGGCGCGAGACGACTAGGCATGTGATACTACCCCTAACCTGCGCCACACGCTGCCACTTGCTTTGTATGGACTGAAGACATAATATCTGATGTGAGCGCAGTCTGAAGCTTTCAGAGCAAAAAAAAAAAAGATTTCTCTTTTTGATTTCTTTTTCTTTTCTTTCTTTCGATTGGCAGTTAACTCAACACGTGTCAGAAACTATGAATCAAGTTGATGACAGCCATGTCCACGGGCGATCCCCAGAGACTGGACTGACTCAAGCAAGCATTTCTTTTCTAAAAAAAACCTACTTCGGTCAGATTTGGTAGTATCCACAGCTTATGACGTCCCATAGTAGCAAGCCAAATGATGCCAAAAAGAAATGTACGCACTGTAAAAGAAGCAAGAAAGAGGATAACGGCTACCAAAGGCAAATAAAAGTTTTGCAGAAAAAGAAAGGGATTCCAAACACTCACAAATAGCAACAACAACAATGGCACCGAAAGCAGCAATTCCGGCAAGTGATAAATAATAAACACCTTGACGAAGCCACATTGGCCATAACGGGAATAGACAACCAATTATTGTACCCAAAACTGAAACAGCTAAGTTTGAGGCTCGGGTGGATACACGAGAGAGTAAATATTTGAAGAAATCATACCCATAAGAAGGCCAATGACCTTTTTATATAACGGTGTTGGATCGAATACCCAAACATAAACATCCTTATCATCAGAAAAAACCTGCAAAATGTTGACCTTGGAAAGAGAAAAACGCTAAAACTCTGAACAAATAGAGCAAACACACTTGTACGTCATGCACTTCCAGTTTAACCTTCTTCTTCTTCTTCTTGTCTTCGTCATCCTAAAAAACACACCGTAACGAACCATATCTCAGCTTGAAAAAATCAGCTCATTCATCAACTAAAAGTCATCAAAAAAAACCGCGAAAAAAATTGAATTCTCGAGATTTTGATGGAAGTTTTTGCTTCTAAAGAAATGTAAGACTTATACCAAAACTCAACTTAGAGTCCTTAGGCTTCTTTTCCTCTTTCTTGTCCTCTGCTTCTGTTTCGGTCACTGTTTCATCCTCTTTCTTTTTACTTTCGTGTTTGTCGACCTTGCCTGGTTTAGCGGCCTCTGAAAGAGAAATCACAAAGTAACAATGAGTTGACCAACAACCCTAGCCTACCTTTGTCTTTTCTGTCCTTCTCCTCTTTCTTCTTTGGCACTAATTTCCGCGCACGGAAAAACAACTGATGTGTCATTAATGCACGCATGTAATTCACAGCAGCGAGCCTCAAATAATGGGAGCATCAATTGATAACAAAACATTAGCAGATTTCAGAACTAACTGCTGTTGCTGGCAGAATGTCAACAACAAGGTTTCCTTTAGGTTTTCAGAAATTCGAGAAAAAGATTACCTATTTGGAAATAACATCGAAGCCTCATTCTTGGCTTTTGTACCATAGCAGGAATCCATAAGGGTGTCAACAGCTTTCGATCCTGAGCTAAGGAATGATGATTTAACTTATCAGTATCCTCAGATAATCTAGTTCTTTACAAGTATGCTTGTGACAATTTAGGAGCAGTGTTTAGTAGAGTTGCTCCGCGACAAGACGTGGTCGATCGATCGAAGGTCGATGGTTTTCTCAAGCTCATCATCCGTCAAGCCTTTCATCTCTTCAGAGTAAACGTAGTACCACATTTATTCAGGAAGATAGCAGCACAGCGTTAATAGATCCCGCGAGTCTTCAAACAATCGTCGATGGAGACGGATGCATGACACATCCGTCTCGAATTGATCAACGCCGACAGCTGTATCTACTGGCCTTTTGTCTATGCTCTATATTCATGAATCCAACACAGAAAGCGTATTTATGAAGCCGAAGAATTATAATCTACTCTTAAACAAAGGATAGAGCTTTCAGCGTCGATCAATTCCTAAGAGATGCACTATGCATTACACCTCTTTCGTAGCATAGTTTGAGGTGATCGAATGCACATTTGGCCTCTACTTTGCGGACGATGAGGGTCCTTGTGACCCTCAAATCTTCAGAAAATTTCTTCGCTCAAAAAAGCCTTTTATCTAGAATTCAGGCCACAATTTGAGAGCTCAAATCTAGAGATTTCGACACTACTAGGTTTTCAGAAGCCCTCGTAGTACATTGCATCAGCAAAAATAAAATTACGTTTCACACTCGGCCTGTCCTATTTGTTCAGCTGAAGTCTGTGGATCGTTTTTTATTGGACCACGCCAAGCTAATTCAACATCCGAGATCTCGGCGAATTTGAAGCTTAAACTGGTTCTCGGAAGGATTTTCACAACGCATTGTGAGAGCGGAAATAAAATCACGTTTCACGCTAGGAGTTTTCTTTGCACATAGGAATTATAAATGCACATAAAATATGTAGACTTGTAGAGAAAATCATGTTTTACTAGTGTGGTACAAAGAACCTGAAATATTCCGAAACAGAAAAAATCTCGAAAAAAAGAACAAAAGTCACGGTTCGCTGGCGGTATCGATTATGATGCCGTCCGCAAATGGTTAGAACGACTTAAAACGTGGCCTACTAACGCATCAGGTCAGTGCTACTATCCTCCCAGACAACTCTGGTACTAATTTGCCCCACCCAGAGGGACTAAGGGCTGATGAGTCTTGACAGCGGGATCAAGCATCAACTACGTTTACATCGCAAAACACCTCTAACCACTGCACCATACGCGCCTACTATCTACTCTTATGGAAGTAAAAAATCAAACCAACACACCTGAAAAGTAATGCACTTCATTTCCTTGGAACATTGTTGTACTTGTAGGGCAATTAAAACGAACATATCGTGCGATAGTATCTTGTTCCTTCGAAAGTGTTGCCTCGTCTGTTGCGTCCTGAACGATCCCATTATTGGGTAACTAAACGCAGCATTACCTCAATACAAAGTAAATTCTATATGCCTTGCAATCATTTCTGAGCCACGCATGTCAGTGGTCTGTTAAAGGAAGGCTGACTTATAGAGCCCGATACACGTGTTTCGATCTTGCGATCTCGTCAGTCGGGCAGCTACCATTTCTCGTCTTTTGCTAATCTCTGATTTTGAGTTTCTCACTGGACTTAGAGTGTAAAATGTTCGTTGTCGCTAACTCTTCGTGTGGGGAAGAGGCACCCACAGAGATTTACAAAAGACGAGA
>JAHQIW010000179.1:0-11709 GCA_019055375.1 Parelaphostrongylus tenuis | reverse complement strand
CGACTAGATTTCATTCTTTACGGCTGCAATTTCTGGGCACTGTCACTATTCATAGATATCCTATGCGATCTTCTTGACAGCAAATCACTGGATCGAGTTCAACTGCTTTTATTTAGTTCAATCTTTATTTTTTCTTTAATCCTGAGCGAGGCACGGGGTGATTAATCTGAACTTCGTTCACACAATCAAACAGCTGTTTCGGCAGGTCGCCTTCGTCAGAGCCTGGAAAGGTCAAAGTTGTTTACAATCCAGTCAGTCAAACACTTGAATCACCTCTTCAGAAAAAATTGCCAGACCTAGATTTCGATCGCATCAAGCACATAGTCAACTTTAAACATACTCACTGCTTTTTATTATATGTCTTCCACTGAATGAACAGGTGAAGAACAACGGAACGGTAATCACATAGGCCAGTAATGCACTATGCCCCTCAAAACTACAGTCTTAGTATACTGACTCATATCACGGGTGATTAAGAGGCATTCTTCCCTGAGGTTCATAGCTGGATTGGTCGTGTTTATCCAGAACGCCTAAAGTATCTTTCGCGCTGATGTTTTTTGCTCCTGCTCAAGGATGGTGAACTCTATATCAAATCCTCCGGCATTGTTTTGGGCTCTATGTATACCTAGCGGGGTGTTTTGTTCAGAATGGCGCATGTCAGCAAGGTGTTCTTTATGCGAGCATAGAGCGGCCTACCCGTTTTGCCAGTATATTTATCGCCGCACGCTTTGCAAGAGATTAGGTACACTGTGCCTACGCTCTTGCAGTCACCGTCTCTGCCGTAAGGACATATTTGGCAGTTTTTGTTGTGCAGAGGCGGTCATATAAACGATTACGAACTAATTGGCACCTAAGAGTATTTGGTAGTATTTCTGTTACTGACATCGGATGCTCTAAGCATGCTCTTTTCAAACAACGTTTTATAGTCGTACTTATCTCATATGAAAAAGAACGGGAAGATAAGCGGGATCTTAGTTTTGCTAGAACTTTCGTGCAAGGGCGTGTTGTTTCCTCTAAACCTAAGCCGGGGGTTGCAAAGTTGTAGCCGTTACTTCTTTACTAGCGCCTTTTTTATGTGCGAGGGATGAGAGGAGAGATAGTGAACTAGGATACTTTTATTACTTGGCTTTAGGTACCACTTTGTATTATAGAATCTATTGCTTGAGTTTATTTGCACGTTCAGAAAAGGAAGCCAATTATCTTTGGTGTCTCATGAGTGAATTTTATATACTCTGACTGTTCACCTAGCAACCTAATACATCTGTCTAGCTCTCCTTGAGTTGGACAGATGGCCAAGCAATCATCTATATACCTATTGTAGAGTAATGGCCTGAGATCAATCACTGGAACTTCTACTTTGGACATGAAGGCAATAGCTAGGTTAGGCGCCAGTCGCTGCCCCATTGCCAGCCCTATAGTCTGTGCAAAGTACTTCCCGGACCATCTGAAGATTTAACAATTCAGACACTCTTTCAGGAGTATCTTGCTTTGCTGAATCGATAAGCCAAACATGTTGACACCTCCTTGATGTTTTGTAAGAAGCTCGCGTGTGGCTCGTAATGCAGAGTCATTTGACACGTTGTTATAGAAGATGGTGACGTCAATGACTCCATTACGAACGCGTTATTTGAATTCGCGTTGCGCAGACGGTCCAGAACATCTGAATGTTAGTCAGATGGGCTGCATGTGTCTTACTAACTGGGATGTTATTGAATTCAAAAGCCATGCTATCCCATCCGTCGGCCGGTCTACTCAGTTGATGATGGTCTAACTTTGAAAGTGGATGGATTATCAGACATCAGACATCAGTGGATGCTAACTTATAGATTGTAGCCTAAAGCTCTCAAAAACTCGGCGGTGGTGTTATCGAATCTTGGAAATGTGCCATTCTTCATGCCTGTTATCGGAACATCTGCTTCAGAAGGTAAAACGCTGGGTGGTTTTTTCCAGTGGGAATTTCGGGGTCCAAGAGGGGGTTAGCGGAACGGAAAAGGTTGGTGTAAAGTTTTTTCCGTTCTCAATTCCATGTCATGGCGAGATGTACTAGCATACCCATCTTCATTTATCAGGGTCTGCGAGCGGAACACTACATTCGCGCAAGTTTCGACGGCATTTCTTTAGACTAGATCTTTCTTGTGCTGCTTCCAGCAGTTTCTTCTGCCTGTACCGGTGAAGATCCTCCTGCAGAGCTCTTCTGCAGCTAGAGCTTACTATCACTCGAGCAAAGTGTGTTGCATTAGGATCAAGCCTCTGTTCTTATCTATTTGAGCAACTCCTTAGTGGTAGTGGAGATGCGATCTGAACTCTCTGTTGGAGTAATTGAAGCGCACTCGCCACAACATTTAACTCCTTTGATAACCAGCTCGTAGTCTTCGGTGAGATGTTCCTTTATCTGCCAATCATGACTGGTCAGAATTTCATTGAAAATGTTTTCGCAGTGAACGGCCTAACAGTTTCTTCTTGATCGATGACATGACATCTTTTCCAGCGTACGGCTGAATCGAATCTTCGCGCGAAGAAAGCGGTGATCGGACCAAGTAGAGAATGATGGGATTACGGACGCGTCAACTAGGCACCATCATGTATTTGTGAGTATATGATCCATCTCCGCATGTGTCGTGCCATTAGGTGACTCCCATGTCCAGCGACGGTGTTCCTTCGCCTGGAAAAGTGAATTTCCGTGGAAGAGACGTGCTGCAGACAGGTGTCCTGCAAGACGATTTCCATTCTGATTTCTTTCTCCTAACTATATTCGCTCTCGTTTGCGCTCCATATTCTGGCATTGAAGTTACCAACAATGAATGTAATATGGTTTATCACTGAGAGTAACTTCCCCAACTGATAATAAAAGGCATCCAGTTCGTGTTCATCAGCTGAGTCGGTCGGTGCGTAGCAGTTGATAATACTGATGTTTCTGTTGCGCTTTAGCTGGAGTAGAAGGATGGCCAAGCGAGGGGAAAGGATTTCATGAGAATAAACGTGATGGGCTATGGACAGGTGAACGGCAAAATCTACGCCGCCGACATTTCGTGACGCGAATTTTCTCTTTTAACTACTATCGTCCCGTCATTGAGTTCGCGTATGTCGGTCTTTCTGAATTTCGCATATTGAACGGCAATCACATGATATTTCATGCGGTGTGCTGCGTCAAGAAATGCTTGAAGATGGGCGTAAGTGGAGAGCGTTCTTGCATTCCATGGTGTGTCGTTTGAGTGTTCGATAGATCCGGCTCCAAAGGCGCCCTGTGTATCCCGTGATTTTTTAGTGTCTCACTGCTCGTCCCACCGTCTGACGGCATACACGGGAGAACCCAATGTGAGGGGTACTGAGGTTGGATTATAAGTGGCTGCGCAGATTGGCGTCCTAGGATTCCTGACTTTACCTTGTGAGGGCTATTTCAAGTCATGTCTTTACGATGTTGGTTCCAAGGAATTAGCGTTGGGCGGCGAATCCTTGATCGGAGTTCCTACCAACTCACTCGGCGATGGTGTTGAACCCGAAATGAATGAATGAAAGTAGGAATAAAAAGTTAACCGACCGCTCACGGACGAGAAACAAAGTGGTATAGCTTTTATTAATAAGAAATCGTGATCAAAAAGACTTGTCAGCATGCTGGTGGAACTCCAGGAAACTTCAATTATAGTCAGTTAGGCAAAGTAGTGAGAATAGTTCTCTGAATTTCACAGATGAACTATGAAGGGATCGGCCAATGCCTCGCTTTGCTTATATGAATGTTCATTTTTGCCTCTTTGACTTTAAGAAAATATTGTAGACCCAGTCAAAAACAATTCATTTAATTTCTGAGTTAGACCATTCACAAAGTAACAACGGATAATGATTTGTACCATGGATAACGGCGCCTTGGCAGCATTTTAACTTTTCCAAGTGCTTGAGAGGATATCAACTCGTTTTATTTGAAGAAAATCTCCCAAAACACAATTTATGACAGACTGTGATATTTTGAAGTGTGGGGGAAATAGTTGCTGGGGTGAAAAACTCCTTCTGAATATACTTGTTGACAAGAATTGTGTGGTGAAGACCACTCAAACAGAAGTTCCAGTGAACATGCAAATTTTTCAAGTGGCGAGGTGGCAAATTCCGTTCCCGTCCCTTATTTCTGATGTGCGACAATAATCGTGAATCTCCCGCAATTTTTGTGCGATATGCTAATCAATGGAGATTTGTTTTTGTTCATGCTCTGTAGTGAAGTATCTTGTATAACGTTCACAAATCTCTGTGATTTATCTCATTCTGCAAAAAATTTGGAAGAACGTTTGAAAAGTCTGGTTCAAAGGTTTTATGCTTGTAAGTGATTGATAAGACTTAATAAGTGTCCTGGACTCAGAATTAATTCAAAAATTTTGCTCACAACAAAGATTTAGAGCAAATAATCCTGTCTTACAAGAGGAAACAGTTGCATTCGATGCAGCTCCGACATTTTCGCCATTGAATAACAACGGCGTCCGTTGTCCAGCTTAAAATTCGCATGTATAATGCGTATGATTATATTTCAAGTTTCGAAAAGCCCTTTGCTGATAACTGTGCCTCTAGCAATTTTCGAAAATGTTTCAAAAAATTCTTGATTCTGCTGTGGGAGTCTCACTTCAGTTGTGAACGACAAAGTATCCAGTGCAGAATGCTCCACTTGTGTTTCCAAAGTGTTTGTGATAAATCTCTCGATTAAGATTGTAATGAATTGTGTTCTATCTTGCCTGCGTATATAACAGTAATGAGTGATATGGAAGGCATTCAACATCTTGATCCGTGTCAAAAAAGCGCAAAAAGAGTTGAAAATATGCTTATTTTCAAAGGTTTTCCGTTCTGCTAGATAGTACGGATTGCTAGGACCCATGCACGTTTTACTTACTGAGAATGAATATTAAAACTTTCTTCACACTGTCCTATTTTTCCGTGATGGTAATGACGAATGCTCCATCATCTAAATTTTACCATACAGTTGTCAAGACAACGCTCTGCGTAGGCTTAAAAACTTGTTAAGAACTCCGGAAGCTGCTCGCATTTTTCTCTTTGTTGGTACTTCTCACTGAGAAGACCTACTTGTGAGTAAATCTTTAAGGGTTTACTCCGGTTAGATACTGACCTCGACAACTTTCTATAAAAACCAAAGATTATAGAATATGTGTTTCTTGGTCATCTACTTATTTTGCAATGTCGTCAAAAAAACGTATGAAAAATGAACTGGAATGCATAACATCTCAGGCACGTAGCCCACGTGTTGATATGTAAAGTTGTTTAGATGGATTGGGCGTTCTTTCTACTAGTAATACGTTTGTAGAAGCTCCTTAAATAATGGTCTACTTTTCCGTAACAATAAAGTTTTTGCAGAGGTTTCACTGTATACCTGCCAATAAAGCCCTCTGGGATGTTTAAATACGGGACTGATGACACCGATAGCAAAGCGTTTTCTTCTTTCCGTTAGTCAAAATCTTTTCATAGAACAAACTTCCTATTGAAACAACGTTTTTTGAGCTATCAAATGATCACAACAACGTAGGTAAACTAGGAAAAAAGTGCCTCAACATTATTGGAAATGGGTTCCATTTTGCAAGATTATGTTTTTCTCAAGAAAGAAAATATCGTTTCTACACGTGGTCGTTCTTTTTACCAAAAATATCACCTGTCGTACCGTTGATCGCCGAGTGACTCGAGCGAGCGCCAGCAACACTTTCATGTTTCCCTATGGCCTGCAAGAGTGGTCCAGTAGGTCTTCTTCGCTATAGGAATTCGCTGAGCATCATATCTTTCTTCTTGCCTTTCGTAAAGAAATCGGATCAACTGTTGGTAGTCTTTCTGTAGAGCGCTTGATATCCCGGGGAATCCAATCGGCAACGGCTCTCTTTCGTCGGTCGTCGTTCAAGCATATCACGTGTTCGGCTCACCTTATTTACTGAAAGTACTTGTATAAAAGTTCCTTATGTAATATTCTATCTCTTTGTAGTTATTAAGTGCCTCTAACATAAAACTTTACTAATAAGGACCTATATTCCCTATGCGATGCCCAAGTGACTGAAGAACTACTTTGAATTCAAAACGCTCTTATATATCGTTCTGAAAAATTTGTCAAAAGTCAAGCAAAAAGCCGTCTGCAAACCAAATTTGAGCAAACAAATCAAACGAGTGCGAAACATAATTCCACTTTTGCTGCTACAGTACAGTAAGGAGGGATTCTTCTAAAAAACATAGCACATTATTTAGGCTGCCAGGATTTCAGCCTTGGATTGATTAGTGAAACGTTAAGGAAAGGTTTCTGTCCAACAAGACAGGTCCGTCTCATTTAGAAGCGTCAATTTAAATAAATCAGAAATCAACAACCTATTTTTCAGTGGCTAATATGTGTTGATTGCAATGGCTCCTATCTTAAATGGGAGAAGGGATCCGAAAATCTGACCTGTGGCAACGATCGAAAACTGAATGCACCGTTCTGCACCTCAAGATGTCAGCGATCCTTAGGCTGTACGCCTAATACGTTCTGATGACAGCGGATGACGATAGACGTAAGCCAGGAGAATCCTATGAAACGTCGAACACACAATAAGAATTCCTCCTGATACAGTCCGACTTGTTCACGAAAAAACTATAGCATGATGTCCAAGCAATCCCTTAAATGAGGAGGACTTACTGAGGCTGTTTGACATATTAGGGAATAGGGAAAGCTCCGTTCTAGTCACTCGACAATCAGCGAGACAAGAGATGATGCAGTTGATGGCATTCCATACAAAAAACGTCTTGAAATTCGCGGATCTATGACAAAGTTGTATAGTAATTGCAGGGCGAATACTGTAGCAAAATTGTTCGTTCTTCGGCAATTGAACCAAAGCGACACGGAAGTCTCAAACCATGAAACGGCTGTAAACGCAATGGCTTTTCAGCTTCAATCGCGGCCTATAAAACCCATAAACAGGTTTATGATAATACAGCGTTGACGGTGTTTTCGACTTGTCATTCGCGAAATAGTTGAAACAAAATTCACTACATTCCAAATCGGAGACTTTTCGCCAGGACTTTGGAGATGAGTACAACATTCTGCTTTGAACACTATGTCGTTTTCTACTGGGAAAAGACTTCCACAGCGAAAAGACGATTTCTCAAAACATTTCTCACAACGATTGCAAAGAAAGTTCTGGGGCACTTCAATAAGCATGGGATAACGCCTATGCATATCATGGAAATATTAAACTTTCTCATGTGGGATTTTCCCGCTATGGGCCTAGATATTATTCGTCTTTATTTTCACTTTGTTACAAGTCTCCGCTCTGTTTAACGACATAATCGCAGATCGTGTTTTCTTGAGTCATCGTGGAAGGAATGATCTTTCACATCGAGCTACAGTCGATGAAATCAACGAGTTGAAAGGGAAGACACAATAGGGAAATCTGCTGCTGAACGGTGGTTCGCTTCTCAGACGGAGATCCTGACCTCGAAGATAAGCTTCGTGCAGGGCATTCAACAAAGTTTGAGTCGTTCGATGAAGCTGAAGAAGCATGTAAAGAGTTATTTGATCCGATGTCGAAAGAAATGTACTCCGACTACCTTCGAAACTTGGCGGGCCGGTGAGAGAAAGTCATAGAAAACGATGGCTTTCATTTTGAAGAATACTTATAATTGCTTTTGTCTGGAATTAATGCATGAATTTTTAGTTTCTTACAAGTACTCCAGAACTTTCTTTTGAACCTAAAAATCTGTTGGAGATGCATGATCATTAAAGAGCTCTTCAAAATTCGAAATCTCGGCCATCGTATGCTCCGCAACAATTCAGTGAACATGAGGATGGGTCACATTATCCAACCGGGAAAATGTCGGAATGGCGTCAGATTTTGTTACTTTTTTCTCTGTAACACAGCAATGTAGGCTTGAAGCGTTACTGTGGGTAGACATCTTCAGGTCCTTAAAGCTAGAAAACTGATTGAGTCAAATTGATTACTTCGTGTAGTGAAGAAAACTCCGAACTTTGAGGAAGATTTTTCAAAAACATCATAAAAATGGAGAGACCACTAAAGAGACTGTAACCACTGCACAAAGAAGTGAAATATCTGTATATGAAATGTGCAATAACTTGTTTTGTTTTGCCTGCACACGATGCAGAAAATGCGGAAAGACGGTGTTCTGTAAACATCCACCTTGAAACGTTCGAAAAGATGAACAGGGTAGCATCTGCTTATCATCACATCAACTACATTCTTAAACATCGTCCGTTGCGCTTTCCCACTTCAATACATTGGCGATTTCATCGATGGAAAATATTGTCCTATCTCACGGCAACATTTGATGTCTTCATGCAGCTGTTCATTCTAGGACCCAATCGCACGATTTTCCGTTAACGTCCTTATATTGGTGGATTTTTACTAACATCTAATTACTCGCCTATTTCTCAGCCATATTATAAAAATTCTATAGATCTACTCAATTTGGCTATCAGTTGACCACTCCATTGAAACTATAATTCATGAGCGTGCTAAATGTAAGAGGTAACAAGAACATCAAAGTTTCACACAGTTTTTGCTTAGAAATTTGTCACCGGAAAACTTTGCAGTGAGAACTGCCCTTCGCTTTTATCAATCGATATCTTCTTTAGAAGACTTTTTCTCAGAATTGCAGTTGTGATTCAGGCACTTTGTCGATTGTCGCAGCATCAGAAATAAGAAGGCGGGAACCGAATATAAGCCGAGCAACTTGAGAAATTGGCGCATTCATTGGAATTTTTTTTTAACTTGTCGCTCCCCGCAGTCCATTTTCATTCAAGATTTGACAGAGATTTTCTCACCTCGATAACTGGTTTTTTGAGCATCGCATTAACACAATGTGTAACGAAATACGCATTCAAAGATTATGTTCTAAATTAAACGAGTTAAAGATCCTTTGAAGCACTTGAAAAACCCAGAAAAAATCAAAGACAAGCCAAGGAGAGGTCACCCTCATATAAGTGCCAAATCTGTTGTTATCTCGTGGATGATCTCACACAAAAGATCTAAGCAATAGTCTTAGTTGAGTCTATGATACATATTCTTTTTTAGGAAAATGATTATTCTTACAAACAAGGCAGGACCTTCGAGCGCTCTATTCATGATTTTGTTGTTAGTCTCAATCTCAGCCGTGCTTGGATGTGGAGTGATTCCTGGAGGTCAAAGTAATGAATAGGAATTATTATAATTCTACAAATATTCCCATTCTTAGATGGTTAAGAGCTCGAATCAGAATGACCATGCCTAGCGCTCCGCCATTGCTCAATTGTTGTCGCAGTCTGCGCTACCTATAGGCAGGGTTTTTAATTCAATATAACAAGAAAGATAAAACTTAGAAGGTTTTCAGTGCAGTGACTTTTGTGATTTAGCTAACACCAGGAGTTTATAAATGAACTTTAATGGGTTGACGTTTTGGAGTCTTCTTCATCTTGGAGCCCATGATTAGATGCGATTCTCCACCGTCGTTCGCTATCGTTGTGGTCTCGTCTTCGTTGTTGTGCACGTCCAATTTTCTGCAAAGGAACATAGCTCGAACGAAGAATTCTACTTAGCGATGTCATTGTAAACAAGATGACTGCCATACTAGTTGCCAGCGCTAGCTATAAGTTGGTAGTGGTTTAAATGACAACATGCCAGGACTTCACAACGTGAAATGTTGTCTGAGCCTTTCCAAAGTCGATGGCATGCGGTTGCCTAGATATTCATCTTCAATCTGCTGTTTGAAAATGTCACTTGAGAGCATTGATATATTCTGAAAGATCGCCGAAATGTACATAAGCCAGTGGCATGCTAAACCTTGAAAAGGCTGAAATAGCTCTCCGAATAGGTCGATGTTTTCAAACGAGATTTCCAAAACAATCGATTGAGAAACATTTTTTATAAGAACAATTCTATATCAAAGAACATTGCCGAGTAAGGTTTTCCATTCGGGCGGTGCTCTACCTAGTAAGACTCGACTTGAACGACAACGAAAACGAATGATTGTGGACGGTCGACTTGAATTATCGGCTCTGAAGAAACGAAGGCGTCGAAATATCGGCAGAATGAAGATCATTATTCAATCACGTGACATTAGCTAAATTATAAAAGAAGTGTTATTGAATGGTAATAACGAAAAGAGCCTGTTTTTGAACTAGTTAATAATTTATTTTACATCCATTCACTAGAAAACTATGAAATTTCGTTGCAGCGGGCACTAGGACCTTCACTGCCAGCGGGCCCAGCGATTTACCTGTTATTGCGGTTTACACAGAAAACAAAGTATTCTCTACCTTATACCCTGGTATTGCAACCAGCAAGGATGCTGTTCAGGCATTTGTACAACGTTTTGTAATGCAAACGGTGAGTTTACAACTTAGGCATTCCATTTCTTTTTCGTGAATTCTGGAAAGAAATATGAGATGAGCTGCAAATTTTCACATATCGTCAGTCCCTAAAGCTAACCTAACTTGCCAGATTTCGCCTATGTTCATTGAAAATACTTCCGAGCCACACATCGAAATAGTGAAGAGTTTTACGTTTTAGGTCGTCGATGTTCTCGAAAGCGAAGGTCGGAGAGCACTCTTGCCTGACTTTGTGATCTCCAACATTCTGGGTCAACTTCAAGTCAATACCACTTACGAACCACTACGATGTCACATTTTATTGGGACCAGAGAAAATTCGTAAGTCTCCGGTAGTAGACATTCATTTAGGAAATTCCAATCCGAACTATAAGGGGCATTCAAAAAGCAGAGCTGTACTTATTTTTTCTTGTAAGCAAAGATATTTTCTATAAGCCTCTCATAAAAAATCTCAAAGTTTGATGAAAACTATCGTAGAGCCATAGTATCAAAATCTTTCAAGTTGAAAAAATCTTTTCAAATGTTTTACAGATTTTATTTTGAGAATGATGTAGTATTCGGTGTGTTAATAGGTGAAGCTTTGTAGGTTTTGAAAAGTAAAAGGAAATGGTGTCCAGCATTGTTTTGATTTTTCCAGTTGTCTAGTGCAGAGAACAAAAAATGTTCCCGAGACCTATAGTTTCTTGCAGAAACTATGAAGGAAAGTTGTATCATCGTCGGTAGCACGGTGACGGGAATTTGCCCGAGGGCTCGTGTGGGTGTGAAATGTGCGATAGTTGCAGAGGCTATCGACGTCAAACACTTGTCCCTCTCAGGAACTCTCACGGTTTGGACGGTTTTCTTATTTGCACAACTTCATTCTATAAAGAAAAAATTCCATGTAGACTACGAACATCGTCATGGCTAATTGGTCGAGGTCGATGTGGCAAAATGTTGTGGACAGAGCGCTTCGAATGTTGAGATCGGGTCCGTTTGGTTCTCATTTATTCACGGTAACGGTCACTGTCAGCTGAAATTGAAAAAGAACTGTGATTTTTATGAGACCAACATTTTTATCTAATCGATGTTCATTGTGGCAGTACACTATCAATAAACTAGCAACCATATGGTGTTGAACAATCAGAGTGGAGAGCAGTGAATATTGAAATGCACAATGTGATGAATTTGTGCTTACAACTTTACTTGAGAATAACCGGATTTCTGCTGTGAAATAAATAATATCATAAGGTTAGGAAGAGTAGCTGGAATTGATTTCACAGCAGCGTCGCTCTGAAGTTCCAGCTTAAAATTCACTCAATCGCCTGTCAAAAAGTGACCAGATCCCTTGTTCAGGCATTCAAATTTTGCGTGCTCTAAAATTAATGCCAATGATTGTGCTCGCTTTTA
>JAHQIW010000178.1:0-158744 GCA_019055375.1 Parelaphostrongylus tenuis | reverse complement strand
GCTTATAAAAGTGGATACCTTAAGAGCGTAAGAAAAAAATTAAGGCACCCTTCTACTAAAGGAACAGTTATTTTGAGTAAAAAAAGCTTTTGAGGCAAATTATACGTTAATAAAGTACTTTAGAAAGCATAAGAACTTTATCTGCGTCTAATTGACTTGGGCAATAAACCAAATTTCTCTATATCAACAACGAAATTCTTCTAGCCAACAACAAAAAATGACGTTATATTCAAGATTATTCAATTTTTTGATCACGTTAACATGAACATAATGCGAATGTTGTAGTTAATTTAGTTTTATGTTGCAGTTAAAATTACGGAGGTCAATCGTTGTAAAAGGAAGTGCTTATTCGGGATCGAATCCACGCGTTCCCGAGTTCATATGTTTGCAATGGTACTGACGCTATTCAAAAGTGCACTACAGTTACGCGCCCTTCATGAATAAACATTCACGATGTGACATTTGGTTACTCATAAAGGCTGACTGAGACGATTCGGTTTATTTTAAGTCTTAGGGAGTTCAATTTTAGATTTTTCTGAATTTATAGAATTTTTCCGTCGGTGCCATAATATTCGACACAGTTAAGTCGTGGTCAAATGAATTTTGCAAATGAAACGGTAACTTATATATCCAAGTACTTTTCAACGCTCGGTTCAAGCAGTTAATCAGCATGGTTCTTCGAAAAAGGTATTGTTAGGAAAAAATTTGGGTTACATTTATTACCATGTTAGATTGTTGAATGCATGAAGAATACGTTTTCACATATGAGTGCCGCTACTAAGATTTCACAGTGCATAACCAACAGCCCAGTCTTTTTAGTTTGGTGAATCCGGATTGGAATAAAATTATCAAAAATATTGAAACAAAATAACTGTATCTAGTGGTACTCATTGTCAGCTCAAAAAGTCGATATAAAGCGAGCGATACCGTCGAAACGTATGTTGGCTCTGACGTATCAGCTCAAAAAGTTTCTAAACTTTCTCACAAACTATATTGAATCTTTTATAAATAAAGCATTACTGTGACGTAAGCACCGTACATTTATGATTTAAGGAAGGGTTTCCATCGTATCTTCTAGGAATGCATCAAATTCTTGCTAAGATGCTCAAATGACTCGTTTTAAAATGATCTATCAAAAAAGTCCTAAACACCTCTTTCATTAGCTTCATAGTCTTACATCGGAATTTACGGAGGTAGTGCAGTTTGGTCGAGCGTAACTTCTTTTATGAACCAGAAATGGCCATTCCTATGGAGTTTTAAAGGTGTTATAACAGCTAGCTATTGAGATTTGGAGACCGTATGCTGCAACAATGTGAACATCGTCCTTTATTCAATACTCCTGCATGCTTCCCGTGTTTTTGTATATCGTTTCACACTCTTCGTATTTATTATATCACAGGAATAACTCCTCTGCAAGTTCTCCTCGATCGCATAGTATAGGACGACACTTGGCCATACCCTTTCACGTTCTGTTCACTCTAGATGCTCCTTTCGAGCAGATAACTCAAGCTTTTCATAACTCACTAACTTCGTATACCCCATCAGCAGTAGATCGCTCCTGAGTGATTCACCAAGTAAGTGCTGTTCTATTACCCCATTTCTGTCAACACCTTGCGATGGCGACCACGATCATGTTTTCCATGACTAATGAAACCTCTTGCGTTTCCTGTAACACTCAGGCACATGATTGCAAAGTATTCTCCATTGTCAATAGCTCTCCTCACTGCTAATAAAGCTCGGATCTTTCATGTTCACTAGTTATGCCACTGTTTATGTGTTTTGATAACTGCGTGCTTTGTATTGTCACTTCGTTTATGTTGAATCAATCTTATTCTATCTGAGCATTAAAGTGCTTAACTTTGGAGTATGTACTTGCGCGAATGAAAGGCCTAGAGCATGCCAAAAGTCAACTACTAGAGAAGGCAGAACTAATATGTCGCGGATTATGAGAAATGCTTGCTTCATTGATACTTAGGTTTTTCCACGGTGACAGTTTTCTATCTGATGGCAGCAAATCCTGCTACTAGTCTATCGATGGAGATATAATCACTAAAAAACATCGTGTTGCTGAGGAATTTGCTCTCTGAAAAGGACATACATCTTTCACAACTGAGCAATCAGACTAAATGGTGAATATAAACTCCTCTAGTTTATCTGCGTAATTGCCCAGATCAGCTTCAGTGTAAATAATAGAACATTTGAGTATATGAAATATATCAAATAATGGAGTCAGCAGCACAGCTGTGCTAGTGGACAAGCTTCCTCTAAAGTCCTAAAATAGCATGGCCTAGTAAGAGCCTTGTCACTGCCCAAACTCTCTAAGCCGCACACTCTCTTCAACAGGAATATTTTTTTTCCGAAAACCTAATCTTGAGTGAGAATTTGGCAACAACATCTTATTTGACTGCTTTCTTAGCAGAGTTATAATGCTGCAACTATATCTACAATAATGTTGAGTTGTATGCAAGACTTCAAATCTCAGTTGGAGTTGCACTCGTGTCTCAACTTTTCCAGGACACCTGATAACTGCTGCATTGCCGGAGCTCATGTTTGCTACCGTTCTTCCTGTGATGCGTGGTATAGATTCTTCATTAACCAGTCGCCATCGGTTTGGCCTGATGAACATATTTCGGCATTGAATTCTATTATGTGACAGTTATGGATATACGTGATCGACAAAAACTTTTTATTCAATGGCTCTTTTAGCCGTGGTATGGTGTGACAATTATATCCAGTAGCCCACTGATGAGGGGTGATTCGTGTCCAACACTCTATATATATGTATATGTATGCACTATATATATATATATATATATATATATATATATATATATAATATATATATATATATATATATATATATATATATATATATGTAGTGCACAGCGCTATACGTTATAGGTATATTATAAGACCATACCACCGCAATAGGCGGTCAAATAAGTGAAATCCGACTGATTATATTTCTATATATAGCAGCGCATGTGGCGCAGTGGTTAGATGTGCTCTGCGTCGCACACGAGGTCAATGGTTCGATCTCAGCTCATGACTCACCAAGCCATCCATCCTTCCGGGGTCACTAAATTGTATCAAACTGGTCTCGGCTTTTCTGGGAGGATGAGCAGCACTGACTCTATTGAGCGCGAGGTCACCGCGAGTCACTGTAAAGGCCAGAGATTCATTCAGTCACCTCAAACGAAGTTAAAATTTGAAACAAATGCATGGCGCATCTCTCAGGGATTGATGCACGCCGAAAGTTTTATCCGTTATATATATATATATATGTATATGTATATATATATATATATACATATATATAATTATATATCCCTCTTTGAGGGATCCCGCCCGGTTAGTCGCGAGGGCACGTGGCGCGTCCCCAGGTGGTGGATAGGGGAATAAAACGCGAACCAAAAGCGACCGTGTGCTTCCAAGAGACGCAGGTGGATTCAGGGACGAGCTCCCTGCTTCTGCAGCGCCGACTTGACAAAAACTCTATTTCTACGAGTCAAGTCGGCCAAAAGCCTGCAATCAAGCGGCTGGGAAGTACATGGGAGGCGGTTAGGAGTCGCCTCCAACAAATAAGCTCCTCCCGCTCCTCCGAGAGAGACTGGCAAGCTACTCGTGAGTACCCAGCCCCCACGTTTAGAGCCTGGCAAGCTATACGTTGGGTATCAAAATGCCAAAAACAGTAACAAATATGGGCCTCATTCCCCTGACCCCGAAAGAGCCCCTGGTACGGCAGCGCCAGGTAGGACGAGTACGGAGAGGCTGCTAAAATCTCAGGGCCGAACTAGGCTGCCAAGATCGAAACGGACTAAAATGACGATCTGTACCTACAACGCAAGAACCCTTGCTCAACAATCCGCTGTAGAAGATCTATTGATTCAAGCAAGAAGAATAAGGTACGACGTCATTGGCCTGGCTGAGACGAGAAGGCGCCATCCTTTTCACGCTGTCTATGACACCGGAGAAGAACTGTTCCTTGGAACATGCGATCGCAGAGGTGTCGGTGGCGTTGGCGTCCTCGTCAAATCGAATTTGACCGTGAACATTGATTCGTTTGAACAACTAACAACCCGTATCGGACGATTACGGTTGAAACGATGTGGTTCTATGCCGGCTTTGACCATCTTCGTTGCTTACGCACCAACATCAAGCTATGACGAAGACGAAGTCGAAGCGTTCTATATGGACCTCGAAAAATTCTTCAGAGAAGATCATACATTCTTCAAGGTCATTGTCGGAGATTTTAACGCAAAAATTGGACCTAGAAGAACGTCTGAAGAACGTCACATAGGGACCCACGGACTAGAATGGAATGAACAGGGTGAGAGGCTATCTGAGTTTATCATGACGACCCAAACCATCCATGGTAACTCGCAATTCCAAAAGCCTCTTCTCAGCGATGGACGTGGGAGTCTCCCAGTGGAGAGTACCATAACGAAATAGATCACATCATAGTAAATCGAAGGTTTTGCCTGACCGACGTCGCTGTTGTTCCTAAGTTCTACACGGGATCAGACCATCGCCTCCTTCGCGCAACGTTCCGATTTTCGAGGAGAGGAGAGAAAGCCGCTAAATTCAAACAACGAAGTCCCAGAACTACCATAAACTGGGATGTATTCAAATCATTAGTCGGCTCTTGGGAAGATACCGTTGTCGACAACATCGACGAAGAATACGATCGACTCGTTGAATATCTTCACGTTAGCGCTATAAAAGCCGAGAGTCCTAAGGTCACGAAGAGACGCTTGTCTCCGCAGACACTCGAGCTGATACGTCAACGTGGAATCGCACGAGCTGCAGGCAACCGAAACCTTACGTCCGAACTTGCGAAACGATGCAGAGAAGCGATAAAAGAAGACCTCAAAGAGAGAAGAGCAGCAGTTATGGCAGAAGCTGCAGAAGCTGGGAAGAGCATTCGCAAAGCCCAGCGAGGCTTCGCCAACTATAAGACCAAGATGATTGCACTCCGATACCCTGACGGGACACTTACAGCTTCGAGAAGGGCTATGGAGAAAATCATCCACCAATACTACTCGGATCTCTTCGCTAGCCATGTTCTCTTACCGTCATATAAATTGAAAGAGGACGAATATGTCGTTCCACCGGTCCTCCCTTCCGAAATCCGACATGCTATATCGTCGGTGAAAAACAGAACAACACCCGGTCCAGACAGGATTAGACCAGAACATCTGAAGAACCTGCCGCCAGTTCTCATCAACACCCTGGCTCGGCTTTTCACTCGCTACCTGTCAGAATGCAAGGTCCCTATTCAATGGAAAACCAGCAAGACCGTATTGTTGTTCAAAAAGGGAGACCTTCACGACATAGGCAATTATCGCACAATCTGCTTGCTGTCCGTTGTCTATAAACTCTTTACTCGAGTCATCCTAAACAGGATTGACAGAACACTGGACGAAGGACAGCCATGCGAACAAGCAGGGTTCCGAAAAGGATTTAGTACCATGGACCACATCCACACGATCACAAGACTCATTGAAGTTTCGCGAGAGTACAAACAACCACTCTGTCTCACTTTTATCGATCTGAAGAAAGCCTTTGATTCAGTGGAAACAGAAGCGGTTATAGAGGCTCTGGATAACCAGGGCGTCCCTACTCGGTACATAATGATCCTTCGTGAGCTTTATAAAGATTTCACGACCAAAATATCTCCATTCTACAACAATATCACCATTGACGTAAGAAGAGGGGTTCGACAAGGCGATACAATTTCGCCAAAACTATTCACTGCCACCCTACAAAACGTCATGCGAACATTAGAATGGGACGAAATGGGAGTGAAAATTGACGGTCGACAATTAAACCATCTTCGCTTTGCTGACGATATCGTTCTCATAACACCAAACATCAGCCAAGCGGAACGAATGTTGACTGATTTCGATAACGCCTGTGGAAAGATCGGTCTTCAACTGAAATCTAACGAAAACAATGTTCATGAGGAACGGATGGGTTTCTAATGCCCCATTCACGCTCAACGGAACGACAATCTCCGAATGCTCCAGTTACGTCTATCTAGGTCGTGAAATCAACATGATGAACGACCTAGCTCCAGAGTTGAGCAGGAGGAAACGAGCGGCTTGGGGAACGTTTAAGAGCATCGAAGATGTAGTGAAGAGGACAAAGAACATCCGACTCCGTGCCCACCTTTTCGACTCGACAATTATCCCTGCCCTAACGTATGCAGCAGAAACCTGGTCGCTACGTAAGCAGGATGAAAGATCACTTGCCGTTATCGAACGCGCAGTCGAAAGGTCGATGCTAGGAGTATCCCGTATTTCGCAAATGAGAGAAAGGATCCGAAGTTCCGACCTACGTCAACGATCGAAAATCAGAGACGCCGTTCTACACGCCAGGATATCGAAAATAAGGTGGGCCGGACACGTGATGCGCTTCAACGACAACCGATGGACGAGAGCCGTTACCGACTGGATTCCTCGGGACGTCAAGCGCTCTAAAGGAAGACCACTGACCCGTTGGTCCGATTTCTTCACGAAAGCGATGGAAGAAAGATATGATGCTCAGCGAATCTCCTAGAGCAAGGAGGACCCACTGGGCTACTCTTGCACGCGATAGGGAAAAATGGAAGAGTTGCTGGTACCCGCTCGAGTCACTCGACGATCAACGGGACGACAGGTGATACAGGTGATACATTATATATACATATCATATATACATTTATATATACATATTATATATAATGTATTATATATATATACATATTATATATACATCATAACATCATACCACCGCTGAAAGCGGTTTAATAAAAAAAATTTGTTTGATCATTCAATACCCAATATCTGTCAGCTTGAGTGGATTCGCTGTCGATACCGATAACCTTAGTTAAATTGTTGACGGTCGGTTGTGCTACAGATAGATGGGTTGTAGCGTAAAAAAGTTGTGTTATAACAGGTGTCGGTAGTGGCAACGGTTCGAGCACGCGCCACTGGATAGGATGAAATGTTGGTTAGAGCACAGCTGATGCAAAAGCTTTGCAACCTCACTTCTATGTCAGTAGGTATATCATAACATCATATCACGGCTAAAAGCTGTTAAAATAAAAGAAACTCCATATCCAGTAACCTTGAGTTATATGCAAAACGGAAATCTTCAGCCGTACGTTATTAACCCTCGTTTCACCCTTTCCGGGAGCGCATACAAAACGCTGCATTACCTGTATTGCTGTTGTGCTATCACCACTGGGCAGTACCAACAAGGTATGTTTATCAGCAACCAGCAAACAAACAAAGTGTGTTAACACGAACCCTCAGAAAAGGTGAACTCCAGGTTCAACTCTCGCAAGAGGCGAAGTTTTGACACATCACTCAACTTTATGGGATAAATAAGAATATATTGATACGACACCGGAGCATCTGCAATGAACAAGCTACTGATCTATTATAAGAGTTTATAAAGAAACATCTGTAAATTAGAAGTAATCTTTGAAATAAGGTGATTCTTGGATAAATCGGTCACTCTAGCAAATTAATTTTAACGCGAGAGTTCAACAGAAACTTCGCAGAGAAAGTCCGGGCTTCTTCCAATGGGAGGTGACAAGGAAAATGCTGTAAAAAGCTGAAAACGTCTTCTCTAAGTCGATTGGTCAAAATATGGGATGCATAGCACTATAGCTTTGATCGGTTTGTTGTAGAAACAGTTCAAATTATATGGAGCTTGTTCAGCTGACTTCGTTTGGTATAAGGATAGAAAGATATCATTTAGGTGACATCATGAACAGTTCCTGGCAAACAATACCTTAGACAACGAGGGTGAGAATGTTGTAAGCAATGTAGAAAGTGATGTTGATCAATGGCTGCCGATAAAATTTTTGCTGTGTGGAAAAGAATAAAAGTACAATTCACTGGATGCAAATGATTGATAGTCTTTGAGGTTTTTTTCCATCGTTTACACAAACAACACATGATGAGCATCTGTCTTTGACGGAAAGTTATAGGATGACGCTGTAAACGCAGTATCAGATTGAAAACTAGATTTGATGTATATATATGTTTTTTTATTGTTTACCAGATTATAATGTTTCGAGCGAGTTCTTTAAAGCAGTCGATAGGAAAGGTATAAAATGTACGTTTTATCAGCCGCGAGCAATCGACTGTACAACGTGCCCGTTTTATCACCTAGCGCAGTGTAAATATTTCGGTGTAGGTTCCTCTAGATGGGGAATATGTTCCCGCAAGGAACTGACTAAACCGAACGGTACCGTGCAAGTGACGAGGCTGTAATGCCAAAACAAGTGTCTTGCATTGTATAGGTGCCATGCCAGACCCAGTGAAAGAATTCAGAATACCTCATCAGATAAAACTATTTCTCGATCTCCTTATCTTATTCTATGTCATTCAAAAGTTCGTGATCTCCGGATCTTTATATGTAAGCCGTCTTAATTCGGTAAAGGTACAAAATTTTCTTTTACCTATGGACACTTCAAAAGCGCTAGCGTCTCTTGCATAAGTTCCTTGGATCACCCTGCCACCGAAAACGACGCATAACTTATGTAATGTACTTAATTACAAGGTAGTTGATCTACGAATTACACAGAGATGGTTCAAAAAGTTTCGTGAAGACGACACCAACACGTCAAAATCGGCTGCAACAGCTTATCTGGTGGCGTTATTCTGTGGCAAGACAACGCTCGCCCTTGCTCGTCTGATATGCAAAAGGTCTTAGAGTGGCAACGATTCATTAATCCACCGTATAGCCCCAGATGCTGCTCCAAGTGTTGACCATCTCTTCAAGTCGCCTGCAATATTCCTTGGAGGGAAAACGCTTTTTCAAATCGGTGATGTAACGCTGTATGGGTATTTTGCAGTATTATACCTTCATTTCGAGTGTTTATCAAGAACACGCTCGAATTTCAATAGATCTCTTCATTATTATTATTATTTGGCTAGAGACTAAAAGACGAAGGGTTCTGCCCTACTTACAAGACTATAAGGTTGAAGCAAGTGTATTGGGCTGTTCAAGAGCCCATCAACAGACCACATGATATGTTGGCTCAAATAATAATTATGAGTATTTTGCTTCGAAAACGCCAAAATTCTATCGTCGAGGCATTGAAAATTCAAGAGAACCATGCCAAGATATGAGTGATTTTGATGGTGCATATTTTGATTGAAACATTTATTTGTTAATGTTTAATGAAATGTTTTGATTGGAAGTTTTTGACTCGAAAACATAGTTGTCAATCTTATAAAATTGAAAACTGACGCATATAATGTTCATAAGCGATCCTCAGCTAAGCTCAACGTAGGAGATCAGCATACTAATCTTGTTCACAGATCACACAAAGAAATTACTGAGAGAAGGATTGTCATCATGAAAACGACAAGTTGGCATGCCAGTTCCCAAAAAGCCGATTTTTCAGAGAAAGTGTTAGTTAAGGTCAGTTCATTTTAACAGTAAGTGCCGTCTTGTATTGTAAGGCAGTGATGAGTGACGGATCTCAACCGTGTGGAGTCACACTCCAATGAATTTGATTCGATGCTACTGCGAAGAACGACATTACAGGAAAACAATAGCTGAAGGTTCAAATGAGATTTTTGGTGGCCGTCAATTAGACAATACTTTAAAAAGTTAGCCAAACAAAGATCATATACCAAATTGTGCTAATTCACTAACAAAGTTGACTTAATAATGCATAATGCTTACTACACATAGCTTACTTGCATTTTTGAATAAAAGGTGAAGGGAGTCTTGTAAAAAACCGACGTTTTGATGTTTTCTAGAGCTTAATGTCGTTACCTTTCCTAAATGATTACAGGAACACAGGGGAAAGCAATCGCATGTTGAACTAAAAAACATAAGGTTAGTCCACCGCAGTCGCTAAGAAAAGTAATTTTTCTTCAATTTTGATAATTATATCACCAAATTTTCACAGTTTTGTAGATTTAAAGTTTGTTGAAGAGAAAAGGGTGGGAACGTGGAGGTTGTCACTCGGATGTGAGAAAATAGAAATTTAATTTCCAATACAACGTTGGAAGTAAAGAGTGTAAGTTGGATTCATATCGATTAGCGGTAATGGGAATTAAATATGCGAATCAACATAAAAAGCATAAAAAAAGTATTCAATGCAGGAAAAAATTGAAAATCAACTGAGATATGGATCACTATTTTGTTAAATAGAATGGTTTTCCTATTACAGATCTCCTTCATTGAGATGCTTTCAGGCGATTAGCAGCGATGTTATGTGGTGCATTTTCAACTAAGAATTAGGTTTACTAGGACTAGGGAGATATTGTGACTCGCCCTGAGGACATGGATGAATTCACCACATTAAGTTGTTTTCTAGCCACATGTATCTGTGGGTATACATAAATGCGTAAGTTAGTTTACTGCACTTGTATCCTCCATTTCGAGTAGGCCAAAATCCTGAAGTTGATGTGGATTTGAAGTAGGAAGTGATTCCGAGATACCTCTAACAAGTGTGCTACATCTACTACGGCAAAACCTGGTAAGTTCTCGGTGACATTCAGCACTCACGCCAGAGCTTCGGCAAGTTGCTCACCAGCATTTATTCCTTACAAGCAGATGAAATATAGAGCACTACTCTTCTTACATTGCAAAGGCTATCTATAGATCAGATGCTTGAGATGGCAAGAGTTTGCCAAAATCTCAAGAGTAATTCAATATGCCGATCAAATCTGGAAGGGGACTCGGACGATTCCTACTTAGACGGACTCACAGACTGGATCCTGTTCTATGATTGATGATCTGATGAATCAGGCTAAGAAGATTAAGTGCTATGCCGTCTAAGTGGCTGAACGAAACAATCCTATCAATTCAGTGTTATTTACGATCCCGAAAAATACCTGTCCATCGCATCATGCGACCATAGAGAATTTGGAGGCATTAGTATCCTTGTTGACACAGAGTTGCCCATGTTCAACGATCCCCGTATAAAAGCAATGATCCGAATCGGACGCTTACGATTGAGAAGAAGTGGCCTATTTTCAGAATTGGTAATCTTCGTCGTCTACGCCCCATTATGAGTTATGACGAAAAAAGAGGTGAAAGCAATCTATTTGAGCTGGAAGAAATTCTCAGTAAAGGCCATATCTTTTGTAAGGACATCACTAGGAATTTCAACGTTAAGATTGAAACCTGGCAAAAAAACATCTTGATGAGGAGCAAAAATTGGAAAGAAATGAGCAAAATGAGAGAATGAGTTCATTGAGATCACCAAGAAGACCGATGGTAACTCACGGTTACAGAAGCTTTTTTCGAAACGTTTTAGGTTGTAGCCAACTAACAAAACGTTGAATTGAAAGCATATTTATAACATTTAGGAAAAATATCGTAATACAGTAAATTGAAGGTTTTGTCTAGTCTCTTTGATCATTGGCCACATAGGATGATCATCGTTTCAAAAATTTTTTCCCAGAAGAAAAAAGAGAACGGCTCAAAAGATTTAGTCATAAAAAATCCTTCTACATCACAAATCGGAGTTTTGTACATATCTTTGATGAGCCTTCGGGAAAGTGCCTTTGTCGAAGGAGTTTGTGAGGAAAACCTCCAGCTCAGTCAATACGCTCACATTGGTGTTAGAAAACTTAGAAGTTCGCATATCATCAACCGAAATCTCTCTCTAGAAAACTTGAGCTGACACGAGAATTTGGAGCCGCCTGATCCTCAGGATATGGTCTATATATACTTCATCATCTTAGTTAGCGAAACTACGAAACTGTAAAGAAGCTCAAAGCAAGATATTAAGCTGAGAGCGGCAACGATGGGTGACTCCATGACGGTTAGAGAGCTGTATAAAAGTTCTAGGATCATGATTTCATAGAAGGCATCATCATCAGTGCAATAAAAGGCTTTGACGAAAACCATTCAATGTTGTATAGTGCAGAACTCAAAAAAAAAAACATGGATAACTCAAATGGACAATTGAAGAGTGAAAATATCAACCGGTAGCTATAATGCCTTTGCTTCGCTGATGATATGCTTCTCAAACTATCAAGCATTAGTCGAGCGCAACGAACCGGTTTCGACAGCGCTCGTAGAAAAAAAAAGTGTTGAATTGGACCTCAAGGAAAAAAAGGTATGAATATTGGCTAAATGCAGAGTTTTAATGCTTCATTTGGACTCAAAAAATTCATCATCTTCCGTTAATTCGTGAACAACTTAATATTGAAATTTAACAGAGGGTAACGAGAGTTTTGCAAAGCCAACAAACACCAAAAGGGCAAAATGATCACCGAGTCCTATAGCGACGTTTTTGACTGCAACATTGTTTATTTCTCTAATGTCACCTCAGAAACCTGAAACATCATAGCAGTGGGAGCAAAGATCACCCAACGTAATCTCCGTTACGCTATCAAATGCACTCTTTGCGCAAAGTATCCCATATCACGCAAATCAGAGAGGAACCCATAGTTCTCAGTGACGTTGACGATTAGAGATCAGAAATGCCGTCGTATAGGTCACTATGTTGACAGTAAGGTGAGTCTGACTAGGGTTGCTTCTTAGCAACAAATGAAAACTGATCCGCAGGTGATTTTGTCTCATATGTAATACCAGGTGGGCAAGCAGCAAGGTCTTTGATCCAGCTTGATAACCGGAGCTTTGGACAAAAATTCCAGAAGAAAGATTTAGGGCATCGAATTTTTTGTAGTTCAGAACGCAGCGGGCTACTTTAGCTCAACACAGACCCAATGGAAGACATCGGTAGTTTCCGTTCAACGAATGGTTTTGGGACTAGTGACACAAGTGAAAATTTCACATAAAGAAGAGAAGGTGAAGCTCTCGTTGATTGAGGGTGCAGTATGCATTGGACTTCCTCGTTAGAGTTAATGTCATATTCCAAGTTGAATGATTAACGATGGCCGTGCGATGTATCAAGTCATTGGCGCCCTCACAGACAACTTGGCACGAGTTTGCGACTCTGGAGGAATGGAAGGTATGGCTGTGATCTAGGTTCGGCGATCGAACCAACGACCACATATGTATTGAAGAACATCTTTAACCCTTACTCTACATGCACCTTCACTCTAAGAAGTTTTCAGGTAGTAATAAAAGTGGTGAGATATGTCGTTCATATGAAATATATTCTTATGTGATAGACATTTCGGATGTAGAAAAGTAAGGAGTGTTAGAAAAACTGTGCAGTTGGAAAAACTAAACTGGCTAGAGTGGAGTAGAATGCATAAGAAATGACACTGGAATGTTCCAACTACGCCAGCATTCTAAGTCTCAGATATGTACCGGTTTCATTTTAGTAGATAATCTTGTAAAGTTTTGATAAGTAGAGGTCTACAAAAGTAAATTGGATAATTACGGCAATTTTTTGATGATAGCGAGCAGTACATTACGAGTTAGGCTTCCAACAAGGTGATGTGACGGGTTTGTTGTTCTTATTGGCCAATCGTATTCACAAACCTGAGATCATACGATGGCAGTGCATCTAAGTATTTGATGATGTCACATTTATGTGCTGTTTATAAAAAGCAATTTCTTCATGTTTGTTAACGTCTCAATTTATTTGCGATTTTGAGTGAATTCTGTGGAAAATGTCCCTTTACAAAATGCCCAATTTTTTATAACACAGTAGATTATTAATTTGAAAACATATTTTAGGCTTTTCATTAGATCGCTACCATGACACTTATGAAGTGCTAGACGTACATTTCAGGCTCTCAGCCTCATAACTAGCACGGTGCCTATCGCTTGAGGCAATCCTTCGTAAGAGGATATACCCGTTATATATAAAGGAATCGATGAGCAAGATGTTACACTGAAAGCGCAAGTTAAAAAGAACACACTCGCACTGCAGGGATAAGCATGTTCAGTAATATCAGTAACTTATTCATGAAAGTCAATATTTAGAGAAATTTAGGAAATCTCGGCCTTGAAAGGGTTTTCATTCTCGTTCTTCACATATGTGAATGAGTTTTATTATATGAGGAAGTTGAACAAAGGCGGTTGAGTCCATTATTATGAATTTGAGAACCAACATCGCTTCAATCCTACCACATTTTTCAAATATTTTTACTTATGTTTTCTGTATATTTGTGGTTCTGCTAGTGTTTCTCGTTCGTTTTCTTTTGATAGCGTTTTTTTCATAATTATACTGACATGAGATTTTTTCCTTTATTTTCTTCTAACTTGTTCGGTATGTGTATATTCTTAGGTACACAAATTCCTAAAGCCCTTTTTTGCTGGACAAAGTTGTTCTCTTAGAATTCGAATAAATATTCAAGATGATTATTACGACAATTCTAAACGTGCTTGAATTGCTTGGATGATTGTATTGAATTGAATAGAATGAAAAAAAAAATTGAATTGAAATGAAAATAAATTGACAAGTTGCTAGAATTTTGGAAATACCTTCTAAATGTGTTTTGACAGCGGAAATATAATTTTATTTCACCAATTTGTTTTGTTTGCACGATTTGGGCCTGTTGGCAGCTTTTTGCTGGATTTTCAAAAATCAATCAATAGCTCAAACTTCATCAGTTCTGAGAACAAAGTTAATTCTAGAAAAAGTCTCCAAAGCGCTGTAAGAGCGGAATGAAGATCACGTTTCACATTCAAAGTGGAAAACCTGAGTCATCAACGCCACAGCGGTTTTTTCACAACTTCATAAGGGGTGTTTGGGAGAGAGATAAGAGCTAGTTCCTATAGGACGACAGAATATAATTTCTTCTACAATCCCAAAACAAAAATTCTACAAAGATTCTCGTAGCCGGAGAGAAAATCCCAAATAATTACCAGAATCAAGCCCTTTCGAAATGAGGTTATATTGCTGCGCACAGCTCTATTAGAGAGATTAATAGCTTCGTTATTTATTGGAAATTTTTTACCGCTTCGAGAAACTTTTCAGATTCATTTCATTGTCCTTGTACAACACGATTTTCTTTGTACATTCATATGCTTTTGTTGCGTATATTTTTGAGTACGTAACGTAAAATTCTTCTCGCTTTATGAAAGCTTTCCAAAAATCAAACCTAGCTTTAAGATAATCGCTTTTGAAGGTGTCGAATACGTTTTCAAACTGTGTTGAAGCGCCATCCACAAACTTAAGCCTGGTAAAAATTTGCGTTGAAGGCAAAAGGTAAACTCATTCTCGTTGCTACAACTCTCCAACAATGCCTTTCAAAAATCAAACGTGGTGTTAAAATTGCCGAGAGTTGGACAATCGAGCGATTTGAACCTCTATGAAAAAAAGCAAAGAGGGTCTCGTTTCTAACGGGTTAAACTTTCATTGACCAGTGATTCAGAACGGCTTTCTTTGATGTAACCATATTAACCCAGATTCGATGGTCTATAGTCGGTCGCTCTTAAGATATGGGTCGTCGTAGTAGGACCAATGCGATCTTTCAGATTGTAGTACCGCTCGAATGCTTCTTTACTGGGTAGTGCCGTTTTAACCCACTGGGCAGAATATGAAGGCGCCGGTAGCCCCGGTTCGCCGCGCACGGCATCACTAACCACTCGACACTACGCTAGCCTCGTGTCTCTGTCGCATCCATTGGGTTAAACAGCATGGTTGCCGGTTTACTGGCATTCATGGTGGTGTTGTTATTTAGCAGTAATACTTCCCACAGCTTTTTAACATCTTCCACAGTCATAAATAATTGTGTCTTTGAATACGACTGTAGCAAGGTATAGCTCCAACCAAATAGCGTTATTTCACAGTTATTTGTTCACGTGAAGTCTTTTTCAAGATAATCTTTGACCTCTGTCCCAACTGAATTCCCACTGAACCTTGAGTAGGCCTACTAAAGACTGCGCACGACTTCGCTACTGTGTGTCGCCAACTTTTCTGTACAGCAGAGATCGTTGCAGTACATTTGCGGTATCAGTTACCAGCCTCGCATAGTTGAACAACTTATTTGTTGTGCCGCAGGATCGATCCAACGGCCATGCATGTATCACGCCGCATTCTAAGTCAATGTCGGCAAAGCTATCAACTACCAAGCTGCACGGTGCTCAATGGCTTTCTTCCTTTTCATTTTTCTTGTTGTGAAACTGCCATAATTGATTATACCCGTTGAGAGCATAATTAACATATTTGCAACGATACATACTGATTTCTATACAAAAATCAAAATCCATAGACTACTAAAATGACAAAAGCTCTTCTGAACGTTGTCAACTCCTCAGTTCCTCAGTCACCTCAGTTGTTGAAAAGTTACCGTATCACGATTAAGGTGTTTATTAGAATTCTGATAGTGCACTTGAAAATTTAAAATATACTCCATTTTTTGAACAGCAGATAGATTTCTAGACATTAGGGAGCAGAAGCGATCACAGTTTCAGCTATTTCGCCTAAAATCCGTGTTGAATTTGTTTAAGCATATTATAAAAATATATATTATGTCTTGATTCCGGAAACCTAAACTGGTGAATCTATATACTCCAAGAGAGCTCTAAGATTATTGTAACGTCAGGAAGAAGCTTACAATAGCTGAATTAGTGAATTCGCAAAATATGAAGACGAATAAAGAAAGATCATTTATTTCGGATAGGTATGATCGTTGTCTATTAAGGTAAGTCAAATTAAGAGTTCTGATTTATAGCGGTAAGCTAATAGAGAGTTCTAATTCCTTTTCTGAGTTGCCATTTTGGTGCCATGTAGCTATTCGTTCTATAAAAATGACATCGAAGGGAATACAATGGTAAACTAGATCGATGCTTCCCATTTCATTATGGTAAAATGATGCACAGCTATAAATCTCCCTTTTTTAGTTGCCGATTAGTGCCATCTGCCTCTAGACCTCCATTCTCAACCCAGGAAATATGTAGAGGCAATTGGCTTAGTGAATTATAAAGAGGTCTGGCTGCCTTCCCGGCAGGTATCCTCAGTGCGGGGAACGGTACGTTGTGTTGCGTTATTCTTAGTGAGGCCCCACATTCGGATACAAAGCTTTTTCTCAAAGTGAAGAGAGGTATACCGGAGTGGCTAATGATACAGCTTTTTAGGAAACAAGGTGCTGGTGTGACTGCCTATCCCAACGTACCTGCAATCACGTGGAAAAGCGTTAGTTCAGACACTTTCGAGATTTCCAGGAAAACTGTCTCCACTAGCATTCTAAACATTTATAAAGAAAAGGAAATCCTAAGGAAGCAGGCATGTTAACAGACGAAATGTTGCGAGACTTTGTCGACTATGAATGCAAGAAAACAAATCGAATGCAGGAAATGCTGGATCTGCACAACAGATGTGACAAGGAATCATGAGAGTAAATATTAGGTGTAAAGTTATGACGCCGCCCTTTTTTTGCTGTAATAATAGTAAAAATAAAGATGTAGAGCTCTTTCTTTGCTTAAAATTGCGTCAAAAACGCTTTTTATTCATATGTTTTTATGTACAAAATGCTTTATGTGATGGTTTTATAGAACTTTGAGGTGAGGGCTTCCGTACCCGAAAAAACGCCTTTTGCTAGAATGTTACTTTGCAGATTTACTAAATAAGAATTGATCGATTTTAGCACCGTTCAATTGCGCTTATTCTTGCGAACGTTTTGTTCTACAAGTCCTCTATCTTGCTTTGAGATGGAGCTATCGTGAGAACAAATTCGCTTGCTACTCATGCATGAATGGCGCGTAGGGGAACGGTGCTAGTAGAGCGACGCACAGTATTGATGGAGCTTGAAGCGAGCTTCATCTTGAAGCAAGTGCAGGCAAGTTGTATACCAAATTGTCCGTAAGAAAAAGTGCAGCCAAACAATGTAAAGGTCATGAAATTTCACTGCAAAAAACCATAATAAAAAAAAAGCAGAACGGCGCGAACTTCGCAATATTGTTGCATGATAATGCTCAGTTTCATGTTGCAAAAACCAATCGAAAAGATCGTAAATGAGCTGAGGTGGGAGATTTCACTTAGTCCGCCTTATTTTCCCGACAGTCCACCGTCAGGTTACTACTTGAAATGACCAAACTCAAATTACAGACTAGCAAAGTTAGAAATAAAAGGCGCCTTTGGGTGCAAAAGCTGTCATCTTCAAAGTCTTGTAGGAATCGTCATGTAAAATATTTTGCATATAAAAACATATGAATAAATAGCGTTCTTAACGCACTTTCAAACAAAGAAAGGCTCCATATCTTTATTTTAATGCGTGGTTCAAAAAATGATTATCTAGCATATTTATTTTTACTGATATTACAGTAAAAAAACAGCAGAGTCATATTTGCACAGCTAATAAATTGTTGAAAACAATTAACAATTTGTTTATTTATTTATTTACACGACCCGTCATCAAAATTTTTATTGTTCGAATCCTAGTACCTCTAGTAATCGATTCGTTTTTCGTCATTCTCCTGAATGACATAGAATACTAGTAGAGAAAGTCTTTTTGCAACCTCGGGGATAGCCTAGCCGTAGTGTTCCAATGGGGCGTTCTTATTGACTGCCGGAGAGTGCAGGGGATTGAGCTCGGCTTCACGCGCGCCACGACGAGTATCACAACCACTCAAAAAAAAATCGTTGATAATAGTAATAAAATTCCTTCCAAAGGTACGTGTTCTTCTCCGCTAAGAGGTGAACCACTGGTGTACAACGTAGTTCACCTTCAGGGGCACTCTATGAGACTATAAACCACTGAAGACGCGAGGCATATAAGAAGCGCTAGCTTATGGAAACAGAATTAATGAGCAGGACTTCAGGAAAAATGATGAGTGTATATGGGAGTTCAGTGCAAAAAAACCTACTTGTATTGACATCTGTATCAATGCAACCTACACGGCAAGAAAATTTAATCAACGTTACATCGGAGTACTTGCCTAAGATATGACCTGTTAAAACTCCCAGACACAAGTATCTACAAAAAGTGTGATGGCAGAATGAGCGCAGCTAGTGCAATGGTTAGCACATGCCCCCGGAAAAGGTGAAATACGGGTTCGAACCCCGTCCGGCGTTCGAGGTTTTGAATATCACTCAACAATATTGGATATCATCTACATTTCATTATCTTACACCACCCGTCATCACAATTAACTGCGCTGATCCTAGCACTTCTTGTTTTTCATTTGTTCGGTAATCATCCCTCACAAAAATCACTGAATATTTGACGTGCTGTTTCTGCTGCTTAAGGTTTTCGTTTTCTTCAAGATATTTGCAGAAAGCTGGTCGAGACAAATCTCTCTGCTATCATGGACGTAACCGAGGTAAAGATTCCCCTTAGACATTCTTTTATTGACTCTAAGGAAGTATTAGTTTGGGTACTGAACCAGCTCATCTCTTAAACTTTGCTTCTTAATACACTGCATCAATAAACTCTGCGCTATTCGGTGAAATTCGAAACTTCTCTAGAAGTGATATGCGTAAAATTCCAAGTATTCAGTTCGAAAATATTATTCTACATTCATGCAACACTTTTTTTCGTAATGGAATACAAAACAGAACATCTCCCACTAAACCACTGTCATTTATCCTAGCTTTCGTCACCTACAGAACGTAAAGATACCTTTGGTTTCAAGTGTGTTTTGCAGACCATGCTTAATTTTAATGTGCTTGATAATCATTTTTTGAGCCATGCATGTGATCTTTCATAGGGCAACTTATAGCCCGATATACGTGTTTCGGTCTTAGCAGCCTCGTCAATCGGGCAGTATCCTTCGTCTTTATCTAACAGTCCTCTCGAGGTAACCCAACCCCTACAGAGAGTTAGCGAAGACGAACATTTTACACGTGCCATTAGCTGAAAATATTATTGAATGGACAGTGTTATAAACTCGATTGCTCTCAACTGAGTTTCGTTAAATATATCATGATTGACTGATTATCAAGCATATTGAAAGTTGGGCGTGGTTCAAGCAAATACTCGAAACGAAAGGTATGATATTTTTAAATGAGTGGGGGTCACGTTGATTTTGTGCGCGGCAGCGCGTCGAGCGTTGGTCGTCTCAGTGACAATGTGGTAGTTGCGCAATGAAAATTGAATTTTTATCGTCACTGTTTTCTTGAAACCACGCTCAATTTTCAATATCCTGCTGATTATCAATCATGATCTATTAAACGATATAGCCAAGAGCAATCAAGTGTAAATCATTGCATTTAGTGATGTTCTCACTAAATGGAACGGGTAAATTGTTCGCCGTCGCCAACTCTATATAGGAGTTGGATTCCCTCGAGGGATTGGCTAAATAAAGACGAAGGGTGCCGCCCAGCTGACAAAGCTGTCCATTCATGGCTCAAGAAAAGTTGCGCCTGACTATAAGGGAACAAATGAAAAGCGATACCATTCACCGGAGAGGAACTTTTTATATGAGTGTTAGTAGACATTCGAAAGCTTAAATCTCTGGCTACAACCCCGCGTGGCTAGTTTTTCAAAACAACCTTTTAAAGCGCTGTAAATTCCACAATAAAATTATGTTTCACATGACCACGCGTCTTTTTTTCTAATCTCGCTTATATTTCGAAGGAGAAAACTCCATCCTCAGAGTTCTAGTACTCAGACTATAGCACAAGCCTTAGAGAACTCGAAAATTATGCTTGCTTCTTAAAGAGCCCATTTGATCTATTGATCTCTTCTGGTATTTCATTTGTGCTTTAAACATCACCGAACAGAGCTCATTCCTTATACTATTAGTAATCATCTGATAGCGTAATGTTTCCTGATTCTAGTGACGTGCTTATTTTCCGGAAATACAGCTAAGTAGGAAAAAAAATAGTAACGAGTTCTACACATTTGGCAACGTTGTTTACCGGCTGTTCGGCAAGGCGAGGGCCGCGGCGGGCTCCTAGTAGGGAGCTTGGTAGGAGCGGGGCGAGGCAGGACGATCGATATTTCGTTATTCAATTGAGAATTTTTCTTCCGTTTTGGAGGAAACCCCAGATGAAACAACTGACTAAGATGCTACAATAATTTCCCTATACATTGATATGCATTTTGGCCTCCGGCGAATAAAAGCGTCATAAAAATGAAGGCGAAAGACGAGCGTGAAGTACAACTTTTGATCTGGATGCTACAGCTTTATGGAGGGATGTTCTCAAAAACCGGCGACGTAGGGCTGTAGCCTGAAGTCTCAGCTTTCGAATGGTTACTAAAACTCCTGTGAAAAGGTCCTCTCTAGCGAATGAGATCGGTTTTCCATTTGTTCCCTTCGAACCAGAAAGAACTAAAAAATGATTATCTTTCGATTCGAATGTTTTCTTAAGACCACAGCTCAAATTTCAATATGCCTGCTAATCATTTTTGAGCCATGCATGTAAGTGGTCTGTCAAGGAGGGCTGACTTATAGAGCCCGATACACGTGTTCTGATCTACAGATCTTGCGATCTCGTCAGTCGGGCAGTTACCCTTTCTTGTCTTTTGCTAATCTCTGTGGGTGCTCCAGTCCCCAAACTAAGAATTAGCGACGACGAACGTTTTACACTCCATGTCCAGTGAAAATCTCACCGAACTGAAAAAAAAAACTAAGTCAGCCCTCCTTGACAGACCACTGACATGCGTGGCTCAAAAAATGACTACCAGGCACATAAAAAATGATTATTAGGCAAAGCAAAGACGGTAATTAAGGATTCTCATGTCAGACTTAGGTAGCTTCAGAAAAAGGAATGCTGTCCTTTTAACAGCTCAATTCCGTCCTTCTTCCAACAGTAGTGTACCCTTGCAATGACATCGATCGGTTAACGCGCTCTAATCGACGAAAACTACGCGAATTTAAAGGCTTCGTGTCGTATTACTGTAGTTCACCACTGCCAACGTTGCTGTTCGTCTAAGGTGTTCGTCAGGCCCCCTTTCTACCAGTGTCTGTTTTTGGTGGTCGGCTTTGGACGAGAGTTTCTTGTGATCTGCCCTCGAATTTATTGATTGATTTGATCTACGAGTCTCGCGTTTCTGTTTTTCTCACTCTTTCAAACGTTTCGCGGTCGTAGACGGTCGTGGTAGATCGTCAATTTTCGGGAAATCGCCGTTCAGCTCGTTCTGTACACTTAATACTAATTGCATTTTTATTATACCGTTCGTTTCAAGTGTTTCATCAAGACCACGCTCAAATTTCATCATATTTTATAATTTTTATTTAAGTCAACATGTCGTGGGGTCTGTTTATGGGCTTTTGTACAGCCCGATGCACGTGTTTCGGCTTAAACAGTCTCGTCAGTCGGGCAGAACCTTCGTCCAAGAGCCCATCAATAGACCACATGAAATGTTGGCTCAAAAATTAGTCAAGAGATATAAGTCAGCCCTCTTTGATAGACCACTGACATGCGTGGCTCAAGAATGATTACCAGGCATATGAAATTTGAGCTGTGGTCTTAAGAAAACACTCGAAACGAAAGATATGATATATTGAATATTCTAGCCACGAGAGCGCATGCGGCGCAGTGTTTAGAGGTGCTCTGCGTCGCACACGAGGTCAATGGTTCGATCTCGCGCTCATGGCTCACCAAGCCATCCATCCCTCCGGGGTCGGTAAATTGGTACCAGGCAGGTCTAAGACTTGTCTGAAGGATAAGCAGCACTGACTCGGTTCAGCGGGAGGCCACCGCGAGTCATTGTAAAGGCCAGATATGCATTCAATCACCTCAAAAACGAAGTTAAAAATTGAAGTCGAATGCATGGCGCATCCCTCAGGGATTGATTAACGCCGAGAGCTTATTTTTATCATTATTATTATACTATCCACGAGCAATCGAGTGCTCAACACTCTGTGTTTGGTAAGATTTTCACTGGACATGGAGTGTAAAACGTTCGTCGTCGCTAACTCATAGTGTGGGGACTGGAGCACTCACACAAGATTGGCAAAAGACGAGGAAGGGTAACTGCCCGACTGAAGAGATCGCAAGATCGAAACACGTGTATCGGGCTCTATAAGTCAGCCCTCATTGACAGACCACTGACATGCGTGGCTCAGGAAATGATTACCAGACAAATCAACAGATTTATCGAAATGAGCGTAGTCTAAGTAAAACACTCCCTAATAGTAGGTTTAATATAACAATCTTATCAGCCAAGAATAATCGAGTGTCGAAAATAGCCGATCTAGTGGTTTTTCACTTGACGGCGATTGTGTACATCGTTTGTCGTCGCCTACCTCTTTACAAGAGGATGTAGGGGTCCTCGAGAGGACTGTGGCTAAAGACGAAGGGCCTGTTTGACTGACGAGGCTGCTCAAGGCCGAACCACATGTATCGGACTGTACAAAAGCCCTTAAACAGGCCACATATTAAAAAGGATAAAGCTCTCGGCGTTGATCAATCCCTGAGGGATGCGCCATGCATTCGACTTCGATTTTTAACTTCGTTTGAGGTGATTGAATGCACATCTGGCCTTTACAATGACTCGCGGTGGCCTCCCGCTGAACCGAGTCAGTGCTGCTTATCCTCCCAGATAAGTCTGAGACCTGTCTGGTACCAATTTACCGACCCCGGAGGGATGGATGGCTTGGTGAGCCATGAGCGCGAGATCGAACCATTGACTTCGTGTGCGACGCAGGGCACCTCTAACCCTGCGCCACATGCGCTCAGGCCACGTATTAAAGGCCATTATTATCACAGGCATATTATATTAAATATGGCCATGTGGCCATATTTGAGCCACATGTTAGCTCAAATAGTATTGATTAGTTACATTTTTATTATTGCATCATTTCCAAGATCGGCTATCTATTAACTTCGGAATGCTCCAATATTTCCTAGCTTTCTTCTTAACTCAATACTGTTATTTATTTCTTATTATCCACTCGTATATCCTTTTAGGTAAGCGCAGTAAAGAGCGACAATCACCCCAAACATGTCGCTTCTTATCAAATTCGAGTCGAAATCGGCACGTGTCAAAGGTGAGACGTACGCAGGAAATAGCTTTACCTCGGGGCCTTTGGAGGAGATCCGTCCTCGTAGTAAAGAGGAAATTTAATTGATGCCAAGGTTAGGCAGACAACTTACTCTGTGTAGGGGCGCCATGGCCGAGTGGCTGTGATGTTCGTCGCGCCGCTTGTGGAGCCGAGCTCCATCCCTCTCCTGTCTCTCTCTCCGGCAGTCAGTAACGCCCTATGGAGCGCCACTGCTAGACTATCCTCAAGATTACAAGGAGGCATGCTCGAGCAGTATTCTACGACGTTCAAGAACGCGTAAAGCGAAGAAATGCTAGAAGTACTGGGATCCGCAGAGTGAAAAAATAACACTGTGATGTCGGGTCAAATAAGAGTACATTCTGGGTGATGTAGTCAAGCTGAATAGCAAGGCTCTTCCTTAAAGATGTTGGGCGAATATTCTTTGACAAATTGTCTGTCCTCTCAAATGGTTTTACCACCTCATCCTGACTGGGAGATGTTCTTGAGTGTCGAACTGCGAGAAACGACGGGGTCCAACCCCAGCAAGGCCGCTCAGACTGAGAATGCGTCTGACGTTCCCATCTGGAAAGCCCAGCGTTAGGAGTAATTCTTAATAGGTATGACCGCCGTCTTGATAGCTACAAGTGGCAAGGTGGTAAACTCCCTCTGATCCACAAGAGCCAGTAACTGCTCTGATGTGGTGGCGACCTGAAGAAGCCTGGGCCAGGTTTACCTCGGGACACCAGGGAACGAAGCGGCTGAACCAGCACATTTTTATGCGCTGGGGTCCGCACAATTCGTGAATACGGGCCGCCCACGTATCTAAGTTAATTGTCTTTTAAAGAAAAGGCGTGTTGATAGAGAGAATTCACTCAGCGATTCAGGTATATCGTTCCATCCAACGAGACCATGGGTATTGGCGTCGTTACATAGTGGTGTTATTCAACTATGGGACTACAGAATGTGCGTTCTTCTCGATAAATTCGATGAACATGATGGCCCAGTGAGAGGTATCTGTTTCCATCAAGATCAGCCCATATTCGTCTCCGGAGGCGATGACTATAAGATAAAGGTAGGCCTTATGCTTTTTCTTAGATGTTTGGTTAGACGAAAACGAATGAAGAAACGATCCCTTTTCACAAGACAAGAATTTTCCAAAAGAGTGCTAACAAGTAATCATCTGAAAGCTGAAAGATCTGCTGCTACACTAAGTGCTCCTTTTTAAAAAGACCTTGTAACGCTGGTTGTAGCATCCGAAATAGGATTATGTTTTATACTCGCTACGCGCTCCAAGTATTACTTCGATAGAAGCACGCAGAGCATATGATCGTGGAGAGGAAATCTTGTAGTATCGGGTCATATATTTAATCTGGAGTTTCTTTCGAAGAGGAGAAAAAAATTCCAATTTGAGTAACAAAAATTGCACCCCGCATGTGAGTCGCGCCAACGCGATCGATGGATCGGTCGCAGGACGCTGTATTGAATCTTCAGCCAGCAAGCACGTAGCCCACACTAGCCGATAAACAGTAGCGCCGCGTATGTGAAATTCTATCGTATTTTCCCTACCACACTATAATGAGACGCTCTTTCCAGAAACTAAGCACAGCGTTGGAATTGTCGAAACTTACGCTAACGAATGGCTACTTATCTGAGGAAAGAGTTCTGTACTGTGAGAAAGATATATATATATATATATATATATCTATATATATATACACATATGAGCGCATGTGGCGCAGTGGTTAGAGGTGCCCTGCGTCACATACGAGGTCAATGGTTCGATCTCGCGCTCATGGCTCACCAAGCCATTCATCCCTCCGGGGTCGGTAAATTGGTACCAGACAGGTCTCAGACTTGTCTGGGAGGATAAGCAGCACTGACTCGGTTCAGCGGGAGGCCACCGCGAGTCTTTGTAAAGGCCAGATATGCATTCAATCACCTCAAACGAAGTTAGAAATTGAAGTCGAATGCATGGCGCATCCCTCAGGGATTGATCAACGCCGAGAGCTTTATCCTTCATCCTTTTTTATATACATATATATACATATTATATATATTATATATATATATATATATATATATATGAGACATGTTTTCTTTCTGCTACAGCGTTAAGGCTTTAGAGTGATTACTAGAAATGCATTGGGAAGTCTTTGTTCAGCGAAAGAGATCGTTTCTTTATTGATTTTCGTCTGACAGGACAAAATCGAAGTTTTTTTCAAGATGAGCTATTTTAGGTATGGAACTACAAACAACGTCGTTGTATATTCACTCTACTCGGTCATCTTGATTACATTCGATCGACTTTCTTCCATCACAAATATCCGTGGATCATATCGTCATCAGATGATCAGACTGTTCGTATTTGGAACTGGCAGTCGAGGAATTCCATTGCTATTCTTACTGGTTGGTGTTCCTTCGGAATGCGTTCCTATTGCGTTAACTTCCCTTCAGTCTCTTTGGGGACGGGTGTTGATTGATCGCGTAGCGCAGCTAGCAAGCGGCGCGTCTATTGATTTATTTATGTTTTTTTTTTCCTTTTTGGAGGAAAAAACTCTAAGGCTTTTGGTGTCCGATACTATAGGATTGTCTCCACACGTTTATATGCACTTCACATATACATAGCGTTCATCTTCGAGGATAAGCGGGTGTGAAACTTAATCTTCTTTTCGCACGTGGAGAGATCGATCGACAACCTGATAAAAAGTTTAGGCGTCAGAATCGATGAGACTGGGCTATAGAATGAGTGCCAAAAATTCAGGGATGACTCGTCACAGGCCCAAGCCTGCAGACAGAGCAATCGAGTTTGAAACATGATTTTATTCCCGCTGCGGAAACGCATTAATGGAACCTTTTTAGATATCGGACATACTTATGTAGTCGCTGAAATTTAAGCTTTCGAATAATCACTGAAAGTCTGAGGAAAAGGTTTTTTTCAGCGAGAAAGCCTTCAGAAAGCCGAACATCCATTTGAATAGGGCTGTCTCGAAAGGGTTGATTAAACATGAGAAATTTCAGGACACAATCACTATGTGATGTGTGCGCAGTTTCATCCATCTGAAGATCTCGTAGCGTCAGCTTCTCTGGACCAAACCGTTCGCATTTGGGACATATCAGGATTGAGTTGGTTTTCATATTGTTCATCGTGAAATGTTGCCTAATGAGTAGTCCTAATAGAAAGTAAAATTCATGCGCAGGGAAAAAGCAATTACCTGGTGGAGGTGGAAGCGTTCCGCGGCCAGGAGCAGGACCTCAGTCACAGGCTGACCTGTTTGGACAACCGGATGTGGTTGTTAAACACGTGCTAGAGGGTCACGATAGAGGTGAGACTAGGTTAGGATCCGTATATGTAGACACATCATTATCGTTCTCTTTCAGGAGTGAAACTGGGTGTCATTCCATCACACTATGCCATTACTTGTATCGGGTTCCGATGATCGTCAAGTGAAAATGTGGCGATACAATGAGTCCAAGGCCTGGGAGGTACGAGTTGTATTATCTTGCCTGTGAAAAATCACGTTGCAATGTTCACTCTGAATAAGTCTATTATTTCTGCTGCTTCTTAGCAGTGCTATACTGTCCTTTAAGAGCATTGAGTGGTTGCAAAAGTGACATTATGCGGGAGTTGAACCCGTGTTTCACCCATAGCGGGGGCGCGTGCTTCCCACTGAAGTATTAATGAAATTACTTTGCTATCACTGTTTCTTGGATCGATCCTGTCATGACTGCCAGCAACCGACCTCTAACGGTTTGCTCGGTTTAGCACATAGCGACATGGAACCCAATGCTGCCAGTTGCGATGGGATTTATCGATGAAATAGTGGTAGAGGAACGGTGGCACCGGTGGTGTAGTGGTAGCACGCGCCCCCTATATTGGTAAACTGGCTGAGATCGGATGTTTTGCATACCTCATTATTCTTAGGTCCTACTTGGATACTCGGGCGGCCCGTCTTCTTTGATAGTGCGAGCCCCATCTCAAGGAAGCTGTGCTGGTTTAGCTGTTTTATTTCTTGAAACGTGGGTAAGCCTAGCCGAGGTTACCTCAGGTCGTCACCACATTGGAGCATTCGCCGGCCCTCGTGGATTAGAAAGAGATTATGCTTTGGGACTAGTAGCTAGCAAGAAGGCCGTCATTCCTGGTGCGGTTTACTCTTACCTGGGCTTTCCGTATGGAAACGTCGGACTCCTCAGTTTAGGTGGTCTTATTGAGTGTTGAGCCCCCATCCCGCTGTACTTAGTAGTCTGACACCCAGAAACACCTCTCAGCCATGGTGAGACGATGAACTTTGTGGAAGGTATATTTAGGTCACACTGCAAAATTTCTTATCTTCTAACATTGAAGTGCAGTGTTTTTATAGGTCGATAGTTGCCGTGGTCATTACAATAATGTTTCTTCTGTACTTTTCCATCCGAATGCGGAAATAATTCTTTCCAACTCTGAAGATAAGTCTATTCGTGTTTGGGATATGCAGAAAAGAACGAGTCTCCATGTTTTTCGGTTAGTGCATTTATGTTTTGATTCCGTTTAGTGCTGATAATTTCCTCTAACTACCCAGTATAAATTTAAGACATGAGAACGAGCGATTCTGGGTGTTGTCAGCTCATCCGAATCTCAATATGTTTGCTGCCGGTCACGACAACGGTATGATCGTCTTCAAAATTCAACGGGAAAGACCGGCATATTGCATTGCTGAAAATCTCGTCTTCTATGTTAAGGACAAGCAGCTTCGTCGCCTTGATCTCACCACCAAGTGCAATTGAATACTTTTATTTTTTAAGCCAATAGCGACAACAAATGATGGCAAGAACATCATTTCAGCAAAGATCAGGCAACTTGTAAACTTCGCTCTGCTGCTGCTTTCATGCAACCGTATTATGCACTGTCCTACAATCCCGCTGAAAACTCATTTTTACTCACAAGTCGTTCGCACACTAAAGAGCAGTGCTTCTACGATATCTACAAGGTATTCTCAGTTCTCGGCTCTTTTTCTCATGAAATCAATCACATTTAATGGTAGGTTGCGAAAGATTCCGATGGGAACACTGAGGCTCCAGTCAATCGTTCTCCCGGAATAGCTGCTGTATGGGTTGCCCGCAACAGATTTGCTGTTTTGGACAAGAATCATCAGGTATGGAGACTTCTGCTGGGCACAGTTCTATGATTATTTTATTGTAATTGTCGATTTTTGTTAAGATTTCTTTGCGTGACCTTGCCAACAAGGAAGTACGTAAAATAGAAATGAACATCCCTGTGGACGATCTATTCTATGCGGGAACAGGTGTTCTACTGCTCAGAAATGATGATGGTCTTCAGCTGTTCGACGTGCAACAGAAAAGAGTTATGGCTCATGTGAAAGCCAACAAAGTATCGTTTAAAGAAGTTTTTTTACCTTGAGGCATTCGCTTGTTACTATTTTCAACGTTTGCTTTGAGGTCCGGTACGTGATTTGGTCAAAGAACATGGAATACGCTGCTCTGTTGTCCAAGCATACTCTCACATTAATAAATCGTAAACTTGAGGTATTTTACGTATACGATTTATGATGGCTTAATATTTCAGAAACCCTTGGGTCAATTCTTAGCCACGCCTTCCTGTTTTTTTTTTACAGATTACAAAGTTCTACGTGGCGATTGTTTTCTTCTTTTTGAATTAATCACTGGCGGGTTTAGGTTCTGTGCACTCAGCAAGAATCAACGCGAGTTAAGAGTGGTGCATGGGACGAAGGAGGTGTTTTTCTATATACAACTTCCAATCATATCAAGTATGACTTATGTTCTAATATCATATAAATATACAGTCTGCCGGGAGTGATTCCATGATTTCTCGTGTATTTTTGTTTTCAATCTAAGCGCGAACGTTATAATGCTCGTTTTTCAAGCGTTCATGTGAGAGCACGCTTCAATCACAACGATATTGCCTCCACCGCATCCGTTCTAGGAAGGGTTAGAAATTCACTGAAGAGTAGAAACTGTTAAAATATGTTCAGAATTTCATTAAACCGTGGAAAGGCGAAGCAGATGTTGATGTGTGATATTGATGCGATTGGCTCTCTATGATGAATATGAGACGTATCACTGAAGTAGTCAAGAGGAGATTCAGGAAAGATAAAGGTGTTGAACCTAATAGTGACATATCGCCAAGGCACAAATCATCATATAGGCCAGAGGTGCACCCTCATTTTCATAACGTTAAACATCAGAGCTCTTGTGGCGTAGTGGTTTGAAGAGCTTTTCTACTCATGATAACTCAGTTGATGGTCGATGGTTCGATGTCGCGCTCAAAGCTCCGCGAGTCTTCCATCCGTTCACAGTTGGTGAATTGGTACCAGACTTGTCATCGGGATTAGCAGCATCGAATTGATGCTTCGGTAGACCTCGTGAGTCAATGTAAGAGCCAGATATGCATTGAATTATATCACAGGAAGGTAAAAATTAAAGACGAACACATGGCGCATCCCCCGGGGATTCGTCAATGCTGAGAGCCTTACGGTGGAGTCAGGTGTATAGCACATCTCTGAGTGTCTGGCCAATGTTATACTTTGATCCCTTCTTTCAATTGTTGAACTGAATGTAATGATGATCGGTTTGTAAAATTTATTCGGAAAGCAGAAAGTGGAGTGTTTGCAAGGTCCGCCTTTTGTGTCCGCATTTTATTTTTAACTGATGAATATTTCCAGGTATGCATTAACTGCTGGTGATTGTGGCATCGTTCGTACCCTTGACTTACCGCTATATATCCTTGCTGTTCGAGGGAGTGTACTGTATTGTCTGAATAGGTTAGTAGTTGGAATCAACAGCAGCAATCACAGCTTTACGAGCATTTTTCATCCAAATTCACAATTTTCCTGCATTTACAATTTTCCGTATTCATAGAGAGGCCACACCTGTTGAAGTGCCGGTCGATCCAACCGAGTATCGGTTTAAGTTAGCACTTATCAATCGTCGTATTGATGAAGTAAGCATTACAACTTTCAGAGAAAGTATTTGTGGCAATTACGGCTTTCTTCCAGGTGCTAAATATGGTTAAAAGTTGCACGCTAGTGGGACAGTCGATCATTAGTTATCTGGAGAAGAAAGGTTATCCTGAAATCGCCTTGCACTTTGTGAAAGATGAGCGGACTCGTTTTGGTCTTGCGCTTGAATGCGGAAATCTTGACGTCGCTCTGGAAGCAGCGAAGGTGAGCATGCGTCGTCGAAATCTTGTTGATCTCCTCAAGTGAAGTGCAAAACTTTCATCTTCCAGGTTTGTGATGATAAGGCCATTTGGGAGGCCCTTGGTGAAGCGGCTCTCATTCAAGGCAATCATCAGGTGGTCGAGATGGCCTATCAAAGGACGAAGAATTTCGAGAAGTTGGGAGTTTTTCTCTCCTGACCAATTCTTGTGCGTTCATTGTTGCATTTAGACTCTCATTCCTGTATCTCGTCACTGGTAACACTGAAAAGCTATCTAAAATGATGAAGATCGCACAAATGAGAAATGATGCTCATGGTCACTATCAAACCGCATTGTACCTCGGCGATATAGAAGAGAGAATCAAAGGTAAAACTTATACTCCGAACACCACTTATTATCTTACATCAAGTTTATGGATCTGGTGGTTGTATGTTCAGTGCTGAGGGGCGTAGGACAGACATCGCTGGCTTACTTGACAGCGGCCACTCATGGCTACGAGGAAGAGGCTAATCTCTTACGCTCCGAATTGGAATCGAAAGGGCAGCCGATTCCACCCGTTGATTCTAATGCCAAGCTACTTGTCCCACCGCCACCAATATTCCGTGTACGTTTCGAAACTATAACGTTTATTTCAAAAAATAATTCTTTAAAAATTTAGCTGGAAGAGAACTGGCCACTTCTCTCAACTTCACGAGGTCCATTCGAATTTCTAGGCCTTGTTCCGCCTAGTAAGGCATCCGGAACTGGAGTTTCTCAAAAACCAGCAGCAGCTGCATTTGCGGTTGCGGACGATGCTGATGTATGTTTCAGCTATTTTAGAGGAAGAATATTTTTTTCTGAAAGAAATTGATAGGTATGACATCGTTCTAGGTTACTGAAGGAGATGTGTGGGGCGAGGAAGGAGATTATTTGGTCGGTGATGATGGAGAAATTGAGGTATGTGTATCATTTTCATTATTTTTTCCTTTGATCTGAATGTCTCATGATCAAGGTGGATGAGAATGACATTATCGCTGGAACTGCTGAAGATGGAGAAGGTGGCTGGGAAGTCGAAGAAGATCTTGCGATTCCAAATGTGCCGATTGCGACGGGACTCGAAGGTTCTTTGCAGACTTTCAGAATTATAGGTCGTGGAAAATTTTGGCTCGTATTTCTACTTCAATTCTCTGTTCAGATGTTGTTGTTCCGAATCGTGCACAGCCACCGAGTTCACATTGGCCATCGAACAGCCGATTAGTTGCTGACCATGTCGCTTCTGGTTCATTCGAATCAGCATTTCGCTTACTTCATGATCAGTTAGGTGTTGTAAATAGGAAGCCGTTCAAGGATGCCTTCATGGCGGTGTATGCAAGGTTTGTTACTTTTTCATTCTCTATGTCTGCAAATGTAATTTTTTTCACTTTAGCTCTCGCATCTGTTATACTGCTTTGCCGAGTTCGAAAGTCCTTTTTGGTTACCCACTGAGAAATTGGCTAGAAGCATCTGGAAAGTGAGTTGTCTAGTGGAATAAACTCAATCATATTGACGATAACATGGATAAAAGAACTTCTTCATCATAGGAATGGGTTACCAGCGGTGTCGGTGACGCTCGCTGACTTGGCATCACGGCTGCAAGGATGTTATCACTTGACAACTGCCGGTAAATTCTCTGATGCAATCGAGAAACTGCGTAGGATTCTGCTCTTCGTTCCCTTACTTGTCGTTGCTTCTAAACAGGAGGTGAGAATTCGTCATACGGATTAGGAAATCACTGAATCAAAGATCTTTCGTAATAATATCCTGGGTTTTTCCATGTCTCTTGTCACAGATTTCTATCTCGTATGATTTTGAGGGAACTTTGTTTGTTTGTTGTAATAGTTGCGTGGTTATTTCAGGTAGCCGAAGCTGAACAGCTCATTGAAATATGTAGAAACTACCTCGTTGGACTGGTGATGGAGTGTGCAAGAAAAGTAACCTAATTTAATATTGCTAATTTTGAGTAAAAGTGCACTTTTCACCCACCATGATGTTCAGGAAATACCAAAATCGTCACCTGCTGAGTTGAAACGAAATGCTGAAATGCTGGCATACTTTACACATTGTGAACTTCAACCAATCCATCGAATTCTTACGTTAAGAACTGCTATCAACGCTTTCTTCAAATTGAAGCAAATGCGGACAACGGCGTCGATGTGCAAACGTCTGTTAGAGCTTGGTATGTTGTTAATATTACAAACTGCTCATTACTCTGTAAGAGCGCATGTGGCGCAGTGGTTAGAGGTGATCTGCGTCGCACACAAGGGTGACGGTTTGGTTTACTGCTTGTGAATTATCAAGCCATCCGTCACCCGGGGTCGGTAATTTGATACTGGACTGGTCGCAGACTTGTCTAGGAGGATGAGCAACTCTGACTCGATACAGTGGGAGGCCACCGCGAGTCATTGTAAAGGCCAGATATGCATTTAATCGAACAGTCAAAACTCAAACAAAGTCAAAAAATGAAGACGAATGCATGTCGCACCCCTCAGGGATCGATCAACGCCGAGAGCTTTAGTATTTTATCATTACTCTCATGTTCTGTTCTACTCAAATGGGTTTAGGTCCTAAGCTGACGTTGCTGCGCAGATCAGGAAAGTGCTCGCTGCTGCTGAACAGGATAACAAGGATGCGCACCAGGTGAATATCTTAAGTTTTTTTTTCTCAATTTCAAGTCATTTACCTTTCCGTTGTTTTCTAAGGTTTTCTCTTTCTATGTTACAGTTGGCTTACGACGAACACAATCCATTCGTTATATGTTCACGCAATTTTGTGCCACTTTATCGAGGTAAACCTCAGTGTAAATGTCCATTTTGTGGAGCGTCTTTCTCTGCTGGTTTGGAAGGAACTGTATGTGATATTTGCGAAGTAGCTGAGATTGGAAAAGACGTTATTGGATTACGAATTTCATCACTTCAAAAGTAGACTCTACATCGAAAAAAGCTAAGCTCATTTGGTCTTAGGGACTTCTTATGTCTTCCAATGTATGTTCATCTTTTGTAGATATAAACTCTACATTGTCTACATTCAAAAGATGCCACGGATTTTTGGGTCTCACTAGGTTTTTTTTTGTTTCAAGAAAGTTGCGTATATTCCGAATGTCATGGTTCAATAATGTAGTATTATACCTAATATATTTATTCCAACTAAAGCGCGGTTTGATCATGCTGATTTTTGTTATATTTATTTATAGTGCTTGTACGAATGTGATAAAACTGTTTGACTATTGTGATAAATTTTTCATATCTAATTTTGTATAACAAATTCAGTGCCATAGCATGCATTTGAGCGTTCTCATGTGAAGTTGGCAACACACTCACTCACTCAGGCAAATTAGTGGTTCCGTGACAATTTTCAATCATTGATATGCTTCGAAATTATCCGTACTAATGCTTCTAGACTTGTGGAATCCTCAAACGTGATTATCCTGGACAATCCAGTCTAACCTCTATGTTACCATGAAACCAGGAGAAGGCGGCATTATCTGAATCGAGCGATATGAAATCATTTGCACAGGGGGTGTTCTGTTGCAGTTGTACGCGCCCTTTACTGAGTCTGTGGAGTATTTTCGGTCTATAGGGGAGGAGGAGGAGGAGAAGGGGGATGGGGATGGGGAAGCGACGGCCTGATTTGATCCCCTCCCTCGACACTCCCTTGCCAACAATCAACCAAGCTCCTAGGAACGCCTAACTTGGATGCTTTTAAAATGTAAGGAGAATCGTCTCGACCAGTACTTTACGGTATTTATAAAGACGAAGCAGCCGAGGAAACACATTAGATATTCGTGAAATTTTATGAAGGGTGAATGAAGGATACGAATCGCATGCAAAAAGCGCCACGATTCGTACAGTATGTTGTCATGACGACTCGTTTGAATTTTAGTAGGAATGTGATAATAATTACAATAATAATCCTTGGTTTATCATGGATTTTGTAATCGCTCTTGCTGCTCTATCAGCTGTCAATCTATGATGCAACAGTTTTGTAACATATTTTCACTGCCATTATTTCACCAAGTGTGTATCGATCTACATGGTTTACAATTACTGAGTACATTAAATCTGTAATATTCTATCGTTTGCACCAACGTTCCATTTGAAAAGCCCAGCAAAGAGTAAACCGTAGCAGGTATGACCGCCGTCCTGGTAGGTACTAGTCGCAAGATGGTGATCTCCCTCTAATCCACAAGAGCAAGCGACTGCTCTAATGTGGTGACAACCTGAGGAAGCCTCAACTAGACTTCTCTCGGGACACCAGGGAACAAAGTAGCTAAACTAGCATAGTTTCGCTGTGATGAGGCCCGTACTATCGAGTGAAGACGGGCCGTTCAAGTATCAAGTAATTATCTGGAAGATAGGGGGTCCTAAGGTTCAAACGTAACCCGAGCACTGTAGCGATTTGTATCCGTATCATACTAATGACTTGTGTAGATTTTTCCAGACAATCCGTGTATCCTAGCTCTTTTAGAGAGAGAGAGAGAGAAGACTATATGTGATATAAAAAGTAAGGCATGGCTTGAGAGTTAACGGAAAAGATTGTGATTCAGTACTCCGATTCCATGAATGATACTTTAGTTGAGTAAAGTACCTCACGTTATTAATGCATAGTATAGGCACTTCGAAGAACATCGTTCGAAATACTATTTTAATTTTATTCGATAACAACAACCATAGCTGTTCATGCACACAACTCAGCACACTGATTGGCAAGAAAGTCGATGTTCCTGCTGCCATTCATTAATAGAACTTGATCAACGATGCTGACCGGAAAGACCGACGTAAGCATGGTCCTGATTTCCAGGTCTGCTACGGTCTGTCTGCTGTTGTTGTTCTCATTATGGTTGTTGTCATTGTAGCTAAATTCTTCTTCTGAACTATTGTGTCCTGGCTGACGACCCATTTCAGCTATCTCAGCGATATCGTCGGGTCGTTGTGACTGATCATCAGTCATGTCATCCAAGAAAATGTTGTTGAGTTGCCGTGGCTCATCCGATGAGTTTTCAGAGAGCGAGGATTGTTCGGAAGTGATGGACAACTTCACGTCATTCTCCTTCCTATTAGTTCGATCTCTAATGTCCACTAATCTGTCAATATGGGCCATGATTTCTTGAAGAATGTCTTCTTGAGTGCATGTGGCTTGGTCCAAGTGCTCGCTAATGTCGTCCATCGACTGTCCATGACTACTGGCCGCCTCACTAGACACACAAGTAGAATCCTCACTGATTTCACTCACAGTCGTAGGAATCATGACATAAGGATTCATCGCATACGGTAAGAGCTCTTCTTGGTAAGAGGATGCTGATGGTATGTTACTGTAGCTTTCAGGTGACTCTTCTAGAATAAAGTTGTTGCGAACGTCCATAGCCGCGTTCAGTGAAGTGGTATGAGTCCAAATGCCGTTCATTGCTGTCTCGCTGTTTCCTGAATCTAAAAAAAAGGTGACTAGTTGTGATTTTTAGCAAACAGGTTTGTTATTCAGGAATAATCTTTTAGACAGTCATTCAAATATATGCAATGGAATATACTAGAACTATGTTTGAGTCAAGCTGGACGTTAACTAAGTTGGATAAAAAGGAGTTACAACATTTTTAGACGTCCATCTATGCGGTGCGCGGACAGGATCGTGGCTTACGTCAACTATTGGAATTCGTAAATGAAAACGATGGTACTTGTCCATTGTAAGGCGGAAAATAAATATTCCACTTTATTCGCTGGACGAAAACTTTTTATAAGAGTGTTAGTAATCATCCGAAAGCATAAATCTCTGGATAGCGCGCTATCTGGCCGGTTCTCAAACCTCTAATGATCATTCGATAGCGTAAGATTCAACGATTCTGACGCTGTGCCTATTTTTTGGACAGTTTCTCTGTAATGTAGCAGGGGAAGTAAAATTAGTTTACATAAGCATTCACGTGTTCTTTGGTCAAATCACGGACCGGTGCGGTAAGGAGGGTTGGAGTGATCACCGATGGATTTTCGCACATGAAAGTGCGATCTTTATTATCCAATTAGAAATTGCTTTTCCAATATGGAAGTCACTTTAGATTAAACTCATGATTTTGATTTTGATTTTGATTTTTTACAAGATGTTCTCGACACGTTCATGAACTTTTCGTGCTTCCATCAAACTATTAGTTGAATCGCGCGACCGATGTGAGCATAATTTCAATGAATTTAACAACGTTATAATAAGGTGTTTTGAAAAACCGTCCACATGTCGCGCTAACCAGAGATTTAAGCTTTCGAATAATTACTAGCACACTTATGAAAAGTTCTTGTCCAGCAAATGGGGTCGAATGGTCATTTATGGCTTTACAGTAGACAAGAACCGAAACAAGTAATGAATGGATCACGGAATTTGACTTTTTAATGTGATCTTGTTCGTAGCACATCACCATCATGAGTGAAAGGCAAGAAAGGGAGATTTGTGGAGTCCGTTATTTGTGAAACTGCACCAAGTATTCATGTATGTACATAGTTATTGAGCTCACTTGGTATGAAGTTGATCTGATGCGCAAAATCGTCTTCAATTTCATTATCGCCACTTTCAAAGGGTATCTGTAAGGAGAAACAAATCAGAAATTAGAAATAAATTTGGACATTCTGAGAGTTGTCACCATCTGAAATCCAGGCAAATCCACCAGCGCCAACGGACGAATGGCACTTCGTTCACATAATTCGGCTAACATGTCATCGATGGCAGTGATTCGTTTGTCTTTTCGTTCCTCACTCCATAATTCACGGCGCATAAGAACCTGAATATTTCCGGTAATATAATAGAAGGATTAGAATTAGAAGAAAGGAAAACTCCAATTCCAAACATGTTCTAAGCATGGCAATGCAGACTACCAAGGGCGCTTTTGGCGCAGTAGGTGATAGCTAGCGCTATATACCTCGGAGGTGGTTCGCGAAGTTCAAAGCTGGAGAGAACAGTCTGGAGGATCAGTTGCGCTCAGGTCGTCTACAGGAAGTTGATTGTCAGGCTGTCTTGAGATGTTCGAAGGGAATACCTCAATGACATGTCGAACTACCCGAAGAGTTCGATTTTTGCTTCAAAACTATCACCAAAATTCTGCATAGACTGGGTAAGGTTTCTCCAGCGTTGAACTTAGCAAACCATTCCATAGCGGTCCTCTACTGCATCGTTGCCCCAAGCTGCGTTAATATTGCGCGCCGCTTCACCAATATTTCCACTACGTGCCATTCGTGCGTGAGTTAGCAATAAAAATTTTTCCCAAGATAGCTCAAATTCAGAGCAACTGTAGGCACGCTGTACACCAAAATGTTACAAAAAAGTGTGAAATTGAACGATACCAAAATTAAGCAGTTTCTTTGCATAAATCTTATTGACATGCCAAAACGGCATGAACTTCTTACTCAACCTAATATCTCTATAATACTTGATGTAGCCAAATGCATGATACATCCCTTAGAGGTTAGTCAGCGCTGAGAGTTGTTCACGGTATGGCAGGCTCAGCGGTCCAGTGGGAAGGGAAAGGTGAGAGGGGAGTCACTCCTACACCTTACTCTAACCAGACGGAACGCACCACTGCCTAGCGCTGCGATACGCGCTCTTAGATGAGGATCTATTAGCTTTTATGTTCTCAACATTAACATCTACCATCTTGTCTAAATAATGTGAATGCTATTGACTGAATTCATATAAAGGCGAGCAGGAGATTAGCCGAAATATTTTGAGTCGACGGTGATCATTGACATCTAAATCAAACCTTGGAAAATTCGGGATCGTCAGGACTGGCGAATAATTTCTGAGCAATCATCTTCGCTCGGGTGGCAATATCCTCATCTGAGAATATAAATATGTGTAGAGAAGTGATCATATCATTCATATTTTTACTTAACATAGAACCAACGTATAAACAGCTCCGGTAGAGCTTTATAGAACACGTCCACTTTGTGATGCACGACATCATAAGGTAGAAAATGAAGCTTCACATCTAGTGTCCTTTGCAGAATCACCGGATGAAATTCACTAAATAAAGTCGTACTTCTTTTGTCATAAGTTCTTCTGACGAAACATAGAAAAGTAGAAGCAAGCTTCCGTGACTTTACATCTCACCTATAAGCTGGCTGCGCGAGAATATCTTTGAATTTGTCGCCGCTCAACACACATCCACCGTGACGTGCCGCCAACGTGGTAACATACAAGTCGTCATAATTAATGAATGCTCTGGAATTTTCAATCCTTTTGAAATATGGTCCTAAGGCGTTTTCCAAAAATCAGAGTCGGTCGTCTTTCTCAGATGATAAACCGATTATTCGCCCCTCCTGAGAGGAACGAACCATACCTTTAGCAATCATCGCATTGAAATTATTAATGATGTATAATCAGTATTCTGTTTCGCACGGTGCCCTAATTCTTTCAGATCATCGTTCAATTATTCAGTTTGCAAATTTGAGAAAGTGCCTAAGAACGCTTAAGGATCACTCAAGAAATGTTTTGAAAAGCCACTTTGAAGGGCCGCATGTGTAAAGCAACACACGACGTTCCGAATGTGTTAATCATTTTAAATTGAATGGTGTCGGTTGCATCGCTATCGATAACGACGGAATTCAGCTGACCACACGGATAAAAGGCGTGTGGCAATGATCAGCCACTTACAGAGACGCTATGAAGTGGACTCCATTCCTAGCATCATAATGGTCATTAAATGGATATTTAGGCTGAGCATTGACCTGTGATGGTCACCCATGTAGTTCAATATTTTCCTATTTTCGCAGACAAGTCTAATACTCCTTTGCCGATTCTGGAGTGTTGAAAGGCTTGGTAAAATAGGGCACGGGCTTGAACCAAAGACCGATGCTACCAGAATATATATTTGCAGGTCACCTCTTACCACTGCCCCACACTTCTATTATTATCGTAGATGGAAAGAGCTCAAAAATCCCACTTTCGGTCTCCACGTCCGGTTCTGGCTGGCGTGAATGTCACTAAGCCGAGTTCCTCTAACTTCTGAAATAAGATTATGACAATGATTTTCGTTGTAATTTTGTAGAGATCTTCTTCTTGCCTCAAACTTCGCGACTTTTCAAAATCATATTATATTCTTTTGATTTTATCTTACTAATCGAGCGAAATATTCTACAGCACTCCAGTTACTTACCGTCAGTAAATGCACGTGAACGACATTGAAATTTTGTGAGTTATTATATACAACGGGAAGAAATGCGACGACATCAAAATCTCTAACGAGCAACCAACGAATCACTGCCATCAGTCCTGCACAGTCTACTACCCTGCAAGTTAACCGATTAGGCTGCTTGTGTGAATTATCGAACGAGATCGGACTACTATAGCGACATGCAGCGACAGCTAGCGATAAAGGGCGATAGTGTGCGTAAGTGAGCGATAAACCTCGAGTTGTGAGACTAGACACAATAAGATTGACGGGCTAGGAACTTAACACGTGAATCTAAACAGAGAGGACTAAGCGGTATCCATCGGACACATAAATTTCTCAATTTTTCGAAAGAAGGATCGTAGTGTAGGCGAGTAATACTCACTCTCGTCCTAAACCGCAAGCACTTCTTCCAATGTTGCATCCGTCTATCACAATAAGTCTTGGTAACCAATCAGAACCTGGTTTAACAAAACACTCCTCCTCGCCCATCACTCCTAAACAATCCGATTTCCGAGGTGCTGAAAAACCATTTTGTTCCAGAGAGACAAATGTGGTCGTAAGAAATAGAAGCGTACTTTTAGTTCAACACATCAGATAACCGAAATAGATGCCGCAAATATGAAAACTGAGACACACTCGTAGTGGCATAAAGTTTTGAAGCTGATGTGATACACATTGATAATGATATGAGTTATCGTCGTTCTCCAGCTCTAATCGATCGAGTTAGAAACATGTCTAACACATCTCGAATTTAATGCTAAAACAATGTTGATGGTTGCCATTAATTCACCACAGTTCTCCAGATTCGATTCCAGATTCGATAACTCCGAATTGAAAATATATCAGCGTTGTGACACTCACCTCTCTCATGATTTCATATCCCATGAGTGTGCAGAGCAATGTTTACTGTTACTGTACAATACACAAGAATTCCTTTCATTTAACCGCTGTATAGCGGTGTTATGATGTTACACATGTACCTGGTGATGTTAGGTGATGTAAACAATTTCATGTCAGACGGGACTTGAACCTGCAATTCATTCTATCCGAGAGAGAGCACCCTAACCCGTTGCATTACCGACGCCTGTTTTGCCACCACTTTATGCTGCAGTTACACCACGCGCTCCCACATAGGGTTGAATGCGGGTTCAAGTCCCGTTCGATGCAAAAGTTTCGCACGCCACTCAACATTATTAACCACATAAATCCAAGAGTTTCTATGTTTTTACTGCTCATACGCAGTGTTATGATGTTCCGAATACAATCAAGAGAATTGAGGGTAAGCAAAAACCCGATCTGAGAAGGGGGTTGAACCCGTGTTTCACCATAACGGGGAGCACGTGCTACCACTACACCACAGAGGTTACCGCTTGCTTCGAAATTCAAGTATTCTTACTGCTTTGTATATATTTTACATTGGTAACATCATAACACTGCGGAAAAAGAGTTATATATCTAACAGTGGCTGTCAGCTCAACTGGGTTTATAAAGCGAGATCGTATTACCCTACCAAGCCTGTTAAGTGTTGGTGGATGATAGCTAACATAGAGATGCTGAAAAAACTAGTGGTGTACAAATGTGCCTCTGTGACGTAGTGGTAGTACCACTCGTCCCCGGTATAGATGGACCGTGGATTCGATTCCTGCCTGAGGTCGTGTTTTTGTTCACCACTCAATTCTCTTAGGCATATTTGTAGCATCACAACACTGCGAAAAAAAGCAGTAAAAATACTCCCGAGACACGTGTTTCGTCCTTACAGACTCATCAGCCGGGCAGAACTCGTCGTCTGTCGATCTTTTTATAGTCAGTTCTCTCAGGAGCCTTACACTCCTTATAGAGAGTTATCGACGACGTACGCTTTACACTCTATGTTAAGTGAAACATTCACCTAACACAGAGTGTTGTGCACTCAGTTGCTCATTGGCTGGTACTTTTATCATAATTATACCTTTATCTCGAGTGCTTTGTTTAGACCACACTCAAATTTCAATATATCCTAATATCATTATTTGAGTTTGTAAGGACGAAACACGTGTCTCGGGCTGTACAAGAGCCCTTACCAGACGACATGACATGTTGGCTCAAATAATGATGATATATTGAAATCTGAGCGTGGTCTAAACAAAGCACTCGAGATAAAGGTATAATTATAATACCAAGAAATATTCAGTACAATGCTATCTAACGTTCAGTTTTCGTTATCCCAGAAACAGATTAGGTTGAATTAATATGCTGTATACTCAGTCAAACACCTGCATAACTTCAGTAGAAAAACTTAATACATAGGTTTTTATTCACACAGTAGACAGTTTCTTTTGAACAATAAACGTGTTGTTGTTTTTGAAATGTTCATTGATCTAATGGAGATGAGCCGCACAACGCTTCACGTAAGTTAGAAATGAAGTTCGATACGGAATGACGCGCTATCACGAGACATTCTTTGTGGTTCATAACCTGGATTCCTTGAATTTATTCAAAGGTTTCGAATGTATCTCGTAAATATTATTTGAGCCACGTATGTCATGGAAATATTGGTCTTCAACTAAATCTAACGAAAACTATGTTCATGAGGAACGGATGTGTTTCTAATGCCCCATTCACGCTCAACGGATCGACAATCTCCGAATGCTCCAGTTACGTCTATCTAGGTCGCGAAATCAACATGATGAACGACCTAGCTCCAGAGTTGAGCAGGAGGAAACGAGCGGCTTGGGGAACGTTTAAGAGCATTGAAGATGTAGTGAAGAGGACAAAGAACATCCGTTTCCGTGCCCACCTTTTCGACTTGACAATTATCCCTGCACTAACGTATGCAGCAGAGACCTGGTCGCTACGTAAGCATGATGAAAGATCACTTGGCGTTATCGAATGCGTAGTCGAAAGGTCGATGCTAGGAGTATCCCGTATCTCGCAAATGAGAGAAAGGATTCAAAGTTCCGACCTACGTCAAAGTACGATCGAAAATTAGAGACGCCGTTCTACACGCCAGTATATCGAAATTAAGGTGGGCCGGACACGTGATGCGCTTCAACGACAACCGATGGACGACAGCCGTTACCGACTGGATTCCTCTGGACGTCAAGCGCTCTAAAGGAAGACCACTGTCCCATTTGTCATTTGTCCAATTTCTTCACGAAAGCGGTAGAAGAAAGATATGATGCTCAGCGAATCCACAGCGAGGAGGACCCATTGGACTAATCTTGCACGCGATAGGGGAAAATGGAAGAGTTGCTGGTACCCGCTCGAGTCACTCGACGATCAACGGGACGACAGGTGATACAGGTGATGTCATGTGGCCTGTCAAATGGGCTGACTTGAAGAGCTCGACACACGTGTTTTGACCTTGACGGTCTCGTCAGTCGGGCAGTTACCCCTCGTCTTCAGCCAGTCGTCTCGGAGCGCTCAGTCTCCAGTCTCCTATACTAAGAGTAGGCGACGACGAACATTTTACACTGTATGTCCGGTGAACTTATCACCGAACACACAGTGTTGCACACTCGATTACTCTAGGCTGGTCTCATTTGTATATCATACCGTTCTTTTAGAGTGCTTTCTGAAGACCACACCTCAATTTCAGACATATCGCATAATTTTTTATTTGAGGGAACATGTCATGTGGTCTGTTGAGTGGGCTGACGTATGGAGTCCTTATAGACTTTTGGGCTCTAAGTGTTTCAAGCACAGATGTTCTGGATACTTGTGTGAGAATGGGGACTTACTGCAAAACTCCGCTATTTTTTCTGTTTCCATGCATGCCTAGTGAAGTGTTTCATCTGACTTTATGTTTTAAACTAGATGTTATTGTACTGGCGCAGTGGTTTACCCTGTTTGCCAATGTATTCTTAACCACATGATTTACAGGCGACTAAGTATAGCGTTCTCAAGCTCATGCAATCATTGTCTCTACCTCGGGCTCTTAAGTTTAGGTCCCATCTATCTATGTTTTATTTATGAAAATTTTCCTTCTGAGGTTAGAAAAGTACTTAACTAAATTATTGCATGTCAGCTAGCATCTCCAATCTTTGCGGAAGGTTTAAGCGTCGAAAAGCTAATCAATATTGTATTGTTCTCTCCTGACCCAATCGTCTTTGTAACAACCCACCTCTGCTCATTAGCAAAATAGTAAATTATTTGATCAACAGTGAGGGTGAGAGAAAGTGGGGAAAAGGAATCACCTTTATAAGTTTTAAACAGAGTCGAAGACTTGATTCGTTTTTGAACTTTCTGTCAACCTCGCTATTGATCAAATAGTTTAATATTGTCTCGATGAGCAATAATGAGCTTATTACCTCTATACTTCTATAATTACTTCTATAATTTTATCAAAGTCAAAGACTTATCGCACGCGTAAGAGGTCTTCTGTGCAGTATTTAGTGTATTTAATTCTAGAGTTGAGCAAGAGGAAACGAGCGGCTTGGAGAACGTTTAAGAGCATCGAAGAGGTAGTGAAGAGGGCAAAGAACATCCGACTCCTTGCCCACCTTTTCGACTCGACGACTATCCCTGCCCTAACGTATGTATCAGAAACCTCGTCACTACGTACTCGCAGAATGAAAGATCACTTGGCGTTATTGAACGCGCAGTCAAAGGTCGATGCTAGGAGTATCCCGTATCATGCAAGTGAGAGAAAGAATTCGAAGTCCCGACATACGTCAGCGACCGAAGATCAAAGACGCCGTCCTAAACGCCAGGAAATCGAAAATAAGGTGGGCCGGACACGTGATGCGCTTCAACGACAATCGATGGACGAGAGCCGTCACCGAGTGGATTCCTCGGGATATCAAGCGCTCTACAAGAAGACCACCGACTCGATGGTCCGATCTCTTCACGAAAAGATTAGAAGAAAGATATGATGCTCAGTAAATCCTTGGAGCGAGGAGGACCCACTGGGCTACTCTTGCACGCGACAAGGAAGAATGGAAGGTTGCTAGTACCCGCTCGAGTCACTCGACGATCAACGGGACTACAGGTGATACGGGTGATCTAGCGTTTCATACATGGTGTATAGCTCGTTGAACTCTGAACGTGAGGACTGAGTACTCAAAGGTAGCTTCAAATCTTTCCTGGAGGAATAGGGAGATGCTTATTGAAGGCGATCCTAAACGTCCCTTGTGTATTTTCCAATTGTCTGATTGCAGGCTTTTGGTCAATTTGACTAATTGGTCAGAAAGTGTGTCAAACTGGCGTTGCAAATACAGGAACTCGTCCTCTCAATATACCTGCTCTTGCAAAAAGTACCAGATCACCTCCATAACCTATCGCACCTTCGTGATCCGGAAGTATTCACATCAATAGCAAAACACAAATGTTCCGATCACAAAATAAGACGAACAGATGGACTCCAAAAGAATGCAAGCGCTCTCTTAGAGGACTATCCAAACGATGGGAGGACGTATTTGTGGGCAAACGTCAACTGTTTGCTTCTAAAATGACAGCGAATTTGAAATCACAGAATGAGTTCCGCAAGCATCGCCCTGTTCGAAATAAATCACCACCACGATCGGCAATTGCATGAGAGAGAAACGAATGGAAACTACTCTGAGGCTCGCGTTATCAGTGAAGAAGGGCCGTTTAAGTATCCAAGTAACCGGAGAACGAGAATCGTACCGGCTTGTTTTTACGAAATATCAAAGACACGACAGGATACCACCGACTCAATGGTCCGACTCCTTTTCGAGAAGCCTCGGAGAAAGATATGATGTTCAACGGTGTCCTTCATCAATTGGACATTCTCGGCTACTCTAATGAACGACAAAGAAAAAATGAAGTTTTACTGATGTCGCGTTGAGTAATTTAACGATCATGTAACAACAGATGATCCTGGCGAGAAGTGAAGGGGATAGTCAACCAAAAAACTTTATCCTTTATCATTTTGTAGTAACTTTACCTTATTCTGTGTGGCGCCTACTTATCGTTGCCGCTACTACAGTAAAGTTTTAGTGGACACTTTTTGTTGCATTTTGCATTCACAACAACACCTTAACATATACCCAAAATGTGGAGTGCTGTGCAAAAGCGTTTGCGTCAGCCGGGATGCGAACCCAGACGTTACTCTTTCCGGGAGCGTATGCTAACCGTCACACCACCGACGCCTTATCATCTCTGTGAACTTTATGTGGGCGCTCTATTTCTCGGAAAGAAACGAAGAAGAAAAGAAGAGAGAGGAAGGCTGTGAATTGCAACTGCAAATTCGCTGAGATATGATTAGAGCTCAGAACCTCAAACGGGGATCGAAAACATAATTACTCTTTCCGTGGATTCACACAGTATCCAATGAACCAAAATGGTTCTCGCCTTTATTCCCTTTCAGCTAACGTTATTGTTACTATCAACAATCGTTTAGGACTGGAATTGATGTAAAAACACATTTCGGCATTAAACCCAGGCAGGCTGAGGCTGTATTCCAAATTACGATGTTTAAAATTCATTTCTTCCCTATCTCTCTCAGCCCATGTCCGCACTACACCCACTCAGAGTCTCTCTCTGGCTTCCCGCTCAGTCATGTCCAAATCGGGTTGGTTACTATCCGTTATCACTCGTCAGCGGAAATGATATGCGAGGTAAAATGAGCATCGAGCTTAGTTAAGCTGAAGCTATTGTCGAAGCCGTAGTGTTACGAGTTTTACCTACCGCCTAATCTTTTTCATAACAGTGTAAGATGTGATTCGCAACCACTATACTACTGAGAAACGAACAAAACTCGAAACTTTAGGTGAGCTTTGTACCAACTATTGCTCTTTCTGTGAGCTGATAGCAGTGATAAAGCTAAAACGTGGTTGAAAAGGAGCAAGGAAAGGGTCTTAGTGGTGCAATGCGCAGTCCGTGGACCTCCCGGAAAGGGTAATCGTAGGTTCAAAACACACCTGAGGTTTCAAGTGTTGTTCGTGTCGCTGCAATTTTATGGGTTCAATCCATATCGTACTCTTCCATGAAAAAAGTCTGGAATTGATAAAAGTTGCAACAGGGAGAATACGTGAGAGCAGCTTCGAAAAGGTGACGTATTCAAAAAGTTGATCGCAGCATACGGCAAGTTGTGAGTCAACGTAAGGTGCGTTATTCGCCTCAATGGCAACCAGTTGTCGGATTCCGTCAGCAACGAGATCGTACGTGGTATCTATGGTACAGAAGAAGAGCCAAACATAGTGGGTCACTTACTTAGGAAATAATATGATACATGAAAACATTATTGCCTCCCTAGGACTTCATGCTGCGCTCAGTGGTTATAACGCATGTCAGAAATGATATTCTCATATGTTGGCATCATATACTCCTGTATAATAGTGGTGTTTATGAAAAAATGTCTATACCCAGGTTTACGCAATATTGCAGCAGAAAATATAATGACTACGACGTACACATTACCTTATTGCAGTCAGGAGCATGCACCAGATTTTGAGAGAAGCACCCTGCTGCGACTGACGTTTCGGCACTTCACTTTTCTTTGGAACCGTAATAATTCGCGTTGTGTGTTGAAAGTCATTCCCATTTGAGGTATGAGTATTCGTCATTGCGTCGAATTGACTTCAATGAAGTAAAAAACTCTATGAGTAGAATGGAGCATTCAGACGTACCTCTTATGCAGGGCGGTTTTTGATCTATTTTTGTATACCTTCGAGGGGCATGTGGCGCAGTGGTTAGAGGTGCTCTGCGTCGCACACGAGGTCAATGATTCGATCTCGCGCTCATGGCCCACCAAGCTATTCATCCCTCGGGGTCGGTAAATTAATAGCAGACTGGTCTCAGACTTGTTTGGGAGGATAAGCAGCACTGACTCAGTTCAGCGGGAGGCTACCGCGAGTCATTGTAAAGGCCAGATATGCATTCAGTGACCTCAGACAAAGTTAGAAATCGAAAACGAGTGCATGGCGCATCCCTCAAGGATTAACCAACGCCGAGAGCTTCATCCTTTTACCATTTATGACTTCGACTCCTAGAGGCAGTGATATTTACTTTAAGTCTTTCTGTTTTCACTTTATGCCTACATCTGCATTCACTTGAAATTTTCGCACTCGACTACAGCTTCTTTGATTGATTCAAATGCGTAAATCGAAGAGTTTATCGTTTGTGTTTAACTTCCACCTTGATCGGTTGATTCATTGTATATGGAATGTTTGATTTCTCCAAGGGTTATTTTTTCTATCGAAGTCATAGCGTTCTTCTCATTTGTCTTAATAACACCGTCGATAAACGTTGTTACGCAAAGGTTCCGCTTTTTAGAAACGGCAAAGCAATAAAACAACCTTTTTGGACGGAGTGTATCCACTGTGATACAAAATCTGGAGGCTTTCCTGACTAATGAAGAATTTTTGCTCAGACTACTAGTACTTTCGAATTCTAAATCCCTAAATCTCGGAAATTTTAAAAATGTGTTTAGTTTGTGAAAAGCCTTTCTTATTGCTTTGTGGCAACGGAAATGATATTACGTTTCACATTCAGATTGCTTTGGTTGCTCGGCTGAGGTCTGCGGGCCTTTTCACAATGGTACTGCCAGTCATTCGATAGCCCAAATCTTAATAATTTTGATGCCGAAATTGGTTTATAAAATTTTCAAACTAGCATATTGTTGGAGTAGCCTAGAATTGAGCTTTCGAATGATCACTGGAAGTTTCAAGGAAAATTCTTTGCTGAAGAGAAAGACCTTCAGAAAGTTGTGTATCTGAATGTTTATACTGCGCCCGGAAAACGAAGAAAAAACTGTGTGTTTGTGTTCATAATGTCATGTATTTACCGTGTGGTTGAAAGCACGCTGTACCAAATAGAACAGAAACTTTTTATACCGGTGTTTCACTGCTTTCGTTGACAAACCATGTCGGTATAACACAGTTTTCAGTTATTTATTCGATCTAGACATGTTACTTGGGAGCGAAGTATGCCGACTGAATTCCAGGAGCATTGCCAGGAGAAACACCAAAGTAAGCCGACTGGGCACCAACACCGCCAACTGGGGCGCTAACTTTCGGAACACTTGCTCCTCCACCACCGCCGCCTCCTACACCAAAGTAGGCTGACTGAGCACCACCACCGCCTCCTCCGACACCGAAGTACGCTGACGTAGCGCTTGCACCTCCTCCAACGGGCATTGGCGCAGCTGGAATAGGCGCACCACCAGGAGCACCGCCCATTGGTATGCCTATAGCTGTCATTGTCGATTTTCCACCTACAATGAATCTATAAGAAAAAAATTTTGATCACGGCATATTTAGTCATAGGTATTTCCCGTACCTCCACCTGCAGGTACGCCAATAGCGGTCATTGTGGATCGACCTCCACCCCCTGTAAGTACAATTCCTATTAACGTTTCCTTAGGTATCACTTTCTCAAACTACTTTTTGATTTCAATCATGCTTCATATGCTGCTTAGTTGCATCCAAAGAACTGTTCCACAACATACCTGCATCCATTGGAACACCAACAGCAGTCATTGTCGATTGTTCAACGCCACCAGCTGTAACTAGATTTCCTACTATCATGTTCCCCGACTTTATTTTCTCAGTGCACGCTTTTATCATATTTAGCCTCCAACTACTTGATCCAGAAAATAAAAATTTTTGCACAAAAACAAATTTTTTTCACCTATTGTGTGGAGAATTTTCTTGCGCATCGTTTAGTATATTTTTGCTCATACTTGTCCAACAATGGAGCCGTTACGGAAAGTCATTGGCAACTTACTGCTTCAGGAGGTTCAATTGGGGCAATTTTCAAATTGCATTCAACAACATCAATTGTGCAAAGACCGCCAACTTGTGGGTAGTTCTGCGGCGTATGAATGGTTTACAAAGTTTTGCAAGGGAGATACTCATTTGGCCGATCAACCAAAATCCTAAAGACTGCGTGAAATTGATCGAGAAGCAATCATTGAAGCGATTGAAGAAGATGCGACTTTGTCAATCAGTGATCGGTCCGATGATTTTCAATGTTCAGACGAACAGATCCGGAAGATTCGGAAGAGCAAATGGCAGAATGCATCCAGGCAGACGGAGAATACTTCAATTAATGTTATTTGATACTTTCGATTACTTGGAAAAATGAATTTTTGGATCAAGTCCGGAAACTTAGTTGGACATTTAACAATCTTTGCATATTGTTTCATTCTACCTGATCTCAGGTAGAAAATTCTTTCACAATATACCTGCTGCATCCATGGGCGCGGCAACAGCAGTCATTGTCGATCGTCCTCCTGCAAGTAGATTGAACAATTAGGACGGCATTCATTCAATCCATCGCTTTCTTTTGCAGGGTTTCTTATTCACTTTCTCTTACAGTAATAGCTGCGTGCACTATAATGTGAAAATTTTCAAATTTTCTTCCTTAACCCAAACAGAGGTGTTACATAAAACTTTATTTGACAGCTGACGTTTCGGCAGTTCGCCTTTTTCAGAGCCTGGTAAAGTCAAATTGTCCGCAATCCAATCAGTCAAACATCTCCAATACCCCTTTAGAAAAATCACCCGACTTAAGCTTCAATCGCATCAAGCAAAAAATCAACTTTCAACATACTCACGCTTTAAATATGTGTTCCTCGTAATGCACCGTACCCATTAGAGCAGCAGTCTTATATACTGACTCAAATCGCAAGTGATAACGAGGCATTCCTCCCTGCGGTTTATAATCGAATTGGTGGTGTTAATCTAAAGTGCTTCCAGAATTTTTCGCGCTGATGTTCTGTGTTCCTGCGCAAATTATGCTAATTATGCGAATTTATTATGCTCAAATGAGAGGGCTGGCAATGGGGCAACGACTGGCACCTAGCCTGGCTGTTGCCTTTACGTCGAAAGTGGAAGCACCAGTTATGGATCTCCGGCCATTCAACTCTACTGTACGTATATAGATGATTGCTTGGTTTTCTATTCCATTGAAGAGGAGCTAGATAAATGCCTTAGATTGTTGAAAGAACAGTCAGAGTATATAAAATTTACCCGTGAGATACCAAAAGATGATTGGCTTTTTTTTGAACGTGCAAATAAACTTGAGCGAGAGCGGCTACATAAAAAAGTGGTACCGAAAGCCAAGTGAAAAGAATATCCTAGTTCACTATTTCTCCTCACATCCTTTACATACAGAAAAGGCGTTAATAAAGGATATTTTTAACAGCAGCCAATGTATGTACCGGGGAGGAGCGGAGAGTAGAATCCGTGAAACTGGCTCGGGAAATAGCCACTAATGGAATAATGGATACGAGTTTGTGATCCCTCGGCTTAGGTTTAGACGAAAGAGTACGCCTCCGAACGAAAACTCGAATGAAAGGAAAGTCCCGTTCACCCTCCCGTTCTTTTCAAATGAGATTAGAACAGCTATAAAACGCTATCTGGAAAGAGCGGCACCGAATACTTTAAGACGCCAATTAGTTCGCAACCGCTTATATGACCGTCTCCGTATAACGAAAGATTGTAAAAAATTTCCTAACGGCAGAGACGGTGATTGCATGAGCGTAGGTACAATCTACCCAATCTCCTGCTACGCATGCAGCGATATATATATATATAGTATATATATATATATATATTGGCGAAACGAGTAGGCCGCTCTATGCCCCCTATAAGAACACCTAGCTGGCAAGCGTCTTAATAAACGGAGCATCATCCCGCTAGGGACTCATAGAAACATAAACACGAAGGAGTTGATTTTGAGACGAATTCACCATCCTTGTACACGAACTAAAAACATCAGCGCGAAAAATCCTGGAAATACTTTGCATTAGCACCACCAATATATGGAACAATACCTTCTTATCACTCGTGATTTGAGTCTGTATATAAGACTGTTGTTTTGATGGTGAAGGTGCATTACGAGTCTACGTGATCTCCTTTCGGTGATGAACACTTGAATTCTTTAGTGGAACACATATATAAAACGTTTAATATATTGAGAGCTGATTTTGTGCTTGATGCCATTGAAATCCAGGTTTGGCGATTTTTTTCTAGAGGAGTAACGGAGGTGTTTGACTGATTGGATTGCGGACAATTTGATCTTTCCAGCTTTGAAGAAGGCAAACTGCCGAAACGTCAGCTGTCAAATAAAGTTTAATGTAACACCTCGAGTTTGGCTTGAAGAAGAAAATTAGGAATTATATTGAAGCATGCCGAGGTTGATAAACAATCGGTCTTGGGCATTAGAAATTTTCATTTGGACGTCTGCCAACTTCATATCAAATTTCGGTACAACCTACTTTCTTACGGGTCATCCATCAAATCTACGAATTTCAATCGAACTTCTCTAATGTTTCGTTGCAGCCGAATCATGAAAGGCAAAGCGATTTCAACGTGTTCAAGTCGTAAAAAAAATCGTACACAACACACCTACACCTGCTGGAGCTCCAATGGCAGTCATTGTCGATCGTCCGGCGCCACCAGCTATAAGTAAAATTTTTATAAAGGCATAACTGTGTCTCACTTTTGAAGTTTGATCTTGAAATTCAATCGCTCTTATTTTATGTATCGTCTCAACTAATCCTGTCTGCAACACACCTGCATCCATTGGAGTACCAACAGCAGTCATTGTCGATCGCCATCCTGCAAAGTAGATTGAACAATTAGGACGGCATTCATTCAATCCTTCGCTTTCTTCTGCAGCGTTTCTTATTCACTTTCCCATACGGTATAGCTGCTGTGCAGTATAATGTAAAAGTTTTCATTTGGAGGTCCGCCAACCACATATTAAATTTCGGTATGACCTACTTTCTAACCGATCATCCATCTATTCTACAACATTTCAATCGAATTTCATTAATCGTTGCGTTGTAGCCAAATCATGAAAGGCTAAATGATTTCAACGCGTTCAAGTCGTAAAAAAATCGTACACAACTCACCCACACCCGCTGGAGCTCCAATAGCAGTCATCGTCGATCGTCCGGCGCCACCAGCTATAAGTAAAATTTTTATAAAGGCACAATTGTGTCCCACTTTTAAAGTTTGATCTTGAAATTCAATCGCTCTTATTTATGTATCTCTCAACTAATCCTGTCTGCAACACACCTGCATCCATTGGAATACCAACAGCAGTCATTGTCGATCGTCCGACGCCACCAGCTGCAAATGGAGTTCCGAATTTTGTTGCAAATAATCTTTGCGCAGGGTCATGACTTAATTGTGATCACGTTTGAAAAATTTTCCGCAGTATACCACACCTGCATCCATTGGAGTACCAACAGCAGTCATCGTCGATCGTCCGACGCCACCACCTGCAAATGGAGTTCCGGATTTTGTTGCAACTAGGCTATGCGCAGGGCCGTGACGTAAATGTGATCAGGTCTGAAAAATTTTACACAGTAAACCATACCTGCATCCATTGGAGTACCAACAGCAGTCATTGTCGATCGCCCTCCTGCAAGTAGATTGAACAATTAGGACGGCATTCATTTAATCCTTCGCTTTCTTCTGCAGCGTTTCTTATTCACTTTCCCATACGGTATAGCTGCTGTGCAGTATAATGTAAAAGTTATCATTTGGAGGTCCGCTAACCACATATTAAATTTCGGTATGACCTACTTTCTAACCGATCATCCATCTATTCTACAACATTTCAATCGAATTTCATTAATCGTTGCGTTGTAGCCAAATCATGAAAGGCTAAATGATTTCAACGCGTTCAAGTCGTAAAAAAATCGTACACAACTCACCCCCACCCGCTGGAGCTCCAATAGCAGTCATCGTCGATCGTCCGGTGCCACCAGCTATAAGTAAAATTTTTATAAAGGCATAATTGTGTCCCACTTTTAAAGTTTGATCTTGAAATTCAATCGCTCTTATTTTATGTATCGTCTCAACTAATCCTGTCTGCAACACACCAGCATCCATTGGAATACCAACAGCAGTCATTGTCGATCGTCCGACGTCACCAGCTGCAAGTTAAACACCTAGTGCCTTATTTCACATTTCAGTCCTTCACATTTCTTTCGAACTCTAGTCACACATTACATAGCATTTCGGTGCAATCAAAGCGTACACGTAAGTATATCCATTGATAACGCACCTGCATCCATTGGCGCGCCAATTGCAGTCATCGTCGAACGACCACCTCCACCTGCAAATCAGATAAGATGTTCCGATTCTTAGGTTTTGTAACCTTAGCATTCTAATTACACAAAATATAGTGTGTGTTTTGTTGGGAATAAACTCTGAACGTGGGCATGACGCGAACGCATTCAGGAGTAAAAATTTTGACTTAACAACACACCTGCTGCATCCATTGGGGCGCCAATAGCAGTCATCGTCGATCGTCCGACGCCACCAGCTGCAAGTTAAACACTCGGTGACTTATTCTTACATCTCATTCCTTCACATTTCTTTCGAACTCTAGTTGCACATTACATAGCATTTCGGTGCAATCAAAGTGTACACGTAAGTATATCCATTGATAACACACCTGCATCCATTGGCGCGCCAATTGCAGTCATCGTCGAACGACCACCGCCACCTGCAAATCAGATAAGATGTTCCAATTCTTAGGTTTTGTAACCTTAGCATTCTAATTACACAAAATATAGTGTGTGTTTTGTTAGGAATAAACTCTGAACGTGGGCATGACGCGAACGCATTCAGGAGTGAAAATTTTGACTTAACAACACACCTGCTGCATCCATTGGGGCGCCAATAGCAGTCATCGTCGATCGTCCGACGCCACCAGCTGCAAGTTAAACACTCAGTGACTTATTCTTACATTTCATTCCTTCACATTTCTTTCGAACTCTAATTGCACATTACATAGCATTTCGGTGCAATCAAACTGTACACGTAAGTATATCCATTGATAAGGCACCTGCATCCATTGGCGCGCCAATTGCAGTCATCGTCGAACGGCCTCCGCCGCCTACAAATGAGATAAGATGTTCTGATTCCAAGGTTTTGCAACCTTAGCATTCTAATTACACAAAATATAGTGTGTGTTTTGTTGGGAATAAACTCTGAATGTGGGCATGACGCGAATCGCATTCAGGAGTAAAAATTTTGACTTAACAACACACCTGGTGCATCCATTGGGGCGCCAATAGCAGTCATCGTCGATCGTCCGACGCCACCAGCTGCAAGTTAAACACTCAGTGACTTATTCTTACATTTCATTCCTTCACATTTCTTTCGAACTCTAATTGCACATTACATAGCATTTCGGTGCAATCAAACTGTACACGTAAGTATATCCATTGATAAGCACCTGCATCCATTGGCGCGCCAATTGCAGTCATCGTCGAACGACCTCCGCCGCCTACAAATGAGATAAGATGTTCTGATTCCAAGGTTCTGCAACCTTAGCATTCTAATTACGCAAAATATAGTGTGTGTTTTGTTGGGAATGAATTCTGAATGTGGGTATGACGCAAATGTTTCAGGAGTGAAAAATTTGACTTGTCAACACACCTGGTGCATCCATTGGGGCGCCAACAGCAGTCATTGTCGATCTACCACCAGCAGCTGGAAGTAAGAATTCTTCTCAGGCAACTAGGCTTCGCACCTTCCCACCTTATTTTCGAACTCGTATGTTTGTAGCAGTGCAGTCTCTTGTTCACTGTCTTTGGATATATACAGCCCATCAACTTAAGCAGATGCAACGAGCCTTAGGCACTCTGTGGCACTGGGGAGCAGTAAGCACCAAATTTATTAATCAGAAATAATTGAATTTGCACAACAATGCTATAAAAAGTGGTGCTGCTAGCCTGAACACATTTTTGCCATCTCTCAGGCATAAAACAATGCCGTTTTGTGCAAAACTTTGTTAGCCTACTTTTGCAACAGAATTTGTTCATACTTGCCCATCACAGTCTTTCAACGATGCCTTTATCGCGATCTGCTGCTTTAGAAGTACAAACTGGAACGCGATGCACAGACTGCCTTCGAGAACATCAACCGTGCAAGGCTCAAGGATCTGTGTCAAGCGAACAGCGTTGCGGTTCTTTGTTGAATTTTGCGTCGGCAACACAATTTTGAAGGACCAGGTGATCTCCGAACGTCCACGCGAAGTTGACCGAGAGGCCATCATCGAATCAACTGGAGGAGATTAAACTTTAACTATCAAGGAGTTGGCCGACAACTTTGACCGTGGTCATGCGACAATCAGCAGAATATTGAAGGCGGAAGACAAGGAGTGGAAGAAAGCTTTATGGATTGCTCAAGACTGTATAACATCAAATCAATAAAAGAGAAGTTGACCGAACGGGAGTGGGAGTTGCTGGATCATTCACCATACGGTTCTGACTTGTCACCGTCTGATTATCACCTCTTGCGGTCGGTAGAGCACTTCCTGAGCAACAAAAAGTTCCAAGACATCAGTCATTTGCGCCAAAGATTGACAACCTTCCTTGAATACAAGTATGACGAGTTCTATGTGCGCGATACTGGTTTGTCGCCTGAGAGATGTCAGAAATGTGTTCAGGTTGATGGCAGATACTGTGAATAGTGTTGCTAAACAATTCTAATTACCTCCGCTCAATAAATTTGGTGTTTTTTGCTGTAGTACTACAATTTATGAGAAAACCCAATGCAACAAAATTAGGTTGTTCTAGATAGGCAGATCTGTATTGAGCTAATCAAAAAACCCCTATCGGAAGGACGTGAATGTCATGTTGCAGTTAGAAGAAAGTCTAAGATTTTATATCTAATCAAGTTCACCTCCCGCTGGAGCACCAATAGCAGTCATCGTTGAACGCCCGCCACCTGTAGATAGATAGGTTAAGGCTCCCCTTAAATATTTCATTAAGATTAAAAATCCTCTAATTATTTTAACCATGGCATTTCATGGCCATCTTAATTGGTTCTTTCTAGTTCGAAGGGGACACATAAAAACCGACCTCGTTCGCTGGAGAAGAACTTTTTATAAGAATGTTAGCAACCATTCGAGAGTTGAGACCTCAGGTTACAGCTCCACGTCACCGGTTTTCGAAGAAGCCTTTTTGACGTTGCATCAGAAAGAAACTTCTTGCGCTACAGATTTGCATATTTCTCGCGGGAAAGAGTTCTTTCGTTGGATTTTCAGTAGTTATTCGATAGCGTAATCGTTGCCTATCCACCGGTGTGCTTATGTCCCTGAAAGATCGTTTCTCTGAAACACAGCAAGAAAAATAATTTTAATTCCTCTCTGCGATCAATATGGTCTTTAGACAATTCACGTGCGGCTGGCTGAGCAGCCACGTGCGCTGGCCCGATGTCGTAAGATCGGTGCAATGTTTATCGATCATCACGCCAGTGCACGTGGCTGCTTCAGAGAGCCGCAAGTGAATTGGCTTAAGACATCCTCAATTACAGATAGGATTCCAACTTATATTATCTGCTGCAATTCAGAGAAACGGTTTTTTTAAGATATAAGCACTGCGCTGGAATGAGGAACGATGACGCCATTTATTGATCACTACCAGTCCAAAGAAGGAGCTCTGTTCGGCGAGAAATATGTGCGAGTTTCGTGTGGTGGTCTCAGTGTTATAGAAGTGCGTTTCGAAAAACCGGTCTCGTGTGGATCTAGCCAAAAATCTAAGATTTCAAGTAATTGCTAACCCTCCTATGAAAACTTCCTCTCCAGCAAATGAGGTTGGTTTTTCATTTGTTCCCTTCTAATCAGAAAGAAGCCTGAACATATTGGCGATGAGGCGGCCCCCATAGCAACCTGACTTTTACGATAGTCTATTTTGGTGCACAAGAGATCTTTTTTGTCTTGTGAGCAGTTGATAACACAAGATATGGAAATGCGCTGCGCTGTTCGCACAAAGGTTTTTAGTAATTTCTCAATTAGTTGCTCAAAAGACCCAATAGATTTCCGTTTTTGGTAAGGGTTTCTTAAAAGTCTTTAGTAAACCTTCTTTGCTCCATTCCAGAAAAAGACTTTGAGCGCCAAAATTGACTATAGACAAATTTGTGATTTTTTAAGTGAGACTTTATTGTTCATGTGTATCATAGAGCGATGCTTTGTTGCAAACGTGAGCTGAAGTATTCTAGGCAGCTAACCCGAAATCCATCAGCCTAATAAGAAATCACGATAGCTCAGCGTGATACCTATATTACACCAATCGGTTAGATATATAATATGACTTTCGACACCCTATAACTATTCTAATTCGATCGCAACCTTATGTCAACTCGTTATTAAATAACGTACAGAATCCGTTACATTTATCTTTTCCCGGAAATGATGGCGTAAAAAGCAGGGAGATCCATAGATGAAACATGTTTCATGTCTTTTGCCATTGCTGTTTAGAAAAAAATGCCTAATGTTTTCATACTCTACTACAGATAAATGGATAAAAAAGCCGCTCGTTCTCTGATTGAGATAAACGTTCAACAACTTCGGTTATAAATGCCATGTAATAATTTCTGATTGTTATCCAATTCTCACTATCAGTAATCCGATTAGTTTATCATCAATCGTTGAAGTATGAAGAGTAGGCACGGTTGAACATCCAATAACAACTTCAACTAAGACACCAATTGAGGTATTCCAGGCAACCCAACTTCTCTGCTTTCTCTAGTCTTAATACCACATTATATTGCGTTCCACTGCGGCTAAACTATGAGCATGACGCAACATGCTCATTTGAAAAAAATTAATCTTCAACATACCTGCATCCATTGGAGCGCCAATAGCAGTCATCGTCGATCGTCCAACGCCAGCAGCTGCAAGTAAGATTACTGCATATTCAGCGACGGTGCCTCATTTTCTCTCAAACCTCAGTCACATCCTACATGTTACTCATTTGTGACTAACTCTAAGAAATACACCTACAACACACCTGCATCCATTGGAGCGCCTATAGCCGTCATCGTCGATTGTCCGCCACCAGCAGCTGTAAGTAAGATTCTTACAGAGAATATTTCGGTGTCTCACTTTCCCTCGAGCCTCAGTCACTCACTAGATGCTCCTTAATTGTCACTAAGTCTGTAAAATACACAAAAGACACACCTGCATCCATTGGAATACCTACAGCTGTCATTGTTGAGCGGCCTCCACCAGTAGCAGCTGGCGGTGGTGGTGCTAAAAAAAATCTTGGAGTATTGAAGCTATATAAAAAAAAAAGAAAACTAAATTACGACCTCCACCACCTCCTGCACCAGCAGCCGGAGCTGCTCCGGGAAGACCGAAAATACACGGATGTGCCTCCGGCAACTGGTGCGCCTCCGACTCCAAAATATGCCGACTGAGCTCCTCCTGCTCCTCCTCCTCCTCCTCCCATTGCTGCACCCGTAGGTTTCGGTGCCGCTGCTCCATAGCCGCCAACTCCGATGTAAGTCGACTGAGCGCCAAAAGAGGCGCCAGTGGCTCCAAAGTAGACCGAAGCCATGGAGACACAAACTAAAATATCTAAGACCTACCGCTAACTTTTGCTTTTATTTTGATGAGTGTTGATAAGGTGGGATAGCGGTTATCAGTAATTTCACGTACTCATTTTTGAAGACAAAATCTGTGGTGGTGTATACGATTCTTCACATCATAATTTACATTTATCTCAGTAATCTTTGTCGCGCAAACATTTTCTAGGTGAATCTGTCAGTAATTTAGCTATAAAACAAGTACAGATTGGCGACATGAAGTCCTACATAACATTTCTATTGTCAGTGGTTATAAAGTTGATTCAAGAGTGTATGTGACGCACTGATTAGAGGTGCTCTGCATCAAACACGAGGTCGATGGTTCAATCTTGAGCGCATAGCTCAGCAAGCTTCTCTTCCTTCCGGGGTCCGTAAATTGATACCAGACTTGCCTGGAAGGGCAAACAACACTGAATCAACAGAGCGCTAAGCCACGAATAAAGGCGAGATATGCATTCAGTCATCTCAAAAGCAGTTAAAATTGAAGACGAATGCATAGCACACCCCACAGGGATTGATCAAAAGCCGAGAGCTCTAGAACTTTAAAACAATTTGTTCTACAATAGTCAGTCTGAATTCGGTAAGTTGTGTACCTTACAATTACTATGATAGAACATGTCGAATTTTTCTCACCACCTGTTGATGTTCAGTCATTTCAAATTAATTACTAACAATCCATTGCCACGTTAGAGTAATTATAGTAAAGAAGTTTATGATTGATTGCTATTCACATGTAGGTTCCTAGCTGACATAATTGTATTTCTGTCTCAAGATGTACTCTGTTAGAAAAGGGATTTACATTGCTACATTTATGATTATATGTGAGAACGTCAACCACTTCCACTAGTAAGCGTACCTGCTTACCGATGGCATTACAAATCTTTTGCGACGATGTATCTAGGATCTTCTTGGATAACTTTCAAAAAATTCATAGATATATCCTTTGATCTTCATGGATCCTTGAATCATTCCATTTGAATTCGTATCAGATCTTTGTATTTCCTAAATATTGGTCTTTTGGAATGACGTGTGCTAAAAAAAGCATCAGCAGTCAATCGAATTTTTTTTAAATTCAGCGCTCCAGAGTTATTTAAATAAATCATGAAGTAGACTAAATATCATTTCTGCCTTTCTAAGCACTAAATTTGGTGGAATTTGGCACAGTATCAATTATTGTTGCATAAATGTTCTCTTGATAACCTTGGCTTGTCAATTACGCAATCCTCAATGAGATCGCAACGACACTCCAAACTTTCACATTAACGTGCATCCAGATATCATTATCGCTCTTTGTCACATAAAAGAAGCTTTTTCGAAGCTCTTGAACAGAAAACGACTGTTCACTTGATTCATTGCGCACGGTATGAGTAGTGTGGTACCCATGGCGTTACTGGTCGCGGTATGCCGGCATGAGTAGTATACAACTCGTTATAACTTTCAAAAGTAGCAGAATCTTCTTACCATCCGTTGTACTCTTATTCGATAGTTAACTGAAAATAGACCGCAATAAGACGGGGACCAAAAGTGGCGTTTTGTGCACGCAACAATTTGCAAAAAAACCGCTTTTCCAGTAGGATCATTGACTGCTATTTTGATTGACAGCTGGGCATCATCTCATTGCGATCGCTACGGTGAATCAGGATTACTGCATGGAATGCACGGACATAAAAGAGATTTTTCTACACTTCTTCACAGTGCAAGTTCATTCGTCTTTTTCTTCAACATTATAGAATATTGACTGAGCAGACCTAATTGAAATCTCGAGGATAGCCTGGCTATGGCATCCCATAAGACGTTGTTGTTGACTGCGGGATAGCGATGAGGGTGAAGCTCGGTTCCACGCGCGCTGCAACGAGCATCACAACCACACGGCCACGACGCCGTATAGATGAAAACACCGGACTAAACTCACTATGTGCTTTCTAAGCCTCTCAACGTGCTGACATCTACATTTCCAAATCTTTCTGTTGATAAGGATACTGAATACTGCAGGATAGATTGCCTGGGAAGCAAATCACCCTAAACGAGTGATTAACATAACAATCATATGCTATAGATGGACATCAAAAGCGCATATGGAGCCGTGGTTAGAGTTGCTCGACTTTGCACACACGGTCGTTTGTTCAACCTCGCCCTCGTGGCTCACCAAGTCGTCCATCTCTTCGGGATCTTTGACTTGGTACTGGCTTGTCTGGGAGGATAGACTCAATACAGCGGTAGACCAGCGCGACCCATGGAAAGGCCAGATATGTATTCGATCGTCAAGCAAAAATAAAAATTCAAGACGAATGCATGACGCAACCTTTAGGGATTGATCAACGCCGAGCTGTGCTTTATCCTTTAAGATTACGTTGAAAGAGGTTTCTCATTCAAGTGGTGCCCCACCGGAGATTTGACTCGGACAAAAACGAAGACGGAAATAATTCTAAAAAAAAAAACACATATGCCTCCCTCCTTGCTACAATGCAGGGCTTAATGCAGGGCGGGGGTCACTGATGAGGAGGCCGAAACCTCCGAAACACCGGTGTGTGGCCCTGGCGTACCAACCTAGGTTAGGCTTAGAACATTCTTTTTCGGAATTAATTTGAATGTTTATCACGAGGTTTTGAAACAGTCGATATTTTGGATTATGAAGACGGAAATGTCGGACCCTTGCCGATTAATGTATATATGAACCTCGAAATCATAGCTAAGTCATCATAAAATCCATTCCAAACATTAACACAAACTATACTGGAAAAACTACTGTTGGCACTTATTTGTATTTTGGACTGTAACAATATACTCTTCCTATGATTCAGATGATATCATGATAGCTGACTCAGCTGATACTGTCGAAAAAATATATATTAAATAGAACATATCACTTGGACCCATGGAACAATGAGCAGAGTCTCTTCTACGACTCTCCTTCCTTCAATATCGTTTAGTTAGCAGGACAATTACTACGTATTTTCAAAGATTCAGGTCCAGCAACCCAGAAATCTCATGAATTCAGGTGGGTCAGACAGGAAAGGACCGCGTCGGGTGAAACCGATCATGCATTGAGGCATCGCATTATTTCTTTCATACCATTGTTTTACCCAGTTTTTACTTCAAGTCGGGTCATTGTCAGAACGCTATGGTTGGAGAATATTCTGGTGGCTTAGATAGACACTTGGATACGACCGTAGCACCATCGCTCGTCATCTAAATGAAACAGGATTCCGCAAAGTGATGTCTCGATGGACATCTCATTGCATGACAGACCATCTCACATTTCAAAGTCGACTTGCCACGTTTTGGAGAAACTGAGCTGACCACGGTGCCACCGATTCACCGTATAGACGTTGTACTGCTCCATCGAACATCGTCTCCTCTGCGCCCTGAAGCAGCATCGGAGGTAGAAAAAATCTAAAGCCTACAGCCAGCTCAAGAGCGATTTAACCGACTTTTTTGATGGCCAGTCTCATTCCTCCTGGGGATAAAACATTCAATCGTTGCCTAAATGGTTGTACATCTTTGATCGCGAAGGTAATTATTTCGCTGATTGACTGATTCTTTGAATAAATAAGAACTGATTTAACAAAAGTATCGAGTTGCAAAGATTAATTATGCGAAACCAATATACCTTCGTAGACGTTGACATCACAACCATAGACTACGCTATGAAGACTGAACAACTATGATACCCTATATTGGCTAACTAGCGCTATAAACTCTCCTCCCACCCATCGTCAAAAAATCCATCAGTACTTCGTTACGGTTAAAAAACTGTCTGCACTGCGAGAATTATGAATTCGTGACAAAAACGATGTTAAAGTCATGGAAATTTTTATTTTCTTTGAAATCTGAAAGTAAAAAAGACATGAGGATGTAGCAATCAAACGCGTAATCAGACACTAATTTTCCATAGCCTAGGTTCTACACAAGTAATCCAACTACCGTGCGAACTCAGATGAGGGCTGCGATATTCGACTACTGGTAGGAGTGCCAGACATGTATGTCGGCGTATCATCGCCATACATGGAACTATAAGGCACTGGTACTGTATGGCGCTGCGAATCTGATGAGCCGCCTTCAGTAGTGAAGTCAAAAGTTCGTCCATAAGTTCCCATATCGCCTGTCATTCCTTCACTTAAAGAGGGCACTGTTGCAGTCCCGAGTCCATATGGATCCTCCTAAAAACGATCCAATGGCTTTTATAACGTTTCCTTGAAACATTGCGATCCGTAATTAAAGTTGGGATAGACTAAATCAAAATATAGTAAGGATTCTATTCGGCTATGAGGGGACAAATGAAAAACCGAACTCATTCGCTAAGAAGAACTTTTTATAGGAGTATTAACAAACATTCGGAAATTGAGACTTCAGGCTACAGCCCCAGGTCGCCGATTTTCGAAAAAGTCTTTTTCACGTTGCTACACAAGAAAATTTCTTGCATTGCAGAGGCGAGAATTTCTCGCCGAACAGAGTTCTTTCTCTGGACTATTAGTAATCAATCGATAGCGCAATCGTTGCTGGTTCCAAAAGTGTACTTATATCGTTTCTCTGAAAACATCGTTTCTCTGCAACGCAGCAGGTAAAATAAGTTGAATTCGCACGAGCAAGAGGGTCTTTGGCCAATTCACGTGCAGCTAACGCGATGTCGTAAATCCGGCCCAAGATTAATCGATCATCGCCTTAGCCAGCGACACGTGAACTGGCCATAGACCCCCTTGGTCGCACATGCAATTTCAACTTATTTTACCTGCTGCGTTGCAAATAAATGGTGTTTTCATGATATAAGCTTAGCGTTGGAATCAGCAACGAGTACCCTATCGAATGACTACTGATAGCCAAAAGAAAGGGCTCTGCCCGTCAGGGAATATGCGCGTCTGAGAGATAGTTCTGCGTAGACTTTACAGCGTTATAAACGGGTGTTATGAAAAACCGGCCATGTGGAGCTGTAGCTAGAAGTCTGTGCTTTGGAATGGTTGCTAGCACTCGAATGAAAATGTCTGTCCAGCGTCGATTTTTGTCCAGGAGTTGATTTTCCTTTATTTCATAACAGAACAGAACCGCAATTGTATATAGATGTGTTAAAATACTTACGTTAGGGCGAAACAGGTGGTATATATGTATAGTCGAAGCCCTGTCGTTGAGCCGCGGTACTAGGAGCGGTGAAATCGTTTGATTCCACCCCATACTGTTGTCTATTATGTCGACGTAACTCATCGTATTTAGTGGTAGACTGCCGAGCGCCGTACTGAAACAATTAAGAATTAAACTAGCAATTGAGTAAGATAAACAAAGCTTTCATAATAAATCGAAGATACTGTTCATAACAGCTGTAAATTTTTGTAATAAGAAGACATTTAACTACGGATACCAAACGTTAAGGATAATAAAAGACTTCAGAAGAACACGAGAAATTTCTTCGAGTTCAGGAAAAAAAACCGTAAAAGCATTATCTCACGAAATTTCAAAAAGAGCGCAATCTTAAAGAAGGATAAGGAAGGACAGAGCTCACGGCGAGGATAGCCTTCAAAGGATGCTTTAAGCATTCAATTTCATCGAGCATCATTTGAGGTAAAAGAAATGCGCATCGGCCTTTACAATGACTCGCGATGGCCTACCGATGTACCAAGAAAGTACTGTTATCCTCCCAGACAAACCCGGTACCAATTCTCTGACTCTGGCGGGGCAAAAGACTTAATGAGCTTTGAGCGTGGGATAAAACTATTGACCACATGTATGTCGCAGAGCACCTCTAATTGTTACGCCACGTGTGGCTACAAAGCTTTACCCTTTGCACTTTTCTAACATGAAATTCATCACGGTAATAGCAAAATCGCATTTTTGCGAATGTTTTTTTGACATACAGACGATGAACAGATCAATACCCACTAAATAATTCGACCATTACTTTATTGGAAAGTTTTAAAAAGCCTAATTGACCGGTCGACTTACGCGGACCAACGCTGAGCGTGTCCACCAGCGTGGGAACGACTCCACGTCCTCTGCTCCGATTAGTCGCCGAGTGCAGTACCACTTTTCGTTACAAGACCTGTGGCTAAGTTTTGGATTAAATGGCGCGCGATCCTGCAACGAAAAGTAATAATGTAGTCGGCGACCAATCGAGCAGAGGAGGTGAAGTCTTCCCACGCTGGCGGACGCGCCCAAAGTGGTTCCACGGAAGTCGATCGGCCAAGTATGAGTGCTTGTGGCGCAGTGGTTAGGAGTGCTCTGCGTCGCACGCAAGGTTGATAATTCGATCTCGCACGCATGGCTTACCAAACCATTCATCCCTCCGATGTCGCTAAATTGGCACGACTTTTCCGGAAAGGATAAGCAGGACTCACCAGATACGGAAGTAGGCCATCGCGAATCATTCTAAAGGTCAGATATGCACTCAATCACTTTAAATGATGTTAAAAATTGAAGACGAATGCGTGGCACATCCCATAGGAACTGATAAACGCTGAGATCTTAATCCTTTCATCCTCTAACTCACTGAGTACGCTCGAGTTCATGGAAACTGGGTGTACTCATATTCAGCTTGAGATATCAAAGTAGTGAATAAAGACAGAAAACCTTTTGCCACATTTGTGTAAGAAACGGCTGAACACGATCACGGCACGACCCCATTGATAGTACATTCACTCCAGTTAGAGAAGCAATTCCCATGATAGCATAAAACGGCCATCCTTTCGGACCAAAATGATACTGCGGTGGAAGACGTGTACGTGCAAAGTACAGCGAACCGAGCACAGCCGCTGTGATAGGAAGTCCACGAGTAACTGTCATCTGAAATTTAGGATGGTATTTGGCATGATTTTGAGGTAAATGCAACTTTGCAAAGATCAGAGAAAATGTGTATGAAGTTTATTTGCTATTGACAGGCCAACTAGGACTCCGCAAAGGATGAGACGCGATTACAACACCTGTCCGAAATTCAAAAATTTGCATACCACTCAGCATTAGTGAATAGATGGTTCTTTTTCGTTATCCGGTAAAAAAAAAGGATCACCTTCGTTACACAAAAACTTTGCATTACGCCTTTGGTAATCATTCGAATGCTTAAATCTCGGCTATCCTCGCTATGTGGCCGTTTCTTTTGGAAAATCTTTCTTAGCGCTACAGCATTCAAATTACACTGTGTTTTACACCCAGCGCTTCCTCTTACTATTATTTCGGTAAAAGCACGAAAAGCACTTGAACGTGCAGAGGAAATCTTGTAGTTCTTAGAGCCATTTGTTTTATGTATAGTTTCTTCCAGAGTGAATAATAAATTTCTAACAAATAACAAAAATTGTATCCCTTATTTCGCAAATGAGACAAAGGATCCGAAGTTCCGACCTATGTCAACGATCGAAAATCAGAGACGCCGTTCTACACGCCAGGATATCGAAAATAAGGTGGGCCGGACACGTGATACGCTTCAACGACAACCGATGGACGAGAGTCGTTACCGACTGGATTCCTCGGGACGTCAAGCGCTCTAAAGGAAGACCACTGACCCGTTGGTCCGATTTCTTCACGAAAGCGATGGAAGAAAGATATGATGCTCAGCGAATCCCTAGAGCGAGGAGGACCCACTGGGCTACTCTTGCACGCGATAGGGAAAAATGGAAGAGTTGCTGGTACCCGCTCGAGTCACTCGACAATCAACGGGACGACAGGTGATACAGGTGAACAAAAATTGCTCGTCTGATGGGTAACCATTCCTCACAAACGATGGATCGACGTGTTGAAGTTATGGTAGCCACCTCTCTCCCTCCCTTCCCCAAACTCATAGATTAGCCGAAAAACAAATGCGCGCAAATGTGGACTCAATTTTGTTTAGACTGCTGCACTGCAGTAAAACGGTCTTACCAGAAAATTAATCACAGCTTTGCAACAATCGAACTTACGCTATCGAATGGTTACTTATAGCTCCAGGAACTAGTTCTCTCCTGCGAGAAATATGTGTGCGTGAAGCACAAATTTTCTTTCTGCTACAACGTATAAAAAAGGCTTTCTCAAAAATCGGCCATGTAGCGCGGTAGCCAGAGATCCAAGCTTTCGAATGATTACTAAAGGTGCAATAGGAAGTCTTCGTGGCAACAAAAGGGTCGTTAGTACACTTGTTTCCCGAATAACGGAAAAGAACCGGATATATAATTACTCCAATACTGTCTCATTGACCACTCACACCACAAATATTTCCACTGCTCAACAAGTAACTCACAAAAGCACCAGTAAAGTTGTCAGTGTTCCTCTTCTGAGTTTAAAATGCTCGCCGAGCTCCAACTATTGCACAACCAGAACATATCCCTGCACTTTTAGACGATCTTCTTTATTTTTACTGGCCAATCGCACGGAAAATACGAAATTCTTCGATGGCCTAGGTGATCTATGACGATGAATGCCTCGGCTACTAGCCATCTAGGTTCGACACCCAGAATTAGGACAACTACGAGGTAGAGACAATCCATTACACTTGTTCTAGGTAAGAGATAAGGAGCTCATCGTTAGACAGTCCGAGAAAGTCAAGAATAAAGATAGTTGAAAAAAGGTCCAGATTTGAAAAATACTAATATATTATATGGCGAAAACTCATATTCACATGTGGCTACGATCACTCATGATTGAAAATATTTGCTGCGATGCCCATGACCGACTATCTAACAACCTTGACCTTACTCAATGGTTCCTTATTCTTATTAATAAGCCAAAATACGAGGTCTATCTGAACAACCGATGTGTCGGCGATTCGCGCCGCTTCAGAGTCTGGATAGGCCACGTTGTCCGCAACGCAGTCAACCAAACACTTCCATTACTTCAAAGAGAAAAACGACTTAGGTGTGGGCTACCTGCTTTTCCCAGGCTCTGAAGGAGACAAAACCACCGAGACGCCAGCTATTAAAAAACAATTTCGAATATTTCAGACCTCACATGAGGTTTGTTATGGCACTTATAAAGTGCTAGACAGGTGTTTCGGCCTTTCACCTCATCAGTAGCACGGAGCTTTTCGGTTTAGTCAATTCCTTGTAAGGGTGATAAACCTTCTACATACATAAGAATCGAGGACGAACATTACACTCCTGACACAACTACACGTCCGCTAAGTGACAAGATTACCCGACCCTGCAATTTCTTATCAGTGACGGGTGGCTCAAAGCTGGTAAATTTGTGACTATACAAGTGCCATAACAGACCACACGAGCTTAAAATATGTAGTCGGATTAAATTGTTCTGAGGTCAAGAGCGCATGTGGCGCAGTGGGTTAGAGGTGCTGGGTCTCGTACACAAGGGTCGATGGTACGACCTCGCGCTTATGACTCACGAAGTCATCCACCCTCCGAGGTCGGCAAATTGGTAACAGATTAGTCCCAGACTTGTTGGGAGGATAAGCAGCACTGACTCGAAACAGCGGTAGGCCATCGCGAATCGTTGTAAAGGCCAGATATGCATTGAATCACCTCAAACGAAATTAAAAAGTCAGGACAAATACAAAGCGCATCCCTCGGGGATTGATTAATGCAGAGAGCTTTATCATTTCCTTATCCTCTAAGCGAGGCCTCGAAAAAACAGTTGAATATGAAGGCATTATTCAAAAACATTTTGTTGTAGCAACTTCGCGTTTTGGCTTATCAGAAAAAAAAAACAAATACTTGCTATTAATCACATGAGATACTACTGACTTATTCACGTACGTGACCGAATCATGCATGATCACTTTAGGTAAGTAACTTGAAGATGGCGAAAAGGTCAAAGTCAGCCAAGTAAGGGCTTTGATGAGAACCTCACGTAAGCTCAATCGTCATAGAGGAAGCTTGGATTGTTTTTAGGACATTTGATGAAAGTCGTAAGACATTACTACGAACACTACATATTCAATGATGTTGAGTCGACATGCTAAATTTTCGCTCCAGGAGGGAACTGAACCAGCGTGTCACCCATGCTGGAAGCGGATTGAACTCCAGTCAAAGGTACGTCGAAAGCTTCGCATACCATGCAGCATCGTCAGATATATAATTAGAACATTGCTAAGGGAAGGTCGGAGCGAAGTTGGTAGTGATGCTCGGTGTGGAATTGATCCCACAGCCCCACAACACTTTCTGGAAATCAATAACGGCCTAAGACAGGCCCCAGCTTTGAATATCCTCGAGAATTCGAGAGAGTGCTCGATCAGTATTCAGCGACCTTCATGGGGAAAATGAACTTCTCCAGCAAGCGGTGAACGCGAGGAGACGAACTGAATGCTGAAAGTGCTGAGAACTGAGACCTTAGAGTGAAAACTGTGACACGAATCCAATAGAGTGATAAATGAAGCATTGGTTGAAATAAGGAGAATAATGTCCAAAAGCGTGAAACAATAAAGAGCTTCTTGTAGACTGTATACTTCAGTTATGCAGAGTGAATGTGCAAAACTTTCGCGTCAGGCGGAACTCGAACCAGTATCTCATTCTACCCAGGAGCGCGCGTGCTCTAACCCGTTGCACTACTGACGCCCGTTTTCAAATTATTTTTTCTACTCGTTAGATACGTTGTAGCGTAGAGTGAAATGCGGGTTGTAATCCGGCTTGACGCGAAAGTTTTGCAAATCACTGGGTATATCTATAACATCATACCGCCGCTGAAAGCGGTCAAATATAAGAAAAAAAGAGGTCTATACTTCAGGCCAACCTCAGCAATAAGAGTGGCAAAGTGAACATTATATATCCCTCCAGTCAACTATTTTTGAAATCTCGCTATAAACATTTCTTAGAATCTGCGATATTTTTGAAAGACTTTTGTAGGCTGATACGTCAGTGGCAAACGTATCTTTCAGCAGGACGCCCGCTCCATCAGAGCCACATGCCCTCACAATCAAGCGCTATCACCCAAACGCCTCCCATCACTACCATAAAACAAGGTTGAGTGTGGGGGCCTATGGCTCTGACGAAGCAGGCGATACAGCCAAAACGTACGTATGCCACTGACTTATCAACCTCAAAGAGGCTTTGCACATTCTCAATGATTATAGTAGAGAGTAAGGTACGAACAACTGAGTTGAAAAATAAATCGCGACGATACCTCCCTGGTACAGGATTTCAACGTGTTCGTCAGCTGATCTCGTTCATCACTCGACAGATTATTCAATAACATCGCAAGTTCTTCGGCATTCAACTGCACTTTCTCGCCCATTTTTCAATTGTTGGATAGACTCTAAGCTCAAAGACCTGAAAAATTTAAAATGAGATTGTGGCTCACTTCGGTTATCTGAGGTCAAATGAATAGACCCCATTCGTTCGACGAGAACTTTTCATAGAGGTGCTAGTAATAATTCGACAGTTCAAATCTCTGGCTAGCGCGGTACGTGACCGGATTTTCAGAAACACCCTTCTATAACGCTGTGAATTCAAAATAAACTCATGTTTCACACTCGGACCACAAAATTCAACTATCATTTCGCTGGAGGCACGAAAAGCACATGGATGTGTAGAGCAAACTTTCAGTATTAGATTCAGACGTTTAATCTGGAGTTTCTTCCAAAACGGAGAAACAATTCCTAATTGATTAACAAAAATCACACGTTCCTACGGCCCGCGGAAGGGTCGATCGATCGACGGCCGTGTTGATTCCGCCGCACCTGCCCTGCGCCCCGCCCCTTACTCCATAGATTAGCCAAAGTACTCATGCTCGCGTATGTGAACTTGGTCTTATTTCCCGTGCTAGACTTCAAGAAACAGTTTTTCCAGAAGATAAGCACAGCGTTAGAATCCTTGAATCATACGCTATCGAATGATTACTAACTGTCCAAGGACTAAGCTCAGTCTTACGAGAAAAAAGCGTGTGTGAAACAAAAATGTTTTTCTTTCGTTGGAGCGTCATAGTGAAGACTTTCTTCTAGATCTGCCACGTACCGTGCTAACCAGAGACTTAACCTTCTGAATGATTGGTATTACTCTTTTGAAAACATCTAGCCCTCGAATGGAGGTCGCATATTCATTTCTCATCGGATAACCGAAAAGAACCGAGACTGTTAAGGCACGTAAGAAAATCTTTATGACCTTATTCATAACCGATACGAGGTAAAATATGCCAACAAAGAAAAAAAAGGAGAACAAAAAAGAAAGAAAAAGAATAAGCGGAGTTGGGAAGCTTTTTGGTGGGAAACAACATTCGTAGATGTGAGAAATAATGGGACGGAGAGTTTGCAGACCCTATTGTATGCAAGGGAAGAGACATTCATAACTGCACTTTGCCTTCCAAAACTACCCTTAATTTTCTAATATTTCCAAAATGAGTGTTATGCAAAACTCCTCACCCCAGGCTAGAGTCGAACCCGCCTTTTGGCCAAACTCAACGCGCGCGCTACCACTACACCACCGAGACCGAGACTACCTTTTTTTTTTATACTTTTTTGTCTTTCTTCTGCACGATATGACATCCACATCAGCTATGAAGATCCTAAAGTTCCCGCGTTCGATTCGCTTCTTCCGCTTCCATCCATCATCGACGAAAATCTTCAAAAAAAGCTACGTGCGTGGGTGGACTCGACTGGTGCTAGTGAGGATTCTCTTCTTCCCTATGGATGTTGTAGAAGGTAATCAAGCGGATTCTCCTCGAATTTTCGGATAGCCAAGTCAGGACGTTCTCATCTGAACTGCAAAAAATGAAGCGCTCTCATACAAGTCTGAGACCAACTTCCAGACACGTTAGATAAGTGAGGGTCTAGGTGGGCGTGGGACGTGGTCAAACAAGCACCGTGTGAATGATGACTACTGGTTTTTCACGCCTAAATTTCTCCAACCGATCTGATGAATTGGAACTGATCGATAATCTCTCATTCATAGAGGCTAGGGCTCCTTCTGACTATGAAGAGTCGGATAGTAAACCGACTTCATCCGCTGGAGAGGAACTTTTCACAGGAGTGTTAGTAACCATTCGAAGGCTGAAACTTCAGGTTACAGCCTCACGTCGCCGGCTTCCGAAAAGAGCCTTCCATAACGCTGTAAAATCCACACAAAACTATGTTACAGACGCGCATATTTCTCGCGGGACAGAGCCCTTTTTTTAGACTATTGATAGTCATTCGGTAGCGTAATCGTTTCTAACTCCAACGTTATGCTTAGATACTGAAATAAAACCGTTTCTCTGCAACGCGGTAGGCAGAATAAGTTGAGCTATCATCGGCGATGAAGAAAGCCTTTGGCCAATACACGTGGAGCTGGTTGAGGCAGCCACGTGCGCTGGAGGCATGATCGATAGACTTTGCACCGGTCCTACCATCATCGCGCCAGCGCACGTGGCTACCTCAGCCAGCTGCACGTGTACCGGCCAAAGGTTCCCTTCATCGCAGGTGAGAACTCAAATTATTTTGCCTACTGCTTCGCAGAGAAACGGTTTTTTCAGTATCTAAGCACAGCATCGGATCTGAAACGATTACGCTATCGAATATTTACTAGTAGTCCAGAAAAAGAGCTCTATCCGGCGACAAATATGCTTGTCTGAAACGCAGATTTGTGTGGATTTCACAGGGTCACAGAATAGTTTCCTTGAGAAGCGACGACGAGAGGCTGTAACCTGAAGTTTCAGCTTTCGAATGATTCCTAACACTCCTATGAAAAGTTCCTCTTCCAGCGAATGGGATACGTTTTTCATTCGTCCTTTTGAAATCAGAGAGAACCGAGATAGGTTTGGCTTCCAATGTCCCAAACATGATATGTCAACCATGTTTGTCGTGTAACCTTGACATCCTGCGAAACACACTGGCGGAGATTTTTTGACATGGATAACTCCAAGTGGAGACACGTCAAGGGGGGGGGGGGGAGGGGCCATGGTTGAGTGGTTGTGATGCTCGTCGCGGTGCGCATAGGGCCGATCCCCACCCTCAACACTCTCCGGCAGTTAACAACGAGAGCATAGTTGAACGCCACAGCCAGGAGCCAGGCTAACCTCGAGATTGCAAGGAGACGCGCTGCACCAGAATTCTAAGACATTTAAAAAGAAGACGAGAAACGATTGAATGCTAGAAGTGTGGGATCCATAAAGGATAAAGCTCTCGGCGTTGATCAATCCCTGAGGGTCGAGCCATACATTCGATTCCAATTGTTAACTTCGTTTGAGGTGATTGAATGCATATCTGGCCTTTACAATGACTCGCGGTGGCCTCCCGCTGAACCGAGTCAGTGCTGCTTATCCTCCCAGACAAGTCTGAGACCAGTCTGGTACCAATTTACCGATTCCAGAGGGATGGATGGCTTGGTGAGCCGTGAGCGCGAGATCGAACCATTGAACTTTGCGCGACGCAGAACACCTCTAACCACTACACCAAGCCACATGCGCTCTTAATTTCGCTCTCAATGAAGTTTCAAAAGGCTCACAAATGTAAAAAAATAATTTTCACTTGCTGAAATGACAGCATCTATAAGCTGATCACCATCTACGCTTGATGATGAGACAATTACACCAGCGTGTTCACCATCAGCATCAATCACGAGTTCCCAGAGGGATCAGTGGCTTGGTGAGCCATGAGCGCGAAATCGATCCATTGACCTCGTGTGCGACGCAGTGCACCTCTAACCACTGCGCCACGTACGCTCTTCAGTGGGATTCATACAGTGAAGGAATAAAGCACCACGAAGACAGATAATAAAGCTACAATAAACACACTGAAATATTTTTATACTAAAAATCATTGAAAATAAGTCAAAATGTCAGAAGACTAGACGGCTGCACAACGTTGCTCCAATCGCGATTTACGCGCTCAAACGTCAATAAATTCCTAGTTTTCCCCGTCATGACCGACTCGTATCTGCATTTCTCTTTGTGCAATCGAGCTGAACAGCTGATTCATCGGCAGCTAATTAGCGTTCGTTATCCCCTGAGGGCACTTGTGGTTCACCCCGGCTTCACGTACGTCGGAGATCAAACATCAGCCTGATTGAAGATGCTTGCTACCGACTATCGATCGCTATTGATCGTTATTGATCGCTTGTTGACATTATCGATTGCTCGTTAATTACGTTAGTCTTAGTCTTGCTTTTATCCAATCACAGATGACGATGATCGTCTGACCTCAAGCAGCTATGCATGTCTTAGTCAGGTGTTTAGGTAAATCAATGAAATTGAGGTGACTATCAACAGAAAGGAGCGCATGTGGCGCAGTGGTTAGAGGTGCTTCTCGTCGCACACGAGGTCGATGGTTCGACCTCGCTCGTGCTCAGGGCTCACCAAGCCCTCCATTCCTCCGGGTTCGCTAAAGTTGTAGCGGACTGGTCTGAGACTTGTCTGCGAGGATAACCAGCACTGACTTGATACAGCGGGAGGTCACTTCGAGTCATTCTAAAGGCCAGATGTGCACTGAATCACCTCTACGATATCACGAATGGAGACGAGTGCATGGCACATCCCTTAGGAATTGACCAGCGCCGCGATCTTTATCCCTTGTCCTTTTATCAGTCGGTATCCTCAGTCCGATTGTTGTCCTACGCCTGGTCTATCTGCAGCTGGAGCGGACCATGAATGCCCTCAGGGGACACCTGTCATCGCCGCTGGTCGCTGAGTGACCCGAGCGGCCTGCCAATGGAGCCTTCGTTTTTTCCTATCGAGCTTCAAAAGCAGCCCAGTTGATCCCCTCGCTCAAGGAATCACTGAATCCTATCATTCTTCTAAGCTTCTCGTGAAGAAATGGGATCATCGGGTCGGTGGTCTTCCTGTGGAGCGCTTGACGTCCTGACGATTATCAGCTGATTTTCTTATTATTGACTTCTTTTAGCTGTGGTATAATGTTACAATTGTATATCCAACATTGTTGAATGGTATGCAAAACTTTGACCCCCAGCGGGATTCGAACCTGCATTCTCTCCGACGGAGCATGCTAACCACTGAACTAGCGGCGCTCGTTCTGCTGTCACCCTTTCTGCGACACCATTGTGTCGATCTGTCAGCGTCTAACCGTCAGCGGTGTACCTTGACAAGTCCATAACGCCCCCCGGAACGAATAAAATGCGGGTTCGAATCCTCACCGACGTTCAGAGTTTTGCAAATCATTCAGTGAATCCCGAGGCATCCTGTCGGCAAATGTCCTTTTTATTCTTATTTTACATGTTGTCTATAGTCCACAGCGGCGGAATGTAATGAGTCTGTTGGCGATATATCTTCTTGCAATGAAGAATTCCATCCTTATCTTATTTAATTTTCGTCTTATTCCGTAGTTATCTTTGCTTCAGCAAGCACGAGGTTATTAATACACGTTTATTTGTGCAAAATAGTGCAATAGAGATCGTATCGGTCGCTAACGTTACGGCAGTCTTGCCTTCCTCAGGGCCTGAAAGAGTCTAACTGACCCACATCTACTTAGTCAAACACTTCCATAACCAAAGCAGGAGCAAAGAACCGTGGACCCACGGCCCCTGCATCTCTAACTGGCAACTCTGGACGGTCTGCTCCACCTCCTCTACATCTCTAACCCTCAGCGTGCAGTTGTTCTAACACATTGTTAGACGCAGCACGCTAGGTGTTAGAGTATGCAGAGGAGGTGGAGAAGACCACCCAGAGTTCCCAGTCAGAGGCGCAGAGGCCGTGGGTCCACGGTCCCGAAAGGTTCGAAGTTTCTATGGTTTTCGTTTCCCCAAGGTTTTCGTTTGCAGAACTTCACATATCTCAATTTTTCAATTGGACACATATACTAGCGATCTTTAGTTGGATGGCGCATTCCCCATAGTGCTGAGTAGTATGCAAAAGTTAGAATCCGCACGGGAGTTGAACCCGCGTTTCACGCTTTCGGGAGGTAGCCACGGTACAACCACAGCTTCTGTTATTGCTATCGCATTTTCTGCGAGGGAAAGTCGTTAGTTTATAAGATGTTTCCTTCGAATCTTCCCAGATGGTATACTTTCTCTTCATGGGCGGGGGGTGTTCCTGGGTGTCGTGTTGCGAAGAACAGCGATTGTTCAACTCCACTCCAAGCAGAGCCACCTAAGCTGGGATGAAGTCCGACGTTTCAATCCTTAAAGCCCAGCTAAGAGTAAACGTATTAGGAACGACCGCCGTCTGAGGAACGATGAGCAAAAACACGGCCTCAGGCGGGAATCGAATATCCGAGGACGCGTACTCTAACCACTACACCACAGAGGCATATTTGCCCGACCACTCATTCTTCAACATCTCTATAATAGCTATCAGCCACCAACCTTTCACAGGTTTGGTCGGATATGCGATTTCGCTTTATAAAGCCCGCTAAGCTAAGGATGAAACGGGAATAGGAATAGGACGAAACGCGGGTTCAATTCCCGCCTGAGTCCGTGTTTTTGCTCATCACTTAATTCTCTAAGTTATATAAGTAACATCATAACACTGCGAAATAAGCAGTAGAAATACTATAATTTTCGAAGTAATATATATAACAATAGCTGTCAGCTTAACGGGATTTATAAAGCGAAATCGTACATCCGATCAAACCTGTTAAAGGTTGGTGGCTGATAGCTAACATAGAGATGTTGAAGAATGAGTGGTCGGGCAAATGTGTTTCGGTGGTGTAGTGGTTAGAACACGCGTCCCCGAATAGGATGAAGTGCGGTTCGATTCCCGCCTGAGGCCGTGTTTTTGCTCACCACTCAATTCTCTAAGAAAGAGCTCTGTCCGACGATGTGTAAAGCACAGACGTTTTCTTTCTTCCATAGCGCTATCGAAAAAGTACGACTAGCTGTTCAAGGAAGGAGTTTTTCTCCAGCGAAGTATAAACGAGATAAGAAAGAAAAGTGCGCGGTCGTTTGAATCGTCATTTTACTTTGGATTTTATAGCGTTAGGTTGTTTCGAAAAACCGATCACGTACTGTTTTAGCTGAAGATCTAAGCTTTCGATCTTCCGGATAGCGGAAAAGAACCAAAAGTGCCTCATGAATTGATGGGACCACAACTTTCCACAAGGATCCGTGCCCTGTTTTATGGAACTTTTACGATTCTTTACCTTTACTATCGAGCGTTTCATTGAGTTCCAATTATTGCGTCAGATTCTTTTTCAATCTAGTTTTCTTTTCGTCGAAATGTTTCGCAACTCATGAATGCTACTTGTCCTTGACGGACGGCCGGGGCTGACGGAGTTTTCAATCTTGCTTTCTCAATGCACATTCCTCGGTGACCTTTATTTTCTTCTCATTCGAGGAGCTGATGTTTTCATATGGCAACTGGATGTATTAATGGAAACGCATGTATACACATGGACGTCCTTGCATATACACATACATACGTGAACATATACACACACAGTACTCACGAACACGTGCATACATACATATGTATTCGTGTATATATAAATACACATGTATATAGGCATGCATATCTGCATGTGATGTAAGTATATACGAATATGTACATGTAGCGTATATATGTTTGTATGGAAGGACGTCTGTGTTGTACATGTGTGTCCATTAATATACGTGCAATTGAATCAGTGTGTAGATACCCAATTGTGTGTCTGTACACATATACACATGTCATGTAAGCGTATATATATGTATATGTATAGGTACATATATATGAGTATATATATGTCTGTATATATGTATGCATACACTTTGACACTTGATTCGTCTTCATTGTGCTGATCCGTGAACTTCCACCATTCAGTTTGTTTATTTGTCTTCACCTTGAACGTCGTAGAATAGTGGTTGAGCGAGTCTCCTTGCAAATTCGAGGATAGCCAGGCTGTGGCGTTGCACAGGCTGTTGTTTTTGACTGCTGAAGAGGGTTGGGGCGGGGGGAGGGGTGGAACCCGGCTCCACGCGCGCTGCAACGACCATCACAGCCGCTCGGATACGCCTTCCCCCTATTTGTAAACGTGTGCATATGTATTTTGTGTAGGATTTACAATTGTTTTTGCATCGAATTATTGTCACAGATTGAAGATCTCAATTTTATTAGCTTTGTTTTCAGATCTATTTCACTTTTGTAGCCTTAATGGATTTACATCGACCATCTCTGGCGGTGCACTGAACGTCGTTCTTTCATTTTCGTTTTGTTTCTTTCTTTGTTTGAAATGCTCATCTGCTCGGTCCTTATCTCTTTTCACTTTTACCTTTTGGTGAGTCACTATTTCGTTTTCCTTTTCCAATTTTTTTCGCCTATTTTGTGTGGGTTTTTTAGTAGTTTGTTTGAATAATTTCGTTGACAACTACGAGACACTAAATTATCGCGTTGTGAATACGGCTAGGAGAAGACGATCGTCTGGTTATGGAGAGCCGATTAATTTGAAATTTCATGCTTATAATAGGTGAGTTTTCATTTTTCGAGGTTGTATTTGTTATCTTTCAAGCGAAGAGCGCATGTGGCGCAGTGGTTAGAGGTGCTCTGCGTCGCACATAAGGTCAATGGTTCGACCTCGCGCTCATGGCTCACCAAGCCATCCATCCTTCCGGGGTCGGTAAATTGGTACCAGACAGGTCTCAGGACCTTGTCTGGGAGGATAAGCAGCACTGACTCGGTTCAGCGGGAGGCCACCGCGAGGCATTGTAAAGGCCAGATGTGCATTCAATCACCTCAAACGAAGTCAAAAATTGAAGTCGAATGCATGGCGCATCCTCAGGGATTGATCAACGCCGAGACTTTATCCTTTATCCTTATTTTTCAAGCGGGTTTTTATGTTTCATTATGATTAAAGAGCAGTTCTCTTCAGATCTTTTCACCTCAGTCTATTGCCAATCGATGAGTTCAGTGATCAGCTTTTTCATCCAGATCATATTCTAGATGAAGACGGCCAATATGAGGAAGTACGGCCTCATAACTTTCTCTATGAGGGTTTTCTTAGAGGTAGAATTTTGCTTAATACTTCAAGAGTTTACTGAAACTTCATGTTCTTCAGTTATTTTTCTTTCTTTTGAGTAAAAGATCGTTTCCAGAAGCAAGCCTAATAACTATCTTTTTGTTTTCCCAACGAGATTCTTATCATAGAATTGTTGCTATGACCGTACGCTATACAATTCCTTGGTCATTGTCACTTTTGTTCATGACTTTATAGGGTATTAATATTATTATAACGTTAAAGTTTTGGAACTTTGTATATTGAGAGTTGAATACTTGTTGTAGTTTTCAGCACATTTTCAATGCCGCTTAATTTCTCGTGGCACACCATGGGACGGCTAAGTATTTGCCCCACTGCTGTGACCCCTGTGGGGGTCATGTTGGCCTCGATGCCTCACACCTTAGAAGGACCCAACCGTTGCTACATAATTCGTTTATTTGCGTTTTGAAAGGAATGTTAGGGTGTTTGCCATGTGGCTTTGATAGCCTCTCATTTCTTACACTATTTTAAAAGTACATAGCGCTTGGAAACTAGAAAATTACTAATACTTGTAAGAAATGACGCTGCACAATCTTCGCTCATGGAGCTCGAGGAGTTTGGGCGCCTCCTCGTTGGCTGCACTCTCTATGTTGTTAATTCACTTCAACAGTCGTAAATAGCCTCTCGCCGAAAATGAGATATCAAAAGGGAAATTATCGGGCAAGAGTCTTCTGCTTGGACGAGCTGCAGTATAGCGTCGCCACTGCATAAGCTAGCAATCGATAGGAGGAAGGGGAAAGAAAGAAAGGCTTTTGTGCACCGAAGTAAACTATCGAGAACATGGTGACCTCTCGAAGGTCATATCGGTCCCCTTGTCCCCATTATGAGCTCCGATAGTGCAGTGGTTAGCACGCGCTCCCGGATTAGGTGAGAAGCGTGTTCAACTTCCGCTTTTGAATATGCAGTTATAACATCTCAACACTGCTATTAATACCGTGTATCCACGGCCTGTGAGTCTCTAGCTAGCAATTCTAGATGGTGTGCTCCTCATCTTCTGCATCTCCAACCTCCGGCGTGCTGCGTCTAACAATGGCAAGCGGGCGAGTAGAGATGCAGGCGAGGTGAACAGACCGTCCAGAGCTGCTAGTCAGAGACACAGAAGCCGTGGGTCCACGGTCCTGAAAGGGTCGAGGCGGTGAAATAAGAAAATTCTTGCAGCTTTTGGCTTTTTGTCTACTCCGAAACTAATAATTCGGCCTATAAACTCTAAGTGGTCTTTTCACGTTATAGCCTTTCTTTCAGATGAACCAGGCTCAAAAGTTTATGGGTCCATTCTTGGTGGTGTGTTTGAAGGCCACATTCGATCAAGTGATGGCCATTCATACAGTGTAGAGAGAGCATCGAAATACTTCGATTATGATAATCGTCCATCTCAATATCACTCCATTGTGTATCGTGATGAGGAGATAAATCATAACAAGATGCGATTCAAGAGGCTTGTCTAACATATTTTACTACTGCACCTTATTGTTATTCTTAATGTGAACATTTTTTAAAGGTCTTCTCCATTTGAAAGTGACGACGGGTTGAATGGTTGTGGACTTAGTGATCGAATTAAGCGTGAAATGGAGCGAATACAGCGGTCTGCGGAAGTACCAACGGAGGTTTACACAAACTTCATGACGATGTGAATAAGTCCTTATCATTACATCTTAACTGGAGACTGTCATATGTTGTCCTGAGTCTGACCAATGTGGTTTTCTACCGCTAGTTTTATTAAGGCAAGGACGTTCAAAACGAGCCACGCGAGATGATAAAGGAATATACTCTGTGAGGACATGCTCCCTCTACTTACAAGCAGATCATAAGTTATATGCGCATATCAAACGGAAGGAGGGAAATAATGACCCCATTAGGTGAACATTTTGTACAGATCGTAGAGACACTTAAAAAACCTTATAGAGAAGGAGAACTTATTTTATGGTTCTAGAACTCGAGAAGAAATTGTGAGCCTATTCTATAATCACATAAAAGCTGTAAACGAAATATACGAAGGAACCAACTTCAACGGTATCAAGGGCTTCATTTTGTCATACAAAGAACATCGGTTAGTCCCCATTTTGGTTTATTGCTGATATATTTCAATCTAGAAGCTTTCTTACAATCCTTTTTGTTAATTGGGATCAGTCTTGCGTTTTTTTCTTCTTGTAGAGTTTTTACTTTCCGATAGTGCTTGATATTTCTCTGCTCTGCTGTTACAGGTTTAGATGTATAACACATTGGGGACCACGGACCCATGGCGCTAGCCCACCTCATCGCACACGCGGCGATTCGGTGTCGGGCGGCCCGCCGTGATGCCACCCCATACTACACTCCTTGGAGAACAAAGTTGCTGGTTCGATCCCCTAAAATGACGCCCCAGTGTAGTTCTTTTGGTATTATTTTTTGATGTCGAATAGTATTGAAGATTCTTATATAACAAAATTATTATAGCAAAAAATGCTCAGTTGTTTAACATTCCATTTCTTTTTCTAACTAAATGTTTTGAGGTTTGTTGTGATTTGAGTATATTGTACTGCAAACAAAAGGATAACACCAAAAAATTATAGTGAACCGTCGTGTTAAGGGACTGAACTAGCAACCTTTTCCCCCATGAACGGCAGCACGGGGCACTCATCACTGCAAGCTACTCGCAGCCGAGTGGATCTGCGGTCCTCAGTGTGTTAAAGTTTCATGAATGACTGTAGAATTTGGCGATAAATTCCAGATCTATACACCGGAGACATGCGATCGTGGACGCCCAGTTGCGGGTAGCGACAATCCTTTTTGCGAAGAAAATGTTGATGTGTCCAATTTCTTGAATCTCAACTCTCAACGTAATCACTCGGCATTTTGTCTTGCATACGCTCTTACATTCCGCGATTTCGTCGGTGGAACCCTTGGGTTAGCCTGGGTAGCTAGCCCTCAGTATAGTGAGTCACGTCAAAGTTCATTGTGAATTTGTCGACGTCTTTTAGTTTCTGTTTCCAGACACAGCAGGCGGTATATGTCAGGTATATCAACGATACAATGAGGGATCTAGAGGCTGGGTATTTCGCTCTTTGAATACAGGAATCGTTACTCTTGTTAATTATGGAAATCGTGTGCCTACAAGAGTGTCACAACTTACTCTTGCTCATGAAATTGGTCATAATTTCGGTTCCCCACACGATTTTCCTCTTGGTAGGTATCATTTTTAATAAGTTATCGATTTGAAGACTGGTGAAATCAATAGCTGGTTTATTGCAGAGTGTCAGCCCGGTCTACCGGATGGAAATTTCATAATGTTTGCATCAGCTACATCCGGAGATAAGGTGAACAACGCCAAATTTTCTCCGTGTTCAGTGGCAAATATCTCTAGTGTTCTACATGTTGTTCTTCAATCTGTGCCTATTGATCCCGCACGTCATGCCGGACCTGTCGGGGCACTGATGAAGCGAAATTGCTTCCAAGGTGAGGTAACGTAAATCAGATCAATGTCATTTCCTGTGATGAAGACTTTTTGGTATATTGAAAACATTTTGTCAAGAAGATTTTTTTGCCAGTTTTCTCGTTTCTAACAGGTGACTTCCGCGGACCCGTGCTGGGCGTGTTCGCCAACGTGGGATCGACGTCGCCTCTGTACCGATTAGTCGCCGGCTATAGTACTACTTTTCGTTGCAAGACCGCACGCGCATTATTCCAAAACTTAGCTGCGGGTCTTGCAGCGAAAGCAGTACTGTAGTCGGCGACTAATCGGAACAGAGGCGAAGTCAATCTCACGTTGGCGAACATGCCCAGCGCGGGTCCGCGGAAGTCAACCGGTTAAAATCCCTATTAAAGTACACATTACCGCTTCTGTCTCTCTAGTCGTAATATAAAACTGTTTAATATTTGTACCAATGAGTCTCTCTTTTACATAATGCTGTATTAAGTTGATGCTCGGAGTTTTCAGAGCGAACATCTGCTTTCTGTGGGAATCAGATTCATGAACCTGGAGAGGAGTGTGACTGTGGGTTCTCTCAAGCCGACTGTGATCAGATGGGTGATAAATGCTGCGTACCGCATGAACCAATACGAACTGGATTCAGTGCAAGTGCTGGTCCATGTAAACGGAAGGTTGGTGATCGGTTTCTGCCTAGCTAAATTTGAAAATGCTCGTGCATATTCAGATTTTTAACCTTTTTGGATGGGATTTTTGTTCTTCAGAACGGTGCGAGATGTTCTCCGTCTGAAGGATACTGCTGCAATCCTGAAACATGTTCACTTCACGAGGCAACGGATTACAAGGTGTGCCGACAGGTATGGATATTTATCTTAATTTACATTAGCAAGTATATGTTTTTTTCTATCGTCAGGAATCTGAATGCAGTAAAACGCAAACGTGTGATGGTCGAACCGCACAGTGTCCTGCATCTCCGCCCAAAAAAGGACGGTTTGCCTTGTCAAGATAGCACAAAAGTACGTGCATATTCGAGAAGATATGAGTTATGCCTAAAGTACGGCAGTAGAGTATCCTTAAGAAGTGAAATAGTATTCTTCGTGACCAACCGACATATTTGTTACTTAGGTATGTTCTGGTGGCAACTGTAATGGTTCAGTGTGCGAACTAGTCGGTTTGAAAGATTGTTTTCTAACCGAAGGAAAACCGGAGGAGTTGTGCTATCTTGCCTGTATCAAGAATGGAAGTAGGCTAGCATTTCATTGGTGGTGCAAATGAGATTGTTACCTGTAATATTCCTATTTAGAATGCACTTCAAGCGTCAACCTTTCCGAGTTTGCAGCAAATAGAACAGAGTTTATTCAAACCGGAAGAAAAGGCAAAAGTGGTCTTGTATTGCATCCCGGATCTCCTTGCAATAACTATAAAGGCATGATTAATGACTGGAAAACATTGGACGAGGTGCTAAGCCTTTTTATTTTCTTTGATATGTATTTCAGGATACTGTGACATTTTTCGAAAATGTCGCAGCGTCGATGCGAATGGTCCTCTTGCTCGTCTGAAAAATCTTCTATTCAACAGGAAGACTATTGAGACAGTGACACAGTGGATACAAGTTTGTACTTGTTTTTCATTCACCTGTTTTTTTTTTAATTCAAGGTTTTCAAATATATGTTTGAGGAAAAATGGTGGGCTGTTGTTTGTGGAGCGCTGATCATGCTCGTCTTCATGGCTCTTTTTATAAAATGTTGTGCTGTTCACACGCCCAGTACGAATCCAAACAAACCACCCGCTCTGAATCTCTACCAGACTCTCACGCGACCTTCAACGCTAATCGTGAGTTTCAAATGATTCTCTTGACCTATCATTCATTTGCGATGATTGGTATTTTGTTATCTGTATTATCAGGTTGGGTAAAAGTCCCTTAATGTCAGCCAGTAATTATTCTTCAAAATAAAGGCCATCATTGTCCACGATCTTCTGCCAACGATCTGCAAGCTTTCGGATCTGCTCAAAATCGCCATTCCTTTGGCTTTGAGTCAAAAAACTTCTGACATGTCTCCTCAACTTGATCAAATGTCTCGAATCGTTGTACACGCAGAAAGTGTTCCATTGAGCGGAAAAGACTAATTGGACGGTGTAGCGTCTGGACTATAGGGGGCGTGGGGTGCGGGATAGATCTCTGTTCCCGCCAATCCGTTAAACTTATCCTCAATCTTCTTTGCGTTGCGAGGTATATGAAATAGTCTTGCTAAAACAACGCGCGCTTTCGGAGAATCAGTGTCGGGTACTTTTCCTCCAACGCATCGTCTCCTCGACCTACCTGCTTTCTTATGAAACTATTCCTGGGATATTCCCATGAATTTCTAATAAGCGATATAATATTAAAAAAGAAAATTTGGGTTTTTAGCGGGTGTTAAGAAACTTTTTCCTCAAGCGAGTATCATTGCTCTTGGTCGGTTCGATACTTCATTATTATTTAAATAGAAATTGGATTAATTCAACTTGTAGTGCAACCTGTAGGTTCTCTCTTTAGCGTCAACGTCGCCAACGAAGTCGTGCTCCAATTCCTTCAACAGTGCCAGGAGAAGGGTCTTCCCGCACAAATGCTGCATCAGCAGCGGTGTCGTCTTCTCGTGCCGCAACTCGTCCATCTGCTCCTCCTCTCCCACCTGCACCGGCAATACCTGTACCTCTAATTCCATCTGGATCAGTCCCACCACCTGCTGCAGTATTGGTTGTAGAACCTCCACCTCCATATACAGCCGCTGCTGATCCTGGTAGCGCACTCGGTGGTCCCAGAAGAGGTCATCGAAGAAATAAGCGCCAAACGAGTGCAGATGTGGCACCGAAATCGCGGGGAAAAGGCAAATGATGAATAGAGAACGTCATCGTTTGCCTGTACATTTGAAGGGTGCTATGTCCAGCTCTTGTGAGTGCATGCATCAGGTCGGTTTAGTACTTTCTAATGTATTGGATTATTTATTTTCAATGTCAAATCATCCTCTCCGACGGTTATATCATACAGTTTAACGGTGATCATCACCTCGATGTGTGCAGAACTGAACAAGTTGAAAATGTATGTCTGTATGTCTGTAAAGGTACTTGCTCACTTATCACTTTCATAGTTATGTCCTTTCGTCGCTTTCACATTTTGAAGCTTTTTATGTTCAAAATGTTGATGTATTCTGTCACTTTTCTTCTGAAATCATGTTTAGGTAACGATGTTTTTGCCGTTGTTTTTCGATCATTGCCACAAACACCTTTCTATCACGCTTTCCATTCTTTGACAAATTCTTTCTTCAGTTTTTCTTTTAATTTATTAATTGGTGATTATGGTCTCATATCCCTGCACTAACTTTCATAATGACGTGTCTTTAATTTCCGATAAAACTTTATTTATTATATCTGATAAAGGATAAATTAGCCGCTTACTTTCTTACAAGTTCAAGCTGTTTTAGATTTTTTATGAATGGTCAGTATTTACAAATCCCTGATTTCTTTTTGAGAAGCTGGAAAGCTGTTTTACTTATAATCCTTACTTCACCATTCCTGCTTGTGATAGATGGATTTTTTCTTCACTGTGACTCGTTGCTTCTTGCTCCAGTGACCCTTACGTGTACTATCCTCCCTTCTAAATGTTTTGCTGATCGATATCCATTGATTTCAGTCATTCAATTTCATGGAAAAGGAACCACTCTAGAATTTCGTAGATAAGAGCGGTTTGATTTTTTCGGGAGGGAAGTTCAAACACACGCGTGTTTGGCAATGCAAAATTTTTTCAAGAATAGGAATAGATTGAAATTACCAAGTAAATCTATAGAATTACTGAACATTTCTAAAATTACTATTAAGTATTCTTTTCCAGCTCAAACCGTTTTTAAATGTGAAATTTTAGGATCCCTAATAAGCTGAATTCTCGGGAGAGAAGCGCGAAAACAGCCTTAGTGATCCTCGAGGGCATGGTGGGTAGTGTGCGTTGGGTTCAATGCAGACCGGTTGTTGTAATGGTTTCAGCGGGGCCGCGTCATTGCTTGTAGTGGAATTTGATAAGATGGGTTCCGTTCTATGAAGAACAAGACGAAATACGCCACGTATCCTGTGTTGCTGCTTGTGATAGGTAACTATTATTTCTAACATTGCAGAACATTTGCAGAGCTCAAGTGGCATCTGATTGGTGCACTGAATAAGTAATGATTTAGTTTGATAATCGGTTTAGAATGAGCGCCGTGGTCCCAGTGGTTGTGCTGCTCGTCGCGGTGCGTGGAGCAGATTTCTACCCCCAATTCTCTCTAGCAGACAACAACAACAACAACGACCTTGTACAACGTCAACAGCTAGGCTATCCTCGTGATTGCAAGGAAACTCGCTCAATTAGTATTCTACACGTTTGAAAAGAGGACGAAAAAACGAAAGTGCTAGAAGCACTGGAGATCTGCACAGTGGAAAAAAAAAAACTTTGAAGACGGATCAGTAAAGTGCAGAGTGGAAGAACATCAGTTTAGTGAAGTTGACTGATTTCTTAAATTCGTCTTTCCATTTTTCGGTTTGCAAATTGAGAAGATTGCTCAGAAGGGGCTTAAGAGACTTTGAAAAGTAGTTTCGAAAAGGCATAACTACCGTACCTATGGGCACTATAGTGCTCACACGTTTCTCATATATGATTATGACAAAATTTTCCTTTTCCAATGAGCGTCTTCTTATACTAATTCCCTTTGAACAACGTAATCAAACATTTTTCTGTCATTTCCCTAACTTTTCTTTTAAAGATATTTTCTAGGTGAAGAGGTGCAAATCTATGCTTAAACGATGAATATAGTTGTCTTCTGATGCTTGGATATTTTGCAATAATGTGACGGAATCACCGCGTTGTCGTAGAAGTATCATGCACGCTTATGTGTGGGGTTCGATTTCGGTTCGAGGATTTATCGTTTTCTCTCTTCATTCACACGAAAACACCTCATCGATGCCACGAAACCTGTTTGTCTGAGAATTCCGAAATAGCAATGGTTGGAGCGGTTCCAAAACTCGACATTAGGCAGTGATACCAGAAAGAGATTTGCTGCTTTGAGAATAGGATTAATCCAGGGCGGCATCGATAAAGCGGCCGACTGATCGAGGATTTCATAACAGACCGAATAGATTGTTCATTTCTGAACCAATCACAGCGTTTTATCAAAAATAGTATGATTTGGTAAGATAATCAGCTTCGTGACTGAATAGTCGATAATTAGCTTCGGCGCGGCCGATCGGTCTGTTGTGATTATCGTTCTATTGTTCGGCTCAAAAAATGTGAAATGACCTTAAAAGGGCTTGATGGGCATCGTGTGTTGTCGTTAAAAATACAGCGGAGATGGGCCATGAGAAATCCAATTTTGGTGAAAGTTGAATTTAGATTGCGGTTTTCATGACGAAGCATCTGTTTGACGATGATTTTCATCGAATACCATGAGTTACAGTGACTATTGATGGAAGTGTCGACGTGAATGTCTCGACAATCTGTTGTAGTTGTCGTAGCTTCTTTGAGAAGGAGAGGGAATGGTTCAGTTCCAACGGTGATGGAACATCGTCTCATTGTTGTCTCTCAATCTTCGTATATTTTGGGAAAACTGGATCAAGAATTATAGAGGTTCGTGAGGAGATCGCTCGATAGAAAATTTATTTCTTTGATGGTATTGATGTGTATAAAATGGAGTTTAAAACAGCATATGAAAAGTTTGTACTCCCAAAAATTGACAGTCTCAATTCACTTTACGGCAGGATTTTGGATGAATACAAACAGGAAACAGTATAAGTGAGCTCATTAACTCGTTCATGGAGTGTATCATCAAAGATTATGACGAGACTTCGAGTTTTTTTTTCTTCAAGAAGAAATAAAATCTTAGACTAAGAAGAAAATAAATAACCTTCGTCAACAAAAAGCCACACCATTTTTGGCGTTTTTTTTTTTTGGAAATTCACTAAGTAGCATCAGAGTTCTACCGTACTTTGGGTTGACGAAGCGAATTCACTAGTCTAGCACTAAGAATAGAAAAGCGTTTACGACTGATCAGTATTCGAAGTTTGTCGTGCATTCGATCTCATTCATATCGTCGTTGAAGTAACTGATCGCATGTTTTCTGTACACACTGACTTATTAGGGGCCTAGCGAAATCTTAAGTCAGCATTTGTTTCATTCTATAGATTGTCACCAACTTACTTGTGAAGGGAAGGATGGGTGGATTGATGTGTCTGAAATGCAGAAACGAACCAACGATCATACGTCCACTGCGGGCAACTCCAACCATAGCGCTACACTTGTGTTTGCGTATGCCGTATATGACTTTTTTTTCTCTTGTGAAAATGTGTCGTCATTGTTCAAGAAATAAAGTAGTTAAATTAACATCCCTTTGAATCAAGATCATAGACGTTTCTTAGTCACGAGCAAAGAGCCTGACATTTTTCAAAAATTTTAGAAAACTTTTGTCTTCTTCTCTTTCCTTTATTCTTCAATAAATTTACGTGAAAAATTGTGCTATGCCTTTCTGCTTTTAGCCTTACAAAGTGAAATATTATATCTTCGGACGATTGATAGCACAGATTTGTTGTCACGATTTTCAGAAGCATCAATTTAACCGTGTACAACCTTTTTTCTTCAAGACTTAGTTGTAGTTTTTTTTCAGTTGATTGGAAAGATGCTTGTAAATCATATAAAAGTCGAATTGTTCAACTCTGAATTGAATTTTTGACAGAAAAAAACGGCAGCAAGAACCTAGAATATTATCGAAAATCGGCGAGGATTAAATTATGAACGCTCAATAAGCGCCTAAGGTATAGACGATTCTTATGAGTTCCGTAAAGGAGATGTGAGCCTTTATTGCAGAAGAAAGAGCCGATAATCAAAATTAGTACTATAAAAGCTATTTTAGGAGTTGTAAAAAATCAGCGCATTTACAAAAAGCGATGGTACTCCATTTTAGCGCTACTGAAAATTGAAAAATTCCAGTCAACTAATTCATTATGTCTCTTCAATATTATTTTAGTCAACATGTCATGTCGTCTGATAAGGGCTCTTGTACAGCGCGATACACGTGTTTCGTCCTTACAGACTCATCAGTAGGGTAGAACCCGTCGTCTTTCAATTTTTTTCCTAGTCAATACCCTCGGGAGCTTGCTCTCCCTACAGAGAGGTATCGAAGACGAACGATTTACGCTGTAAGTCAAGTGAAATTATCACCGAACCTACAGTTTTTCAACTCGATTGCTGTTTGGCTGGTATTTCTATCATATTATACCTTTTTTCGAGTGTTTTCTTAAGAACAACGCTCAAATTTTAATAGATCTCTTCACCAATAGTTGAGCCAGCATGTTATGCGATATTGTATGGGCTCTTGTACAACCCGATACACGTGTTTCGTCCTTACAGACTCGTCAGTCGAATAGAACCCGTTGTCGTTCAATCCTTTTACTAGCCAATCCAATCCTTTCGGGAGCCTGCTCTGTAGGAAGACTGTACAAGAGCCCTTACCAGACCACATGACATGTTGGCTCAAATAATCATGAAGAGATCTATCGAAACTTGAGCCATGTTGGCTCAAATAATATTGAAGAGGACTATTGAAACTTGAGCGTGGTCTTATAAAAACACTCGAAAAATAGGTATATCCAACATGGTTGAAAGGTTATAAAAAAAAACCATCAGGTTATTCCACTTATACTTAATTGGATGGAATGCTTAGACTCTTATAACGCTTATTTTGTTCACGAAAGTTTTACATGGACTGAATTACAGCATTCCAAATTTCGATCTCAAATCACACCTTTGTTTTCGCATCAGCATATCACGTGAAAGTATAAGTATCAGGTCTTCTCATGAGACTTCGCTCTAGAGAAACAAGCGCCAAATTTATCATCCAGAAGTACTTAAAATTGCTCAACAACACCATTCGAAGTTTGCGCATAAGCCTGAACATATTTTTGCCATCTCTCAAGGTCATTATCGTCGACGAAAAGTGGATCTTTCAAAAGTTAACGTAGTCCGAATCAGTGGTTGTTACCAAACCAACGAGGAACTCCAACTCTATATCCAAATCAACTCGCGTCAAAGGCTGCGTCCATCAGTTTCTGGGACATGACTGGGCTGATTCATTGGTACTTATTGCCAGACGGAGGGACGATCAGAACCAAACGCTACTGTGAGACCCTGGGACCGCCTCAATCGGGCCCTGCCACGTCGACGTCACCGCAATCTCATTCCGAGCCGCATGTTGCCAAAGTGACGGAGAGGAAGTTGACCGTGCTGGGCTGGGAGTAGCGGGATCATCCGCCGTACAGTCCTGAATATTGCCGTCTGACTATCACCTCTACCGTTCGCTGGAGCACTTCCCGAGCAAGAAGAAATTTCGAGTCATCAATCATTTGCATCGAATATTGACAAACTTTCTTTTGAATTCGAGGATAACGAATTCTATGAGCGAGGCATTGATTTGTTGCCTGAGAAATGGCATAAAAATGCGTTTAGGCAGATGGCGCATACTTTGAAAAGTATTGTTCAGCAGTTCTAATTGATTTTGTGTAATAAATTTGGTCTTTATTGTCCCAGTGCTACAACTTATAAAGGTCTAATAATAAGTAATGAAATCATTACCAACTTCCACGATTTTTAATCCTACTTATATCCTTCTCGGAACCGGTTGCCCTATGTCTAGTATCACGTCAATCCTGTTTAGCATTGAGAACAAACAGGAAGCAGATTGGGCGATAATTGCCTATGTCGTGAAGAAAACTCTTTTTTGAACAATAACACGGTCTTGTTGGCTTTCCATTGACTGAGATCCTTGCATTCCGACAAGGAACGAGTGAATACCCGAGCCAGTGTGTTGATGAGAATTGGCGGGAAGTTCCTAAAGTGTTCTGATCTTATGCCGTTCAAACCAAGTGCTGCTCTAATCTTGACGGACGACATAGCTTGTCGGTTACGGAAAGGAGAGTGGTAGGCCGTCAAGTTTATTCCTTTTTATCACATTTGACTGTGGAAGGACATGGTTTTTAAAGAGATCCGAGCAGTAATCGTCTATGATTTTCCCACTACCCTTGTGAACCTGCAGCTGCTCCGATAGAGCGTCGGAGTGCAATATACTTGAGTCTTGTAAATGGCGATGCTTAAGAGTCTTTGCAAATGATCTTTCCAGCTTATGCATTTTCGGCCATAACTGCTGCTGTTTTCGTCTAAAAATTTTCTTTTATCGCTTTTTGTGGCGTTCTACAAGTTCGGAGAAGAGGTTCCAGTTGCCTGTAGCTCGTGCGATTCACGATGATGTATCAGTGTTTGTGGAGATAAGTGTCTCTCCAAAACTATAGAGTTCTCAGCTTCCATAACGCTAAGCTGGAGATGTTGCAAAAGTCGATTTTATTCTTCGTCGATATCGTTAATGACGGTATCCTCCCAAGAAACGGCTAACGATTTATATATATTCCGGTTTATGGTAGTTCTGGGACAATATTCGAATCCAACGGCTTTTCCTTCTTTCCGCGACAAATGAAACGTCCGCGAAGGAGGCGATGGTCTGACCTTCTGAAGAATTTAGGAAAAAGAACGACATCTCAGGCAAAACCTTTAAATTATTTTAGATAGCCTTTCACCCTGTTCGTTCCATTCTAGTTAATGGATCCCAATGTGATGTTCTTCAGACGTTCTTCCATGTTCAATTTTTACATTAAAATCTTCAAACGATGACCTTGAAGGAAGTATAGTCCTTTCTGAAGACCTTCTCCAGGTCCATGTGAAATGCTTCTACTTCATCTTTGTCATAATCCGATGGTGGTGCGTAAGCAATAATGTGGTCAAAACCCGTATTGATCCACATCGTTTCAACATCAATCGTCCAATCCTAGTAGTTAGCTGTTCAAAATAATTTATGTTTACGATCAAACTTGTTCGGACGAGAACGACAACGCTAGCGCCGCTTCTGCGATCGCATGATCGAGGAAATAGTTATTCTCGGGTGTCTTTAAACAGCGTGAATTAGGTGACGTGATCTCGTTCCAGCCAGGCCAATAACGTCGTTCCCAATCCTTGTTGCTTGTATTGATAAATCTTCCACAGCGGTTTCGTATGCAAGTGTTCGCAGAGCGTCAATTCATGGCGGCCTAGTTCAGCCCTGAGATTTTACCGGCCTCTCCGTACTCGTCCTAACCGACGCTATCGTACCGGGGGGGGGGGGGGGGTGGGGCTCTTTCGGGGTCAGGATAGTGAGGTCGATAAGTACTACTATTTAAAGCATCTTAAACCCAACGACAAAGCATCCTGAGCTCTAAACATGGAGCTGGGTACTCGAGTGTGGTTTAGCAGTCTCTGCCGAAAGAACAGGAGGAGTTTATTTGTTAGAGGTGGCTCTTAACCGCCTTTCATGTACTTCTCAGCCGCTTGATTGCAGGCTTTTTGCCAGCCTGACTTGTAGAAATTTAGATCTGTCAAATTAGCGCTGCAGAAACAGGAAGTTTATTCCTCGAGTCCACCTAAGTTTCTGAAAATCACATGGTCGTTTATGGCCCACGTTTAATTTTATCCACCACCATGGGGGTGCGTCACGAGCCTTCGCGACTAAACAGGCTGAATTCACTCAAAGAGGGAGATCCGTGATCCCTTCAAACATGAAAATTTCTACACATCAGCACATATAAACGTCTACACATATTCATTTATACGCGTGAGCGCATTCATACATACACTTGCTGTATCAGCGGTAAAATATGATCGATGGATCTAGGAATGCTCGGCACTCACATTCATGACTTCTATTCCAAATATTTGACTCGTAAAGTTCGCGATGATCAAAATTTCTAGCAATTCTCCTGCAACCTTTTGATTTCTCTTGTGTAGACGGAAGTTTGTTAATTTTGCAGTGTATATTTTGCAGGTGAACAGACTGATAAGTAAAATAAACAGACTGAGCACTCTACTATACTTTGTGAAGTTAAAAAGCATTCTGCCCACAGTACACTAGATCTGTGTGAAATATTAGGCTGAGCAAAAAGTTCTGGGAACCTTTGGAAGTTTCATTTTTTGACATCTTTGTGTCGTTTTTTATTGATATTATAGTTTTGTGTACATTTATCTAGTTCATTGAATTCTGTTCTAAAATAGCTAGTGAATAGTACGATTGAGTGTGATAATTCACCATTAATGGGGAACGTTTAGCGATTCCCAAAGCCATCCATGAATTAATGAGAGTGAAGGTGCTTGTACAGCGACAAAATCCACAATGGGCAGATGGTTCAAGCGATACAAAGAAGTCGGTTTTGATCTTGATTTCACGCCTTAATGTGGTGTTCTGGCGAGGATAAGTATGAACACTTAGACGACGCCGAACTTCTTCCGGACCCCATTTACGTTCCAGACGTTGTTCATCCGATTCTGGCCTCTTTCGATCAATGCTATACTGTTTGGATAGCCATTGATTCACATCTTTCCATGAAGTTAAAAAAGCATACTAAGAATTTTCCAATTCAAAGGAGGAGAAGTACTTCGAGAAGATTCGGAATTTTGCAGGACGATGGCAGGAAATCGAGAACGATGGTGGTGTATAATTTGAATGGTAGTTATAGCTGTTTTTGTTGTTAATTTGCGAGAAAAAGGAAGCGTTCCCATTTTTTTTCCAGGACTTTTTGCTTAGCCCTATATTACCATGATACCATTCTTGTGATTATGTGTAGACAATGTTGTCGGTGACAACAACGTCAATAACGATAAGCATTATGAAGGATGAGGATTTGCGTCTAATCATATGTGTAAATTGGTCGATTTTTCTGGCAGTCTTAATGTTCCAGAATCTCCAGTATTCGTGATCAAAACTTGTTTACTCATATGAGGAACGCCGTTTACGAAAATGGTTCTCTCCAGAGACTCTAAATGAGCGCTCTTTACTAGCCTCTTCTAATTTTCGTTCGGGTTGGATAAGTGCGGATGTTTTTTAGCGCTGAAGCCCAAGAATTTAGAGATGACAGACGAACTTCTGCAATAAATAAAATTCATGAAAAAAGTCAAGAGGGCGGGATTTGAGTGCACGTGAGTGGTAGTTGCCTTCAACTAATGCCGCCCTCTCAGGCATATTGTCGTAATTACCGAATCCAGAGACATCGCACCGATTTAGCACTGCTTCGAAAAGGATTCGATCTTCATTCATATATGTGTAGTAATCGCATTATTACTATTCGAAAGTCGCATCAGGTGCATTGTACAGTATGTACTCGATGCGAAAACAACCTAGTCTTTCGAATCTAAATTAACTAATCTCTCATCTCTAGCGATGTCAGATTTTATAATTGGAACGAAAGTCATTAGAGACTATACTTTTTTGTCTAGAAAATGTAATTTACGAATATAATCATTCGACCATGATGAGATTCTGATTTGCTACAACCCATGACTTTACGCTATTGTTGCACGGCTCGCACATGTAAACCATTAAATTTGCCTTGTGCAATGTCTATAAGGCAGCAGTGCACCCCCAATACAGAAGCTAGAGATACTCATTAACACTACATGTCTACCTATCGATCCAGCTCAGTGAGATAGCCAAGCTCTCCATCTCTTTTGGATCAACAAATTGCTACTAGACTTGTTTGACAAAATAAAAAACACTTGATTGATGATAAATGATAAGGATATGAAACGCAGGCACGATTTACCCAAACGGTCTCACAAAAGGAGTCGAGTGCGTGGCGTATCCGAAACGATTGCTCAACTGTGTTCTTTGTTCTTCAAACGTAATGAAATCACGCTTGCCAAGAGCAAATTATGAGATCCCAATGGCCAATTGCTGAGATCTGCACATTGTAGAACGACAACGTCGAAATAAGTCCCGTTTAACCAATCAATCATCATCTGTCATCATTATTACATTGTTCCATAGTTACGAGATAGTTGATCTTTACACGTTCTGTTGCAGAACGAAAAGCTTTTGTTACAATTTATAGTGCGGCTTTTCGAAAGCTGAACCGATATGGAGTTCGTCTACAAAAGTTTAGCTATCCGTCTAATTCAATTTTCTGCATGTTTTCCAAACGACCCAATCATATCTCCTCAACAGTTCAAGACGCTCCAAAATCATTGAGCTGATTAGCTTTCTTCGTGATTTTGAAGAACGAAATGTGTATCATTCCACATTGAACACGTCAAACATAGTTAAAGACGAGAAAAACCATGTTTTTTGTCGATAATCTTTATACGAAATTTTATATTATTTATTGTATCATTTTTGTTTTATTGGAATCTTGATATTTTTCCTACTATCAGATCCAAGAAAGAAACATATGTCCAAAGTAAAGCTGTTGGATCTTTCATTTATCGCTTTTCTTTTTCTTTCTTGTTCTTTAGCGATATTCTTTGGAAGATGTAGACGAGTTATCTTCATTTCTGAAGTGCACCTCGGTACTTCTCCAATTTGTTTCGCTGTCTTGCTCTTGTCTTTTACAGAGTCTTTCAAAATTTCGTGTTTGGTTGCCATTTAAAGTTTCTCTCCTCGCTGAGATTTATTCTGGTTAACTTTAATAACTATTCGACATCGATATAACTCTTGGCATAATTAGAATGGTGCCAGTATCTACGAATTTTGGTTGATGAGTCTTTGGAAATTAGAGAGAGGTCTACTTGATTAGTCATCGACCGACTGAGAACGATGTAATAGAGTAAAAGTTTTACCTAGTATTACCTATATTACGTTTTGTACTTATCAATTTATGTGTAGCATGCGATTAAGGAGTTTGTAGGTTGTTGTGGACTGGAAAAGGTTTGCTGCTCTACGAGCCGTATTCTTCCAGGATGACAGCAATTCCCGTAACGGCCGTGAATCTTTCGATTATTCTAGTCGACTGGCTTATCGGGAGCAATGCAACATGCCGGAGATGTCCAATGCTTTAAAGGAAAACAAAGAAAATTATGAAGTAACTACTTTGCTAATAGTATGGTTGCGTGGAACATGACATATTTGAGGAATTGGAGAAACCTGCTCAGAGATTCCTCCAAAACTCCACTATCATATTCACACTGTAATCAAGAAAACTAAGGAGGAAATGGCACTTCAAGGAGATGCTTGCACTACGGCATACTTTATTAATATTAAAGATTCCTCTAGAAATGTTTCTCGTAAATGCATTTGGACAGAAGCACAATTAGAAATGCATATCCGCCCATGCGTACCAACATTAGCTTCTTGTTCCTCATGACTTCAATCATATAGGCGTGTTTTACTCAAGCAGAAAGAATTTTGACTGTACTATGATACCCTATGGATACATTAGAGTCCACCATGGATGAAATTTTCCGCACTTTCGATATTTGTTTTCCAAACCTCGCTAATCCATTTAACCAATATTCTCACGTCGCTCTCAAACCTACTCGGAAATATGTGTATTATAAATGTTATGGTGACTCATTCTGGGAGATACGTGGGAGCGCTCTCACCTCTCTCTCTCTCTCTCTCTCTCATAACTTCAGTGAGAATTTACTCAATCATCAATCAAATGACGATCATAAAGAAGGCAATATTTTGAAGCTGCAGCTAAGTGAATAATGCAAAGATGTAAGAGTTTACAGAGTGTCGTGACTGATGGATGTGAGGAAACAAACATTATTCAAACATTATTCAAGAAGTAATGGGATCGGGTTGTAGATTGATGTGAAGGGATACAAATATTCTCTTGAATTCGTTCCTTCATAATAATTATTTATATCACAAATAAGCAATAAGAAATTTTGAGGATAGGATTGGTCTGATCTACATATTCGACTGTTTTTTTGAGACCTCGCTCAAAATTTGATACTTTCTGTCATCTTATTTCAAGCCTTTCATCAGATCTATTACGACACTTATATGGTAGTAGACGTACGTTTCGGCCTTTCAGCCTCACCAGTGGTGGCACGGTGCCTTTCGGTCGAGTCAATCTCTTGCAAGGCAATATACCCCTACATATAAAGGGTTCGACTCCGAATTATTAACACTTCCCGTAAAGTGATAAAATCACTCGACGTACAGTGTTTTACAGTAGATTGCTTGTGAGTGAGAAATTTGATGATATCTTCAAATCGTTTTTTGAAACATCTCTCAACATTTGATACATCCTGACAGCTATTTTGAGCTTTTCATGAGATATATTGTGTTAGACGTACGTTTCGGCCTTTCAGCCTCCATATAAAAATACCAGGCCTCATGAAAGGCTTAAAATATGCTGTCAGGATTGGTTTTGTTTTTCACATATATTTGGTCGAATCATGTTTTTTCTTTCAAATAAGTGCGGAGAAGCTAAGTCTGGAAAACAATTCTCCGCTAAGACACTAGTACATCTGCCACTGGTACATGCATTCAATCTATTCACCCCTACGATACCACGAATCGAATCTAATGTGCGAGCCATCAGTCAGACATTTGGGCCGAACCTTTTATCCTCTATCGCGCTATTACCCATTAATACTAGTGGAAAGCTTACAAATCATCCTAAGTTTCCAAGTGTTTACTCACGATGAACTAGTTTCTAATGATTAGTTGATAGTTCAAAAGTATACTGTATCATGAGTAGCGCGCGTGGCGCAGTGGTTAGAGGCGCTTTGCTTCGAACACGTCGTCAATGGTTCGGTACCGCATTCATGGCTCATCAAGCTTTCCATCCCTCCGGAATCGCTTAAATGGTACTAGACTTGTTTGAGAGTATAGCAGCACTGACATTATACATCGTAAACCACCGCAAGTCATTATAAAGGCCAGATATGACCTAATCACCTTAAATGAATCTACAAAATTAAAGACAATTGCATAGCGCATCCCTCAAGGCTTTGATCGACTCCTAGAGCTTTATCCTTTAATTTTTTTCGAACTTCTTAATCAGAATTTATCGTGCCTTGCCTCCATTGATGGAGTCCTGGGGGTCACTAAAGGAGTATCTTGAAGGAGCCTTTTAGTGCTTTATCGTGGCCTGCTGATGTTCAGATCAGTGTTTTCATACGCCAAGACAAGTCTAGTAGCAGTTTTGTTGTCCCACAAGGATGAGGAACTTGCTTAGTCCAAGGTTTGACATCAGAATCTCCAATTTTTTGTATTCCAGGATGTCTCGACTTACATTATTGAAAACATCTCTTAAAATGTGTTTCAACGGATGGAAGCTGCAATGAAAATTATACATATCTCAAATATTGAAAATGTTGTTAATGTCTATCCAGATAGGTGGGTATTCCACCTCTCAAGGCTATTGCTTTTTACTGGTTGCTCATTACGGCCGGAATTAAGTCTTCAATTTCTCATGCCAGAGCCAAAAATCAACGCCATTCCATAGCAAGCTTAATTTTCGCAAAAGCAATAAACTGAGTGTGTTTTCCACGCGTTTTTCTCAACAGCGTACAACCACAAAAATTATAGCAAAATGAAAATAGTAGCACGGAGATGTGAAAACTGATTCTGCGCTTTAAATCAGAATAAACAAAGGAAGAGAGTGCGTGTTTATATGTATGAGTTATATAAGCTCCTTTACGCTTCGAACACTCATTCATGAAGGATGTCTCATCGTTAATAGCAATGATCGTCTATCCTCAGGGCTTAGCAGAGACCCAAAAACGTCTTTCCCTTGTTGCGCTTAAAGCATGTGACAAGACCTGAATTCCGTTCGTAACTGCAGTTCCAGGAGGAAGTGCTCCGTGAAACTTTCATTCGTACTAACTCCATAGGAGATGTAGCCGAGTTACTTAAAGTGTTCCAAATTACACCGGTCGATCAAGATAATCAACCCGTAGGGCTCGACTTTGCAGAACCATGTTACCATAATCATTTACGAGGAAAAAAACATGAAATAGTAAGTGCTCTAGCAGACTTCACAAAAAGCTCAAAGCCTCTTAAGCGATTAACAAAGTAGTAAAGTGGGTAGGCCAACACGCCATCGACTATGCCAAATGCGCATTCATGGCGCCACAAATGAAGTGTAGTACCAAATACTCCTCATTGATTCGCTAACGTCGATCTTTATCTTCTTATAAAAGGGATAGTTTTTCGCTCCTGCGTTTTCATTAATAAAAATATTCTCTCATTACGATGTGATGTTAAAACCATTGTGAATAGGTGCATAAATCTATGAAGCTTCTAATGCGAGATTTTAATCTCATTAATCAAATTACGATCCGTCATCACACCTACTGCGCGAATTTCATCACTTTTTCATCAGACTCGCTTCCTCGCATTCATTATCCACAGAGTCTTTAAGGTTTTTGCACGCGGATAGGACTGCTGCTCGAGAGTTTCTTTTTTCTTCATGGATGCCATTGGATGTTAGTCCTCGGTGTTGTGGGATGTCCGAACTGAAGGATTTAATGCAGAACGCATGCTAAACCAAGTCAAGTCTGATACCAATTTCCCTACATCCTAAGAGATGAAAGGTCTGATGAGCTCTGTGCAGGATCGGATCAATGGAGCTTGGTTTTTTTCAAAGCTCAAAATAGCTCAAAACAGCCATTATAATATTTCTACTAACGAAGAGTAGATGAGACGTCAATCGTTTTTGATCAATCCTCGATGGTTACAGCATGCCTTCGACTTCATTCGTAGCAAAGAAAAGGTGTTTGATTGCATATCCGGCCGATGCAATGTTTATAATGACCCGCTGTTTCTTATCCTAGTGCTTATATCCTTCCAGGTCAATATGGTGTCAATTTCATTGATCCGGGTGGAAGGGAGCTTGATTGGCCTGAAGAGCGGAACTAAACCATTGACCATGTATGTGTATTATGCACATGAAACCACTACACTTCTTGAGCACCTTTCCACAATTAAATAGTGTATATCACGTAATTTTTTTTTCACAGGGACAAGTCTCATGCCTGTAGGGTCAATAATGATGATCGATCCTACTGACCTTTTGTAATGTAAGTACAAGTAGACTGCATTTTACTCAGTTAATTACTTTCAGAATCCAATCACCGAGAGTTAAATTTGAGTCGATTTGCAATAAATTCGGTTTACCCGGGCGCTCCGGAGAATGCGAAATCCGCCGGAACTTCAGCTGTTGCAAATAAATTGTATAATAACAACCTCGTGTCTGCTTATCAAGAAAACAAAGAATTATTGATCATGCCGAGGCTAATAGAAAGTTGGTCTTGCGAATTACTGCTATGCTGTATTACACACATTTGATTAGTGAGAAACTTCATTGTTAGTATGCATACCTTCTTCTCATCCATTCAGTCGTTCATTTACCTATTCATTGGTTTAACTACTTATTTATTTATTTATGTTTATTTATTCAACCGCTCATCGACTCACTATTTGTCCGCCTCATTATCCAGTCGGTACTTAGTGTTCATGTTCATTCTTTGTTCAAATATTTTACGACATTCTCCTACTGAAACTCTAGAAAGCATTTTCATAAAGAGCGAAGAGTCATGAGATTTCACGACTGAACAGATCTCTGGGTCCCATATTACTCAGAGGGTGAATAAGTTTCAATATTCTCTTTTTTTTTTTGCTAACTCACTTCACCAATTACAAATTCTTCGCTGATTGAGCGAAAGCACGAAGTTTGAAAAAAAAACTTAATTATCTCTTTGATTGGCGTTTTTTTCGACACGTTTCGTCTTCTTCAGAGTCGAATGATCCGAGCTGATGCTCTACAGCTGCTTGCGTCGTCGTAGCGTTCGTCTTTGTCTTTCGCTTGAGTTCGGATTTTTTTTCTCGGAAAAGTATTGCTCAAATCAACAACTTATTTGGTAGTACTCCTTTTGTACAGGACGTTTGTTCATGGTAGCGGTTGTTCCTGAGATATCTTGTTTTTCAGCAAACAATTCATCCTGTGGTAGATGGTATAAAGTTTGCTGGAATGTAGCGTCATAATAATTGAAAAACCGACTTTCCCTCAAACTTTGGCGTCAAAAAATCAATCTTATCGTGCTTTGGTCACTTCACTGAATCTTTTTCGCAAATAAAATAACAGCATGCGATAAATTTTTTTCAGGTATGCTTCTCACGTCCAGCAGCTCTGTTTTTGTAACTGTGTTGAAAAAGTATATTGTAATTCAACTTTTGAAAACCAAAATGGTTTTTATTAGTTGTTGTCTATCTCTTAAGGACAAAAGAACTTGCATACAGCAATACAGCTGCGCTTGCTATAATGTTTTTTTAGCAAGTGATAGTCCATCCTGAAGAATTGTAAAATTTTTGAGAGTTTTTGATTGCTCACGAACTGCCTTTATTGGGCTAAACGTTAGCTTGTCATCAATTGTCCTTGCTGCTGTTACTGTTTTTGTTGATGTTGTCGCCGTCGAGTTTTGATGGCTGACGCTTCTGCGACTGCACTTTCGTCAGACTCTAGACCTTTGGTATGAAATTCTATATTATATAATTTGGTAAGCCATCTATAATGCTAATGAAGATCTACTGTGAAAATACGCTGTTTCATTGCCAAAAAACTACTCAATGATTTGTGAGAGTGAGACAAACCGTGTTATGTAGCTCAGAATAGAACGAGTAAGCTCATTAGGTTGAAAGATCAGACAGAGAAAGGGCGCCAGCCATGTATGATAGTGAAGCAATCGCCTTTCGTTCATTCTTGGATCTTGAACTTTGCACAGAACATATTCAGAATTGTGTGCGTTTTAATTTCGGACCTTTCCGCTACGATAGTAATAGTCGTTTTAAGGTCATCGCCGTCGTACTTCTGTACCTTATGTGTAACTACAGAAGTACTTTACTGGATTTTGCGTTGGGGATAAATCCATCCTATCTATCGAGACGAAAAACTGTATGAGTTCAAGCATAGAATACTTGACTTCAAATAAAGCATGCAGATAAGCACTTGTTGGGGTTGCAGGTAGAGCATTTCCTATCGCATAAAAGCACTGGAAGAAAAGACTCGTTGAGGTTACGGATAGAGCGCTTTCTAACCGCATAAAAGAACAAATTCAAAAAGATTGACTTTTGCTAAACCTCATCATGATTACTGAAAAATATTTTGCAAACTACCCTTTTGCCTGGATGAAACTTGCGCGAGATCGCTGCTTCTCCCTTCGTTCAGAGGCTTACGTTTCGGCGATTTCATCTTTCTCAGAGCCTAGAACGATATATTACATTAAAGAATATCCGATCATTCGGCTATACATCCTCTATTTGATGAGAATCTACTTATAAAGACCAATTTCATTTTCAATTTTTATTTTTTCTAGGCTAACCAAACTTGAGTGAACATAATTCTCGCGCTAGTTTTATTTAGAAAAGGAACAGAGCATCTGAATGGTTCAAAATTAAGCAAAGTGATTATCTAGGTACCAACATCTTCCAAAGGCACATGGCTGATGATTTGGAAGTGACTGTCACAATTCTAGAGTACTAATCCAAAACAACAACGGCGTCAATCCTTGAAAGTGGTCTGGATAAGCGCCTCATTAATATAAGCGACTTGTTTACTTTTTCAAGTTCATTTCTTTATGCTAGTGAGTTCCACTTAGAACTCCACTTGAACAGCATAAAATTGCCTCGCACGTTATACTAAGATCTATGTATACTCGATATTCTTAGATATCTTGATGGTCTTGAGGTTAGAATAATTATGGAAGGTCTAAGTTGTTAAATCAGGCATATTTTTATACGCCCCAGTCCCATATCAAGTGGTTACAATAAAGTTTTCGGTGCTCAGGTCATAAAATCTCCAATTTTTCTTAAAATGTGGACGTGTATTTCAATAGCAAAGATTTATTTCCATGAACTCGTTGTGATTTTGGGAGAAAGAACAGCAACAACAAATCTGTCCATGCTGCTTCCGTTTCTTTGAGGAACTTCTTTTTGTTATATCCCTTCTGAGTCTTAGGTATTATGATATGACTTAGTAACCACAAAGCAACTCATTGAGACCTTTAACACTATCGCGTGAAGATTTTTAATACTTTTCCTATTGTCGCCAGGGATATTTGAAGGAGAACTTTTTGCTACTGAACTTTTGGAAGTTTTTAAAAAGCTTAACTTTTAGAGAATTGAAGCTTTACTTTCTTGAAAAAAAACCTTTTGGCACCTCTATAGCACTAAAATATGGAATTATGCTTCACACGAGTCGCCCGTTGTCGCTAAAATTTGCGGGACACAGCTCTTTTCTCAGAAAGTTAGTAACCATGCGATAGCGTAAGTTTCGATCATTCTAGCACTACGTTTTTCTTTATGAAAATACCGTTCTGCACTGTAGCAGAGAAAATAGGATTGAACTTCAAAAACGTCGCGCATCGCTTCTCGCTAAAGCGCCTGAGCGGTAGGCCAACCAAGCTACATGGATTCACATGTGGCCGGAAGTCCTGCGCGTTAAGCACTAACGCGATTAAAAACACAATCTTATCTCTATTGCTACAGCGCTGCAAGAAGGCCTTTTCAGGAAACCAGTACATTTTTGCAATCTTAGAGACTTACGCTATCTAATGGTTAGTAATAGTTAGGTGAGAAAAGCTCTGCCCAGCGAAATAGGCGATAATGCGCGAGCGCGTGTGAAATATAATGTTCCCCTTCATTGTCACAGTGCTGTGAGAAGGCCTTTTCAAGAAAAGTAAATTATCAATTTCTTCAAGATTTAGGCTTTTCAATGATCACTAACAGCCCAGTGAAAACTCTTTGTTCACCAAAAGAAGGTTCCTTCAAATGCTTCTGCCAGATTACAGGAAAGTACCCAGTTTTTTTTTCAAGAAGTCAAGATATTGTAGGAAATTTGAACCAGTTTAACATATTTCGACGAATCACATTCCACACGATTACATTACAATCACGCTTCAAGTGTAAAACCTTCGGCATTACTGAGATGTAGAGCATGTTAAAAGTTTCTTCTTTTTCATAATTATAACTTGCCCGCTTTTCGAGCAGTCCTGAACTGTCATTCATTCGAATCGTTGCTTTTCGAATATCATCATTACTTCAAACTGAATGTACGCCCTCTAGAGAACTGATTATATTGTTGGAAAAAACCGTTGTTTAGAGCGGTTTTTGATTTATGCACACGGCCTTTTTCTTCTAATCGAGTGCCTTCATTATTCGCTGCAGTGACGCAGTGAACAACTTTGGGTGTCATCCTCCGTTGAACTCTTTGCTTTAGAGATTATGAGCGGGCAGTGGAGATTTGCAGCTACGTGGATAGTCGGTCAGAGTCAAACGGTTGGTTTCTTACTCCATACGTGACGGTTGGATGTCTTCAATTGTATCTTAAGTGTAAGGAAAACATTTGTGCATGCGGTAGGTGATCGGTATTCCCTCTCTGAATGCTCTCCAATGAGTCTTGTTGTTGATTGTTTGTTTATCAGCTTAATTTTTCACATGATCATTTTTTCTCTAACTCAGAAAAAGAAGTTTGTCGTTCTATTTTGAATGTCTGTTTCTTTGCTCGCCAGTTACTGAATGAGTCCCTTCGTGATTAAGTTTTAGCAAAATGAGGCATTGGTTTTTCTGGAAGTAAATGCTTTCTTTGTCTCATTTTTTCATATTTACAGATGAAGCTGAAGTAATCTAGCAATATGTTTATGTATTGTTTTTGAGCGAGGTCTGAAAAAAGTAGTTGAATATGAAGGTATCATCAAATATATCAGCCTTGAGCAATCGTCTGCCTAACACTGCAATGTCCGATGATCGTGTCACTGGATATGCAGTGATATATTATCTCTGCGGTGTATGAAGCGAATTTTCATTTTACACGCACCATTGTGATATATTCGTCGATAATTCCTTTTTGTAAGGGGGTTTCTCCTTCGAAAGGGATTGCCACAGACGAAAGGCACTGTGCAATTGATGAGGCTGCTAGGCTTAAACCACGTGTATTGCACTGTATAAGTGCCTATAAGAGACCTCATTAAAGGCTAAAAAAACACATCTTCAGGCTAAATTGTTTCGAGCGAGGCCTGGAAAAACCGTCGGATATGAAGCCCATGTCATATACTCAAGAAAATTTCAAAGATCTTCACTATCGAAAAAATCAGTGGTGAGAAGAAAAGAAGATGACAGAGCAAACAACAGCAGTTTTCTGGTGTATTTTCTCTTCTGTGATATGGATAGGATTTTTATTACTGTTAACCTGATAATTGCATTTTGATTTACTCGATATATCTTCATCCAAAACTATTGATATGTTTAATAGGGTGAGGAGCTTCATGTGAAGCTTCCAGATCATCCTTATTAAGAAATCTCTTTTGGATATGTTTCGGACCACTGTTTTTGAACAAGACGACAGCGTGCTAGATTCTCCAGCTAGTGTAGATTTCTTCCATTTTCAAAGATGGTTTTGTCTGTGATCGTAAGAAATATATGTACTTCTTTGCCGTTTAATAGTTAATGATATCGGTGCTATCAGTACGAAATATTCAAAACGAAAGCATGCGAAACCAAACATATTATGGTTTACATATTCAGTTGACAAGAAATTATTGGCCGCTTTCAGTCAAAATTAACTTGTCTCAGCTTATAATAGATTTTATTAGTTAAAACCGATTTCAGTAGAATCTGTAAGACTTTTCCCACGAACTAAGAGTTATTGTGAGATTTTCCAGTTCTTGCCCTACAAAATGCAAGTTATCTTGTGTTGAAAGTTGAGATCCTGAAATCATAGAGACTTTCACAAATATGTCCCTCACTTGGGTTAAGGCTCATATCCTGAAAACGGAAAGCATGGGCAATCAAGAGTCACGTCCCACATAGCAGAAGATTATCCACCACATTATAATCTATATTTCTAACTTTCTCTCTTTATCAAGAATTCTATAGATCCAAGTTAATCACTGATTCCTTCTTGTTTTCCATTGCAAAAGCTCTAGACTGGATAAAAATATTGTTCATTTATTGTGTTCATTCATGTTAACAATCGAAACGGTAAGGCGACTCTCTGCTATGATTCTATGTAGTTTTCAACTCTTCTAATACTCTACTAATCCAGAAAGTAGCGCGTGTTGTTGGAGAAATCCCTCAGGCGCTGTATCGATATGAAATATATTAGTTTACGAAATTCTAGTTTAATGAGAAGAAACCTTTCACCGTCTTCATAGATGTTTTTCGTGAATTAAGACGATTTTGAAGATGTGCACTATTTATTATGAGTGGAATGACATAATGAAAATGCTTCTTGAGTACGTGGGCGAGTTCGCCTTGCTCAAAAAAAATGCTGCAGCCCACTGCATGCTGTGTTAACCTTTCGATAAAACTCTGAATAAGGCATGTCCTCAACTCGTTGCTAAGATGTCCTAATATGTATGCTAATATGTCTTGAAAATCGTTCTCGGATACGATCGATTCGATTGGAATACAATTATGGTTTATTGTGGAACTGACCCTACAGAGAAGAGCATATTTTTACAGCAACTTTTTTTTGAAGTTTGTAACGAATAATGACATAACATTCAAAGGAACACAATCCGACAGTGATTAGTGCTTAAGTAATGCACCATGCATTCGACAACGTTCGTATGATCGTGGAGGAGATTAAATACACATTCGGCCTGCACTAAGTATTTTATCCTTTCTCACAAATTGTGAACCGATTTGTCGCCCTCACGCCGATGTGTAACTGATTTTTACCGCTACATCAGGTCGAACAAATGACCAGGTGTCCACTGCAGTGCAACTGTACCCATTCAGCTACTCGTCTTGCGCTTAAAGATTGGTATATGTGTTATTTGGTGATCTGATCATCATTTTAAACTCAAAAATGAGCTACAGCTCAATTTTTAGCCGAACGTAAGCCTTCTTGAAATGTAATACCCTATTGCGTGGTCGATATGACTTTTCTGGTCTTACGTGTTATGTTTTTTCATATGATTGTTGTGTACCTTTTATTTCGAAGTGTTTTATTAAGACCACGCCCAAATTTCAATATGTGTCATAATTATTATTCGAGCCAATATGTTTTGTGGTCTGTTAATGGGCTCTTGTACAGCCCGGTACACGTGTTTCGACCTTGCAGCCTAGTCAATCGGGCAGGCCCTTCTTCTTTAGCCAATCCTTTTGGGAGTCCCTACCATCCCTATAAAAAGGAAGGCGACGACGAACGAATTGCACAATTACATGATTTTTTCACTTGACGGCGATTGTGTAAATCGTTCGTTGTCACCTGCCTTTTTTTAGGGGAGGTAGGGACTCCTGAGAAGATTGGTTAAACGAAAGGCCTGCCCTACTGACGAGGGCTGCAAGGCCGAAACACGTGTATCGATCTGTACAAGAGCCCAATAACAGACCACATGACATGTTGGCTCAAATAATATTATGAGATTTATCGTTGTGTACATGAAATAAGCAGATTTCCCAGCTCTATCTGCTGCTGAACTTTATCGACAATTTCCGCTTCCATTTTTACTACCTTATTGACACTTCTTTCTACAATAATAATCTAAAAGCCCACTGAACCTTTAATTTCGCAGAGAGAAAAATTCCTTTTTCTGAGAGTGGTGACTTATTTTTAGATCCTTGATTGCAAATATTTCAATGATGAAATGAGCCTGTAACAATCATATCAAAACCTGACAAATCTTACTATTTTTATGTTATATTTGATATATAACACTGGAGCAACTGATTTGCTTTGTTGATCAAGATGAATACACTTTGAATAGCCACCATCAAACAACTCAATCTCTCATCCATCAAATCAAGCTCCAGACTTGTGGGATTTTCTTTCTGAGGGAGGATTGAATCAGCTTCGATGCACTCTTAAACGAGGTTTGAGCTAAGCACAGTGTTAAAATGTATGTTCTATTCTGAAAATTATATGTTACGTAAATGAACGTATTGTAAAATGCAGTAAATCAGCAATATAGGAGAAATTTCGTGATATTTACCAAAACCACCTATATACAGCTTCGGCAATCTTCAATAATTCCTGCTTTTTTCTGTCTGAGCCAAACATGAGATTTTTCATAATACATCTATTCTGACAGTTGACGTTTCGGCCTTCCTCAGGGCTTGAAAAGATCAGGTTGATCCACAACCATGTCAGTCAAACAGCTCTCTGCTTAAGCAGAAAAAAAAATCCACCAAACCTTTCAATCGCATTGAGCATAGAACAACTTTTCAACTTACTCACCGCTTTTCATAAGTCCTCCACTGAGTTTCTGAAGTGGAGAAATCGGACAGAGATCACATAGACTAGTAATGCATCTCGCAAGTCAAAATAGTAGTCGCATATTTGTCTCGTATGCCTTGTGATTACGAAAGCATTCCTCCCTGCGGTTCATGCTTGATTTGGCGGTGTTTATCCTAAAGGGACAAATTATCTCAATTATATCATTGTGTCATAAAAGAACCTCTTGTTTAACTCAAAATGAAAAAGCAAGAAATCAGGTTTTTTTCAACTATACGATCCAAATTAAACAATATGTTGTCCTTCATTGGTAAATCAGGAAAGTCTTCCGAATAGCCTTTTTTCTCACCTGTTACCCTGAAGGCTGTTCGAAAATTCTGTTTTCTTTATCAATGATTGGTACTGATCGAATTACTTCTCTAGATTCCTGGAACTGCTCTTCAACAGAATTTCCATCTATTTGCCACTACAGCCGCCGATTATTGTGAGTAGTAGAGAAGTGTTCTCTAACAAGTCTGCCATTGATTTTATTGATCCCGTAAGGAATGGAGGCTTGGTTGGTCTGGAATGGTGTCGAACCAATAACTAAAATTGTGCTATTACGTCATAATTCCTTACCGTTACATTTACCACATCCTCGTGAAACTATGCAGTTTCAATGTTGCAATCAGTAGTAACTTATTTCGTTTTGCCGTTTTTCTATGTGAAGTTCGTGTCCGTGTGAAATAGTGTTTGATAGCACCTTTTCTTTTTTTGCCTTATTGCTTTGTCATTATTTTTATCATAAGAGCATCATGAATGTCAAGTTTTCATCCTTATCATTGCGATCCCCGGTGCCCTGAACTTGCTTCGTTGACTTAAGTCCTTGTGTAAATCGTAGAACGGAATAATAGGCTATATCGAATCTAATATTTCCATGTGGTCGTCGAATACTCTGTGACCGTCGCTACCACCACGCCCCAATTGACCTTCACTTGTTTCAGTAAAAACGACTTTTCATTTCTAGACAAGGCTACAACTTGATTTCGTTCCGAAGCCCAGTTCATACAGTCAACTAATATCCTCTGTTACTCTTATATGACTTTTTGTCATAGGTAGTCGGATTTCCACCATTTGAAGCTTAATTTAAAGAAGCCAACCTAGAAGTATTGTTACATATAAACGAGCTACCGTTCAAATATAGTGGGATTCCTTTGGCACTTATAGAAATAGTTGATGTGATAATCGAAGATTTCTTAATTTTCATTACACAATGCAACTAGGGTTGAACATGTCGTACATAATCTCATGCTCACATGGTTCACTATCATAAAGTCCCCTCACAGCACTTTTCCATTTTTTGACGTAAAGCTACGTTTTTTACGCGACTCTGTATTATTATAAGTTCTGTGGATCTCAATTTTTCCATGTGTCATTCAAGAAAATCGTCAGATTTTCGTGTGAGTTCGACTGATATTTGATATAACTGGGATTTTTTAGAACTTGAAGAAATTTTCAAATGTCGTTAAGTGGTGATTAGAAAAGATTTCCTTTGCAATAATGGGCTCGCCATGCTAACACGTTTTCAGGTTATAGCCAAAGGTAGCTATCATTCTTTGAGAGATGAAATGGATAATCTCCAGTCAGTCTGTTCAGTTCAGCTAAATTAATGTCAGTTACAATATCGCGAAAATATAAAGGGCTTAGCAAACCCTTGACGAAGTCGAACCAAGGTCTTGTGCGCATGTCACATTCCAACCATAGTATTGGGTTGAGGAAAAGTTCTTTAACATCCATTAAGACTTCAAAGCTCATACATAGATTCAATTAAAAGGAGCAATAATTATTCTTTAGTATAAAGGCCATCATTATCCACAGTTTTTTGCCTACATCTGTAAGCCTACGGATCTGCTCGAAACCGTCATTCGTTGGCCTTTTAATCAAAAAACTCCTAACATTCCTCTTCGACTTGATCAAATGTCTCGAACTGACGCCCACGCAGAAAATGTTCTATTGCGCGGAAACGCGTGCCATATTCGGACGGCGCAGCATCTGGACTGTAAGCCGAGTGCGGTAAGACCTCGACTCTCTTCAATCCGTCAAACTTTTCCTCAGTGTTCCTTGAGGTGTGATGTTTGGCAGTGCCTTGCTGAACAACGCGCTTTCGACGATTCAATGTCAGGTACTTTTCCTTCAACGAATAGTAGACTCGGTCCAGCTGCTTTTTATGGAAATGTTCCTAAGATAATCCCACGAATTTGCAATAACCGATGCTGCGTGAACAAACATAAAATTTGAATTTTTCGCGGGTAGTAATTAACTTTTTCTCTAACCTAGTTTTTACCCACGCCTAAAAGCTAGTTAGCCACCCGTTGGAAAGCAATTATCTACAATTCCTACTCATTGAAATTGGCTGATACTTGTGAATTGGACAAGTTCTCTGAAGATCTGTAGAATTAGTTCGATTGTAACGAAAGACCATTCTGAAAATTTCTTGCGCACAACTTAAGTAAGATACCGCTATAGAAGCTCTAATATGGAATTGAAAGGCTCAATCAAGCCCACTGTAATGAAAACAAAAATTCTATTAAGGAATCAAATTTGGTAACTCGTTTGTCACATGGAATTTCTATTTAGAGGCTAAAGACCAACACAGTCGATCGTTAGGTGGTCACAATTTACTGCATCTACTGAAATTCTTACTTTCTTCGTACCAAGATCAAATCTGACCACAAAAAGAGAGGGAATCTCATTATCTCACGAAAGAAGGAAGAAATCCAAATGTAATGAGTCCATTCTCATTATTGCTATATCTAAACACGACTATAACGGCGGTGTAATGAAAAACTAAGGACTTCTGGAAGGTCTCCCAAAGTCATTTCGAGCAAATAATGTAGCCACGAGCTCTGGACTTTATCGCGATATAGTGGGAGGTTTTTGGATGGTATTAGTTAGGAAAGAAAGTTTCTGGACACTTGTAAAAGATTAGGTTCTTTCTGATTAGAAGGGAATGAATGAACAACCGACGTCATTCACTGGAGAGGAACTTTTTATGGGGTTGTTAGTGACCATTTTGAAAGCGGAGAGTTCAGGCTTTAGCGCCATGTCGCCGATTTTCCAAAAAAACTTTTTTGACGTTGCTACAAGAGAAGATTTCTGGCTTCAGACACGCACATTTCCCGCCGGACACAGCTCTTTCTTTGGACTATTAGTAATCATTCGACAGCATATTCGAACTTGATTCCAACGCTGCGTTTACATCCTGAAAAGACGGTTACTGTGAGACGCAACGGTAAAATAAGCTGCAACGCAACTCTAATAAGTTGAATTCCCATGTGGGTACCGATGGCTCCCGTGGGTATTAGGGACGCTGACTGAAGCGGCCAGTGGACGGTCCTATGAACGCTTAGAGAAATATTGCGTCAGAAAGCAGGTGATCGCCACACCCACCGCGACGTGAATTGGCTTTAGATCATACGTTTCTCACACATCAAAATCAACTTATTTTACCTGCTGCGTTGCAGAGAAACTGTTTTTTTAGGATATAAGCACATCATGGGAATCAGGAAGCAATACGCTATTTTATGATTATGAGTAGTCTAAAAAAAGCTCTGTACGGTTAAAGATATGCGCAAATTTTGTGTCGAGACACAGCGTCATTAAAAGGGTGTTTGAAATAGCGGAGGCTTGGAGATATAGTCAGAAATCTCAGCTTTCGAATGATTGCCAACAATCCTATGAAAAGTTTGTCTCTCGATTTTCTATTTGTCCTTTTCTAATCAGAAAGAACCAGAGTTGAAAATTTACGCATAAATTCCAAGCAAAAACGTAAATAACGATGCTTCAAAAATAAAGGCCATCGTTTTCTGCGGTTTCTGCCATCGGTCCGCCAAGTTTCGGGTCTGGTCAAGGTACCATTCCTTCGATTTCGAATCAAAGAACTCTTGACATGGTTTTTCAATTTCATAGAAGAATTTGCATCGGCGACCCTAAAAAATTTTGTTTCGACCAAAGCCTTCAAACCAGAGTCCAGCGGCAGATTTAATTGTTTTGCCTTTCCCTTCAACTTCGTTGATTTCATCGAATGCAGCTCGACATAGAAGACCCTTTCCTCCAATAATGACGCATTTAATTCAAACTGTAACTGCCATCACTGGATATGACGGAAGCTTATAACAAAGTGAAAAAAGACCAATAATATATAGGCCTTTAAGGGGAAAATCCAACATAAGAAAATTAATTTTTCATGATATGCATGGGAGTTATTTCATGCTAATTAAAGTGGCCAGAACTTTCTCTCCAACCTAATTTATGGTTGTGTTCCTACAGAGATCGTATGAATCAGAATTAATAAATTCCCTGGGAAGAAATGCAGAATGTTTTTCGACCAAATCGACAGGTGACAATAGTGGAGGCTTTGCAAAAAAGAGAATATGGAAAAATGTTGAAGAGACGTTCACAAATACAACGTTTTGCGTTTTGCTCGACAATTCTGTGAGATAGACTGAATACGGAGAGGTTTCATACAAAAATCCACGGTACCATAGCATCTGCACCAGGCGTTACCATCAACACTTGAAGAACACGACAAGGTTTCACAAAATAGAAAAAAATGTGGGAAGATGCCATCGAGGCCCTTACATACAACATTCCATTTTATTGATTGAGCTGATAATACGTGGTTGAAATACTCTATCGGGCTAACTTTCGACGTTTTCGTCTTCTCCAGACCCGAAGATTCGAATTGATTGTCCGTCATCGCTTTGATATGTTAATCGCCCGTTGATGAAGATTTGCTAACAAGGAAAGTCGCTTTTCGAAATATTACTACGTTCTGTGCTAGCTGACAATGACAACGGCTACTAACGGATAAATTACTGGAACGAACCCTAGCAGCAGTTAATTAGCACACGAACTATCCTGTGTATGAAGACTTTGCCAAGTGAGGTTTTTCATTCAAGGGGTGCTTCACGGAAGAAAATTTGACTTTAACAACAACGCGAAACACGCCGCCATGACGATAACTGAGGAATCGACGTTAGGAAGATGAACCGACAAATGTTAGCCAAATAAAGTTCAGTTATTAGCCTCGTGGTATGTGCTTATACATAGAAGTATTATTAATGGTCGGTATTGCCAAGTTTGAACGAAGGTTAGTCTCAAAGTATTTCCCTTTACTCATGCTCAGCGAAGGTATGTGGGCTAAACGATGGGCTGATTATCGCAGAGATCTTATACAATTATCTAGTGCAGCACAAAATTGCAAGCTTCATCTTTAAAATATGAAAGCGCAACCAGTAATCTTTTCAACAAATGTCTAAGCTGTAGTTAGAAGCTTGAAACATCGCGCATTTTGCAAAAACACATCTCGTCCGATTTCATGCACCATTGTTTCGGATAAAAACGCAATAGAGAGTTACGACCCAAGCGACCTAATGAGCCGGTTTTGCAATCATTCCAAGATGATAAGACTGACATAAGAAAGAACTCAAGTAAAGCGTAGCCTGCACAAAATGTACGGTAACCCAGACTACTTAAGGAATTTGATTTTATGACCACCTCTGTACAGTCTCGAGTAGAGGTCTATGAACATTCATCTCCCCTTGTCTTCAGCCTTGTCAAAGCACGATACATTGTGGAGACTAGCTCCATCACATCAGCGTTAGTTATTTGAAGTGCAGAATGGCGTGCGTTTAAACTTTTGCTGAGAGCAGTAGGATTTTACAGGCGGTGGTAGAAGTTATTTCTAATTTTCCTCTCAGTAAAAGAATATAACAAGGAATACGGTGTCTCCAAAGGTGCTCCGCCGTGCCACAAAGCTGTTTGAAGATTTCAGCAGAGCAAGGAAAATACAGATTCTGGATCAGTCTAAGGAGAATCTACGAAAACGTAGGGGAAGATTATTTTTTTATGGGCCTTTGATTGGAACGTTGTATTCCATGTATGCGTAAAACCAATGTTGAATTTTTATTAGTTCTGATAAGTGTTAATATAGGCGTGGGTCACTAACAAGAAGGGCGAGACCTCCGGAAACACCGGTGTATGGCCCTGGCGTACCAACCTCGCTTAGGCTTTAATCATTCTTTTTTGATATTATTTTGAGTTCTTAATATAAGTTGATAGGAAGGAACAGATTTCGACAGGATAGAAATGAGGTGTTTCTGAAATAGTAGCAAACTGCGACTATTTTTTGTACTGCTTACTTCGCGTTGCGCTACTTCCGTCGACTTCTAGATGTATGAAAATTAGTAGAAAAATGATGATTCTTCAAAGTTTTGGATAGCTAAAAATGAAATCCTTATGAGATTCTCACTTCTATTTCTCAAAAGAACATTATATGAGGCTCAAGGTTAGGATTTTTTATTATGGCAATGAACACCACTGAAAGATTGATGCTGTTAGAAAGTTGAATGACGCAGCGGGCTATATGGGACGACAACAAATCAGAACAAAAGAAGAGACTTATTAGGCTTATAGCAATAAACTGAATCATGTAGACAGTGACTCAAAACTATTAAACAAGAATCATTTGGAACACTTAATGAGCATGCACGGTGGGAAAAGTAAAAGCAAAAGCGAATTTCGACAGACAGAAACAAAAAGACTAGGAGAGCAGTGTATTCAGCTTGACAGGTGAAAGTTACTGCTGCATGTACGACCAATTCTAATGCGAAACACGAATTTTTATTGAAGCCTAGACGAAATTATCTCTATGCGTATCATTTTGTTTAGAAATGGATTGAGTTCCGTATACAGAGAAGCTGTTCAAATATCGTCGTTAATCGGTAGGATTTGACAGTTCTAGAAAGTATTACATACCGTAACGGCTACAGCCTCAGCTAGGTTGAAAATCATCACACAATAGTTTAAATTAGAACAAAGGAATGAAGCTGTCGACGTTGATCAATCTCTGGGGTATGCACCATGAATTCGTCTTCGAAATTTTGACATTTTGACTTCACTCGTGGTGACTAGAGGTGAATTCTAGGGCAGATTCAAGGTGATTTGCAGGGGCGCATGGGGCGCAATGTTTAGGGATGCTGTGCTTCGCTCACAAGGTCAATAGTGATCTTGCTCTCATGGCTCACTAAGCTATTCACCCCCCCCCCCCCCCCCACCCCACCGGGGTTGGTGAATTTGCACCGAACTGGTCGTAGACTTGTAAGCAGAACTGCATCGATGCAGGGGAAGCCACAGCGAGTCCTTGAGGTCAGATATGTCTCAAAAACCTTGAACGAAAGTAAAATGCGAAAAGTCGATTAGACATTGATTTAATGAGAACGGAAGACGACAGATTGATAAATGAGGAGGAAAGTAAGAAATGAAGGCAATTTTCGAGAAAAAAAAGAGCCTCAATAAGATTGACTCTGGGGTTCTCAGTAATTGCTGCGTTTTGTATTTGCCATCAAATACATAATACTGCTTTTTTTGATGGAAATACATTGTTCGAATACATATGAGAACGATTCACCGATTACATTCATAAAGAATGCAGTGCAGTGGTTAGTGGAGCTGTGTAGTGCACATGAGGTCGTTGACTCACGTCGCTTCCCGGACAGACTAGCCAAGCCCTCCATTTCACCAAACTTGGCTAATTCGTTCCAGAATTTACAGTGAGAATAACAAAACTGACTTATGGAGTCTTTGGGCTCCTGGAAAGCATTCTATCTACGAAATGAAATTCGATAACCAGCTATGGATGGAATATATGGTGCATTTTTCAGGGATTATTCAACGTTGAAGCTTTGTTCTTTTCAGCCTTTTGCCCCCAAGTACTCCTCATGCATAGTTAGATACTTTGCAGTTCCATCTTTATAGTATATGCAAGCTCTTGCACATTTCTCAATCTCTTCGTTTCCTGGTCATCAATCGTCATCTATAGTGATTGTGGTGCTTTGTTTAGCGTATTCTGACGCCTACCATATAACAATTTGAAACTCCAGCTCTTTCGAGCTCTTTTTAATATATCTGGAAATTTCCTGCCAAATACGTGTTTCTTAGCGCCTGGGGCGTAGACGACACCTCTGGTCATGTTAATCAGAAAGCGTATTCGTCCACCAACATTTATTGTTAACATAGAACTCAATCATTGGCGTCACTTTACAGAGTTTTTTTATTCTTTGTGAGGATTTATTTCGTTTTACTATGTTGCTCTGGAAAGGAGTAATTTTTTTCATCTTGCTGTCTAATAAACGATAGAAAGTCGAAAAATAGGGTGTGGATCAATCCCTCAGATATGCGCCATAAATCCAACTTCATTAATCATCGTAAAGGTGGTTGAATTGTATCTGGCCAATATGACTCCTAGGATAGAAAGATAAGATGGGTGACTCTGTTGATCTGGGCACGAGCTCGAACCAAAGATCACGTGTCTATTGTAAAAGCTCTGACCCCTAAGCTAAATGTGCTCTATTTTCTCCGTAGGATTACTATAATCGGTTTGTTATTTTCAATATCTTTTCAATGACGTAGAGAGACCAAAAAAGCAAAGCGAACAAAACAAGTGGCAACTTTTTTTGTGACCTTTGTAAAGAGTATTAACTGATAAGGCAGCATTCAAAGCTCAGTGCTAAGTGTGTCCTTCAAAGTAATAAAAGGCAATATTTAGACTTAAGTTCAAGAAAAACAAAAGATTCATTCTAAGAGAACTTTTTCTTTCCACTTTAAAGTAACGAATGTTTTTTGACAATTGTGAAATTCAGCTAGCTATATCAAATAGAAAAAAACTGGCATCATTGTTGTAGTTTGTCTAGAAATTTTTAATACGGAGTTTAACTGATTTTTTTATCCATTTGAATTCATAGTACGAACAACTCCTATAAAAACAATGAGCGTGGATACTTTAATCTGCTTTTGTGACAGTAATTTTTCTTTTTTTTTCCATTTTAGAAATGTTTAGTTATGAGCTTTTCCATTTGATCGAAACCTTTTTCCCTTGATGGGATCACCTAAGGTGTCTTCACCTTTGGTTTAAGATTTTTAGCAAGCCTGACCTTGGAGTTTTTTTATGAAATCACATGGTGTTTAGTCAGACTTTCATCCCGGGTTTACTAGGTAAATAATAATGCATCTGGAGCGGACCATCCTTTTAGTGATACACCATGCATTCGATCCTATTTGCAGCATCGTAGAGTTGACTGAGTGCATGATTGACTTATACACTTGCTTTCAGAGATAAAGTCGTTGTTTTCTATCCTTGCAGACCATTTTGGTACCAATTTGCCGATTTCGTGGGGAAGGAGTTCGTGGACCTACCTAAATGTCCGTTAGTCCTTATCGCGGTCAGAATAAACCTATGCAATCTGCTTGCTCTGAGGAACTGAAAGTCCCGCAAAGTAATTCAGTATTTTACCATACCTTACACAAAGTAAGACTGAGCGGCTTGCCTCTCATGATTAATTATTAGGTGACAAATATGAGTACGCCGTTTTTTCTTTTTTGGTGTAATAATAATGATATTGAAGATTTGGACATTTTTTTTGTTTGAAAGTGCTTTGAAAACGCTATTTGTTTGATCATGATATCCATATCCTATTGCGGATAGCGGCATTTTTGGCTGGCTGGCTGGCGGTTTGGACGGCTACGAAGAGAGGCTGCCGACGCGTGCTCCAGTGCTAATGTGGTAATTTCCCAATAAAATTTATAATTTTTCGTTAATAAGGGGGACTTCTGGGTCATTAAATGGTCATATCTGATGAAATAGACTTCATTAAGGTAAATTTTATTGAATATAGCGTAATAGCTCCATTTATAATCCACACTTTCAAAGGGAAAAATCAAGTATTTGTGAAAAGGCAATATTTGGAACCTTTATCGAATATTTCTATGTTATTTCATTTCTAATTACCTACAATTCAATCTAATCTACTTCTATTTCATTCGGTATTCCTATACTTTATCGCATAAAGTCCGCAAAGTTCAACATACTCCCTGAAAATTGGAAAATAATGAATAATTCGAAAAAAGAGTGCTGCTTTTTGCATACGCTCCCACGTCATCAAAAATTCTCAGTATTTTTTATGATTATTAGTGCACTTCACATTTCCTTTTCTCAGGGCAATGCGTAAATTTGTTCGAATTTTTTATTTATAGCTATGGTATGTAGAGAAGTGATGAAGGGGTGGGGTTTTTTCCGTTATCTCCATCCTGTTTGAGCCCTTTGGTAAAAACGTTCCTTCTAATTTGCGAAACTTTTTGGCAATTGATTGATAGCTATTATTGAGTGAATTTGAGCGACGTACTCTATTTATCGAACGGCATGTTTTTTTTTTTGCTGTAACAGTCCAAATCAAATTTATTTTACATTCAACCATTTCGCGCTGGATAAAGTTATTTTCATGGATAATTAATATTCATTGGATAAAGAAAGTTTTAACAATTCAATGTTCACTTGATCTATGGAGAGGATTCTTAGAGCGCTGTAACAGTTACTAGAAGATTGGATCTCGTAAATCTGGATCTTTTTCGAAGCCCGTATCCTGTTTAGACCTCTTAAAAAAGGAACGTTTCTGATCTTTTCAGTGTCTTAATGGCCATTCGATAGATGATTATAAGATATTCCGATAATTTTATAAGTGTACTTCATTTTTAAAAGACCTTCCTTAATGCACTCTAACAGTAAAAAGAAAAATATCTTTCACACTCAAGCACTTCTCGCTGAGCAAAGCCTTTCCGCCAGACATTCAATAATTGCTCGATAGCTTGATCGCGATGATTCCCAAAGTAACTTTGTTTTTGAGAAGACCTCCTTATTATACTGTAGCAGTCAAAAGAAGATTACGTTTCACAGTCAATCGACGTGCTGTAAAAAGCGCAGTGACTTGCTACCAACGTCGCGAAATCCCAAACTTTAAAGTATGAAAACTAATATTTTCTAAACTGTTACAGCGCTCTGCAGGGTCATCTCCAGAAACCAACTACGTTATTTGAAATTGTTGAGATTTGGGCTGTCGAATGGTAGTTGATTGTTAAAAGAAAAAACTTTGTCCGGCGACAAATCCCCAAAAGCGAAACGAAATTTTATTTCCACTGTAAGAACGCGAAAAACATACCATTTAGGAGTTGAAATAATCGTTCGAATCCGCTTGATTTCAGCTATCGAATGAACACTAATAATCTGGTCAAATAGTTCTTTTCTAGAATGAACCGAGGGCTTACGATCGCAATCTCTGAAATGCGATTGCATGCGGCAAAAATTGTTTCCAAAAGTAAGGTTTTTCAAGGCAGTTGGGCGTTATTTTTTCTAGAAATGAGTTTACAAAAGTTGTTTTAATGACATTTTGATTTTTGACAAGATGGCTTATAAGAGTTGAACTCTGATTATACAATCCCAAAAAATTCGATATGAATCAGAAAAAGTGGACTGCATTTGCAAAACTTATCTTTATTCATTAACAGAATGTACTATGGAAATCGTTTTACGCAGTAACCGTACTATCTAAATCAAAAATTTTGAAGCTATGGACTGGCTATAAAAGCATTGAGAAGATCAAAGAAAATATTCAATAGTAGCTGCAAATACATTCCTTTTGTCTGGAATATGGTTTTTACCATTGGAAAAAGAAAGAATTTGGAAAGCATCAGCGGTAATCTTACTAAATCATTTATACAGAAATCTCATTATATTATCGTTTTTTGATGATAATATTTCTCTGATAAATTAATCGACCCGGATCTGTATTAGAGCACGCACCAATCTTCTTAATCGTCCGAGCGGGGCTCTAAGCGAAAGTCATATTGGCCCTCGTCGTCCGCAAAGGGATATACGAAATATCTGATATGATGTAAAATATTTTACTGATTCGTTGGCTGTTCAATGATTCAGCAAACGCTCACGAAAGAGTGAAATCTGGGTCCGAATCCGGCTGACGCAAATGTTTTTGCACACCACTCTTCACTATTGTGTATACTATTACATCAAACACCGCAAGTGGCGGTCAAATGAAAAGAATTCTGATTTTATATAATGGCATTCCTGCTTCTAACATTTCGAAGCAGCAAGAAACACAACACCATCATTCAAACCAGGCTATCGAAACTAATGTGGGCTGTACAGGTGATGCGCTTCAACGACAACCGATGGGCTTGAGCCGGTAACGGCTGGACTTCTCGCGATGTCAAGCACTCCACAGGAAGACCACTGACCGATGCCAATTTTTTCACGGTGGGCTCAGAAGAAAGAAATGATGCTCAGCGAATCTCTAGAGGGCGAGGACCCACTGGGCTACTCTTGCAAGCAATATCGAAAGCTAGAAGAGTTGCTGGTGCCCGCTCGAGTTTTTGACGATCAAAGCGACGACAGGTGATACAGATGATGATGGTCTTTATAGGATTTTGAAGATAACGATTTTTGTACCCGAAAAACATCTCTTGTGCAAACTTACTCCGCAAAATTCATAGAGCCAAAACTATTGAAATTGCTTGATTTTGGTATCGCTCAGTTGCGCATTTTCTTCTGAACACTTTTATAAACAACTTGTCTATATTTGCTTCAAGATGAGGCTATCGTGGAAACAAATTGCTGGCTAATCAATTACGAGTGGCGCGTAGGGAAAAATGCTAGTAGAGCGGCGCACAAGATTAATGGAGCTCGGAACGAATTCCGTTTTCAGGCATGTACAGGCAGATTGTAAATCAAGATGTTCGCAAGAAAATGCGCGATGAACGATACCGAGGTCATGCAGTTTCATTGCAAAAATCATGTTTGAAAAACCAAAACAGCACTAACCTTGCAGTTTTGCTGCATGATAACGCTCGACTTTATGTTGCAAAACCGACGAAACGTCATGAAGGGGTGAGATGGGAGGTTTTAGGAGGTCTCACCCTATCCGCCTTACTCTCGCGACATTGCACAGTCAGATTACCACCTGATGATACTAAATTCAAGTCACAAGTTAGCAATTTATAGAAAAAAATGGCGTTTCCGGGTACAAAAGTCGTCATCTTCAAAGTCTTATAAAAACCTCCATATAAAGTATCTTGTATTTGAAAAACATGCAACTAAATAGCGTTTTTAACGCACTTCCAACTAAGAATTAGAATTTGCATATCCTTGTTTTTACGACTATTACAGCAAGAAATAAAAACGGTAGAGGCATATTTGCACACCTAATAGAAAATTTAGAAGCAATCAAACGCTCTGAGGAGGGAGACTGCTGAAACGACAGCTATTGTATCAGGTTGGTGCAAAAATAATGGGGGTTTCGCTTTGTGAATGAGTCATGATAACTAGACTCAAAAACAACTTCATTAATCAAAATAAAGACCATTACAATCAACGCATTTTTTCAACGGAAAATTGGTTGATTCCTGTAGCGTAGAATTGGTGCCTCGGAATTTGACGAACACTTGGAAAGCTTTTTCTCGCATCTTGCTGAGTGTGGAGGTGTTTTCCTTGCAAGAAGTTATCTAAATGCTTGAAGAAATGGTTCATGGTGTGCGCGAGGCCCGCAAATATGGACAATGAAGCAAAATTTGTAGCTCAATTGGTTAGACTTCTGAAGCGTTCGTTGTGCGACATGTGCTTGTCGACTGGCTATAAAGACCACCATCACTTTGCGCCAAGCTTTTTCGCCTTCACAATTGCTTTAAATAGCAACGACCGTAGAACATTAGTGACATTGAGTTTTGCAGCATCTCGTGTAGTCTTGAGAGGTTCCCCTTCGATAATTGCATTCAATTACTCGGTGTCATCTTTCCATGGCCAGTCACAGCGTTCCTCACTTTCAAAGCTCTCTTTTTTTACGAAACTTCCTAAATAAATGGTGTGCTGTACATTCTTAGCAGCTTCTGGGCCAAAGCGCTGTTGATGTTGCGAGTCATCTCTGCTGCTTTACGAGCCATTTTGCACTTCACACTTTGGAACCGCCGTAACATTTACACCAACCAACATCTTTTCCATAGGCTAAAATAAACATAAATCAGGCAACAAGTAAAACGTCGTTAGTATAAAACGTAGAGCAAACAATGTGCATTGAAATGATATATAATATAACCACTTTCTTCTGAGATTATTCCAATACCGGATGGCAAATTCAAACAGTCGCTTAGACTACCATTACTTTTGCACCAACCTAACATTATTTCTGTAAATACTATCATTAACAACCTTGAGTCTGTTTGTCACATGCTGAATTTTGATTGTAGACTGAGGTTGATAGATAGTTGGTAGGTTTTGAAAATATTGGATTGGTGCAAAAGCAACCGGCCCTCAAAATCGCATTTCTTTCGTGATTTGCTTCAAATGGCGAGAATAATAGATGTAAACTTCGAGTTCATAGCAGCATCTCTTGTTGCTCTAAAGGGAATCTGTGTTTACTTCTGATGATTTTGGCACAAAACTAATTGAGACTTATGCATTATTGAATTGCATCTGCTTTACTAACTTCTTGAATCACCACTGAGATGTACGCTCCTTTGCAACTACTGGCCCAAATACGTTGTTATGTTCTCAGTTGTCCCTGCTAATTTACGACCTCTTTTGAACAGACGGTTCGAAACGGCAGATACTTTTCCACCAAGCAACATCATTTCCAAAGTCCAATAAATATATTAGAGCCTCTCATAAGTTCTGGCACTAGAGCGGTAAACACCACTTCTACTAAGCAAAAGTAACCGAAGTTGCCTAATAACACTATTCAAAGTATGCACTTTCAGTTCAAACACATTTCTGCCATCTCTCAAATAACAAATAAATGTGCATTCATGCAGAATCTTTTGAGCTTTCTTTTACTATCAAAATTTGTCCATACTTGCCGCATCATGGCCGCCCAACGATGCCTTCATCGCAATTTGCTGCTTTACGAGTACGAATTGGGCTGAGACGAACAGACCGCCTTCGTAGAACATTAACCGTGCAAAGGCTCAAAGATATGTGTTCAATCGAACAGAGTTCTGGTTCTTTGCTGTGTTTCGCCAAATGCCATAAGGCCGTGAGGCTACATGTAACAAGTATGGACAGATTTGGTGCCAAATGGAGCTCAGAAAAATCTGCACCAAGAGAAATTGATTTGTTGCCTGTAAAAAGGCAGAAATGTGTTCAGGCTGCTGGCGCGTAATTTAAATATTGTTAGTTATTCAATTTTAATTCATCTCGTTAATAAACTTGGTTTTAACTGCTCCACTGCCAAGACTTATAAGATTACCTAATAAATTGAACAGCGAGTATTAGGTTGGGAAAGTTCTTCAACATCCACGAGAAATTCAAATTTGATGTTTGCTCCACACAATAACGGTTACTGCAAATTCGTGGGAATAACCCAGGGATATTTTCATAAGAAAGCAGCTGGACCAAGTTTACAATGCGTTGAACGAAAAGAACCCGACATTGATTCGCGAAAGCGCGTTGTTTCAGCAAGACGATGCCAAACCTCACATTTCAAAGACTGAGGAAAAGTTTGATAAACTGGAGGGAATCGAGGTATTGCCGCACCCAACCTACAGTCCAAATGTTGCGCCGTCTGAATACGCCTCACCTCCCCCGATGGGACATTTCCTTTGTGGATGCCGATTCGAGATATTTGACAAAGTTGAAGAGGCATTTTAGGAATTTTCTGATTAGAAGAAATGATGATTCAAACAGATCTGGAATTTTGCAGATCGTTGACAAAGAATCCTGGATGATGTGATCTTTACTATGAAGAATAATTATTACCGTTTTCAATTAAATCTACTACGTCTAAACTTTGAAAATCTAGCGAATGTTAAGAAACTTCATCTTCAACCTTTTAATACGTTATTGCAATAAGAGCAAAAAATGCGCATTAAGATTGTGTGGAACTTCATTACATATAGCGAAGAGTGCATTGCAATATCAGACGGGTTATTTCAACAATGCATAAATCGCAGTTACTTTTTCACCAACTTAATATCACGTATTCTGAGTAAACACAGACACTGGCCTTCCTGTTATTGCTATCGCGAAATTCATTCGTCGATTATTCTAGTCCGTTTCACAGTTGTTGTTAATACACATCGTTTTCGAGCTAGTTGGTTTTTGCCATCTTTACCTAAGAACCATCGCTCACGATGTTTGATCCTCGAGTTATGGTAACTTGGTCATTCAGGATTCCCTCTGCCATTTGCGTGATGCGGGCGATTTTTCTAGCCTTTGCTCTCTCGATATTGGGCTCTATCAATGAGATACTGACTGATTCTTTCATCTTGTTTACGGGACGTTCAGGTAGACTTGCGTGGCATATGTTAAGGATGCAGAATTATGGGAGATCAGCATAGAGTCACCCGTTCTTCATTCTTTCCAGCAATGATAAGCATCAAAAACGATCTTGTAGATCTAAGAAGGCGAAATTCTTTACAGTTGTTTATCACTCCTTCCGTCTGGATAATGATTAAACCAATTTTATCTAATGAAGAATTTTTCAATCATTTTGTAATGTGTCTTCTTCCTCACTGATCAACTATTTGCACATTATTCCCTGAGTCAGCTCCTAGAATCTGTTATGATACTCGTGCAGAATTTCAGACATTTTGGTTGACTTTGTCGTTTATACAACATTTTCACTAAGGGAACAACTTATCAGAGTGTTACATTGCCAGATGTATAACAGTGTTATCATTTTTGAGCACTGAGAATTGATTCAGTATAGCGTGTAGAGGATCTGAATATGAAGGTCTGGATTGCTCTATGTGAAACAACACATACATACACACACCTTTGGCATCATATATTATATACATATATACATATATTGATAGCTATATATATGCATATGTACTATTATGCATATATATATATATATATATATACATATACATAGATGTACACATCCCCCACATACATTAACGGAAACATACACCTATCCAGTATACACGCACATTGCCATCACCACGTTGTCAAGATGTGCGAGTACTACTGAATTAGCGGTACAAATGTTAATGTTCGACTGACTGTCATTGTATTTTTTGCAAATTTGCCTATTACGAAGTAGTTTCTTGAACTTTTCCCAAAGGAAGAAATCGAGAACTCAATGTGCGTCGTAATTTATGATCAGATGTTGAATATTTGCTCAGGTACTCGGATGATCCGCCTTTGGATGCTATGCAGACCAACATTATCTTCATATTCCATTTACTTGAGCCGTCATTCAAAGAAGAAGATGATGACTTTCGTGCGTATTGTCTTCCATAAAATTGCAAGGTTGCCATGCTAAGATTTTCCCAAGACATCTTTATCACAAGTATAGCAGACCATTGTTGATCGAAGGGAGGTTTTAGCCTCAATGACTACAACATTTTCAGAAGGCAGTGCTTCCTTCTATAGATAAATAATGAGTAATAACGATAATAATGGCGAAAATTGTATAGGCTGTAAGCCCTATAAATATCTTCGTGTTTCTAAAGGAGGATCTATGCTTGTTCATAGACGTTTTTGAATATGTTATTGAACTAGATTCATTTATTTTTTATTTTCCCTCTTTATTCTTCCTATTCCCTGATCTTTCTTGTAGTTCTTTTCCGTGATCATATTACTTTCTTTCCTCCTCTCTCATTCTTCAAATGTCACTAGATCTTTAGTTCAGGTTTCAAATTACTCGACAAGAACAAAAAATTTCCTGCAGTTTCTGCATATGTTGTTTTGTTTCCGTCTAACATCATCTGTTCAACAACCACTGTTGCTGAGAACTCAGCTTCTCCCTCAACGATTATTAGAAAAATGTGAAATGGTTTGAATGTTGTCGAATGATTTTGTGATCACAGGTTTTGTATTCCAAGTTTCAGAGATTTTATAAGAAAAACTTTTAACAAAAAATGGAGCTTTTGAATTCAAGGGCTCAAATAGGCTGAAATCATTTAAGCTAGTGTGCGTTAAACTTGAAAACATTAAATTTATTATAATTTGCGAAATATAGCATCATGTTTATAAAGGCTTATCGCTCTTCATCAGATTTTCCAGTTATATTGCTGGTGTATATGGCATCTGTAGAGCAAAGGTTAGAGCTGTCATGTACTACACACGGTGTCTCTGGTTGAACCCGTAGAACTGGGCGAAATGACCCTTTCAGGGTTGACAAAACGTCGGCAAAGGTGATCACGAAGCTAAGTAAAACAAATAGGTCATTATATAGACCAATAGGTTAAATCAGCTACCAGTTGCAATATAACTTTCAATGTAGCTTTTTGTCAAATGCAAAGTCGCTTGAAAGAATTTTCGACACCTATCTCATTGACTCAAGTAAATATTTATACTATGAACCAATCCTGACGTAAATTTTGCGCGACTTGCCATATTAGTATGAATTGGTATTCTATGAAGAGCCACCTCTGTATGTTCCATATGGAACAACTCACTGAACAGGGAAGTCTAATAGTGAGAAAACAACATTTTGGAGCAACTGAAATAGCAAATGTAATAGGGATTTTCTACCATTATCTGCCATTCCTTATATCTATTGTTTTGTTGTTCTCATCTCTTTCTCTCAATATTCAATTTTTTCTACCGCACTATTCATTCTAGACGATGACGTCAAAGATATTAGTTATAATAGTAACTCTACATACGATAAATCTCTTTTATAAAATTTCATTAGTCACATCTTTACCGCCAGCGATATGACTAATTCATTTTCCGACTCTTTCGAAATCGATTTGAAGTCTCCACTATTACTTCTTATTTTGCTATTCGAATTAAAATTCTCAGTAAAACGAAGAAGATTGCTCAATGAGAAAGAGTACAAAATGGGATCTCAAAATGGCAAAACTACAGACTAGAGGAGTTGAAAATGAGGGATTAAACAAAAGAATAGCTGAAGTGGTGAAGAATCTCTAAAAAAAAACTCTCATGAGAGCTTAAGACTCACTGATAAGCAAAAAGAACAAGACTCATTTTTACGTAAATATACTTATTCTTCTGCAAATTTCTTACGCTGAGTAATCCTATGAGCCATATTTCTACTCCATCTGATAAGTTCGTTAACCTTTTGAGGACCATGAGAGTCATTTCAATGCTCATCGCGCGACGTAAAATCTCATTCAGCTACAGTGAAGGCGGCGTCGCGTCTTGTGGGAAAGCAGGCAGACAATCGGACACGCATGCACAGGCATGCGGAGCCGCTTGTCTGACTACCGCGTAAATGACGGTACGGCGCACCTACTGTCATCGCTGGTCCTCAAATGGTTAAGTGAACTGGATCCATCTTTCGCAGAAAATGGACTTTTGTTCTAGAAATTCACTTCTAAAAAAAAAGATGCAACGAATATGCTGTTATCAGCTCACTTTGCTTCTGCAAATTCCTCTGTTTTGAACGTTTCATGGAATTTTGTCTTCAGAAAATCCGAAAAAATTAGCACTCCTTGCAATTAAATTTATGGAATTTTCAGTTTATTGCTGAACATGGAAGTGTTTAATCGCATAAGTTCATCAAAGTACTAATTTTTCTAAGGCTTAGTGATTTTTGCGGAAACGTATTCTCAAAACGGACGGCGGTTTCAGTTAAGTTTTGAAATTATATGATACATATTTGTAGATGCTCATCGATCTAATATGTGGACTTTCGAAGTACTTTATCGACTTTTAATAATTCGCATTGTTGTCAAAGATCGTTAGTGTAAATCGGATACGGAGCAAAACATCTAAGATCACTTGATATTGAGGAGAAACCAAATTATAGAGGAAGCCGAAGTAATGATAACGTGAAAAATTTCCCCCGTTTTCTTAATAGGCCATCAAAACATTTTGCCCTACTTTTATCGCTCACTTTTCACTATTCACTGTTTTGTATCATTTAGTTTCAGTAGCAACAGTCGGTTTTGTTAATGACTTGTCTAAGAGCAAATTTTACGATCACAAAATCCTCATAAACAGCAGAAATTCCAGACATTTTGGGGCGTTTTTGAAATTTGCTATGTGGAAACTTTTTTCTGAGCAGAGAAAAGCAAAAAAAAAGGGTGGAAAAGGGAATATGATTGATTACGGAAAGAGAGAATGACCTTTTAAAAACTGTGCTTGTCTTAAGAGGAAGTGGCAAAAAAGAGTCAAATGGTCTTGAAAATTCATTGATGTCTGTTTGAAGGGATCCATTAAATTTACCTGCAACACCTATCGTTTCGCTGGTCGTTAAGTGGCTCGAGCGGACATCACTAAAGCTTCCATGTTTCCATCCTTTTTTCTTGCTTGCAAAACTATCCCAGTCGCTCCTCCTCGCTGTAGCAAATCGTCAAGTTTCACTATCTTTCAGGCTTTCGTGAAAAAATGGACCTTCTGGTCGGTAGTCTTCCTGTAGTGCGTTTGTCATGTCAAGGAATCCAATCGGTAACTGCTCTCGTCCATCGGTTGTCGTCGAAACACATTACACGTCTAATCCACCATCTTATCTTTAATGGCCTAGCGCGTAGAAAGGCGTTTTTGATTTCAGTCGTTAACGTAGGTCAGCACCTTGGGGACTTTCTCTCAACGATATGCGGGCTACTTCTAAATTCAAGCTTTCGGCTGCGCGTACAATTAAGCAAACTGATTCTTCGTCCTGCTCAAGTAGCAGTCACATTTTTGTTGCATGTGCAAAGAAAATTTCCGAGTCCAAAAGGTAGTGCCACTCGCCTCATGTGCTCCGCTTTGGAGCTAAGTCGTTCATCGTATTGACTGCTTGACCTAAATGGCTGTAAATGGAGCATTCGCAAAACCTCATTTCATTGCGGGTAAGTGGAGCACGCAAATCAGAACCATTCCTCATGAACATCGTTGTTATGAGATTTAGTCGGGACCAGTCATTTCACGGACCCTGATGAATCGGTTGACACTCGCCGCCTCCCGTATGCTTGGCGTTCTAAGAGCGATGTTGTCATCAGCGAAGACTGTGTAATTGTCACCACCAATGTTCATTTCCATACTGTCCCGTTCTAATGTTCGTATGACGTTGTGGAGGTGCCGAACATCTTCTGGTAACTTTTGGGCTCTCGGCTTCCATAACGATAACGTGGTGCTGTTGAATTACCCAAGATCTGAGTGATGATGTGAATACATTTCAGTTTGTGGTAATTTGCGAACCTGTTGTTTTGAACATAACGGCTTTTACTCTACTTTTCGTGAAATCTGGCATGTAAGCGAAGGAGACCATAGTTCAGTCCTGTTTAAAATTTTAGAACGGCAGCTGATCGACTAAGCAGGATCTCCTATCTACTAAGATTTGATCTATTTCGTTGTGGTACTCTTCATTGGAGATTTCACGGTCACCGTTGTCAATGGGCTTTTAAAACTCTCGGTTATCATGGATGACTTTGATCGTCACGATAACTTCCACGATTCTTCATTCTGCTCGTTCCATTTAATTCGTGGATTCCGAAGTGACATTCTTCGAGCGTTTTTCTAGGCTTTATTTTTTCGTTAACCCATGATGACATTGGAAAATGTTGGTCTTCGTTGAAGCACATTGCCTCCAACGAAAAAGCTACTTCGTGTACGTCCGTGAGAAACTGCTAAGCTACTCAAAGATAATCTGCTTCACATTCAGAGCTCAGAAAACTATTAATTGGGTAGAGAAAAGTAAATACAATAAAGAAACACAGTAGCGAAAACGGGCCTCATTTTCCCGATCCTAAAGGAACCCTCGATACCGCATTGTTGAATGGAGGTGTACGGAGGGGTCACGAGTACTCCAGAAATGCATTAGGTTGCCTAATGGCAGTGGGAATGAGGCGACGATCTGTACCTATTACGCTTGCTCAACTTACGGGTAAATCTTCTATAGATGGGCCAAATATTGCAATAAAGAAGGATTAGCTACGGCGCCCGATATCATCATTACCAACATCATCATTATCGACATCACTTTATCTGTGTAATCATGTATTGTGTCCCATATAGCCAAGTCACGTGTGCGTGGGACAGTGGAATGTGTCTGCTGTCGGCCGAGTCCTTGCGATCGGATCGGATCGGGTGTCATTGCAAAGTGTCGCATCGGTAATAGCAGCAAATTACGACCACAAACATCTATCAATAGCACTCTGATTCCATCACCCTGACATTTCGTAACTAGTTTACATCTATAGGAATACGGAATACGATGCTTCTCTCAAAAGTCGCGTTTATCTCTGACAGCTGAGTGGGACTGTAGGAAGATGAGGGGTGTACTGTCGTGATCTACCACAGTGACATATCTACCACCACTGCCATTATCTCTGTCAGAAAACTATATGCTGAACGCTTAGATGATTTTGTAAAGTAATGGTGAAGTCCGTGTAGCCTCAAATTTTTCCTGAGTATCAGGTCTGCGCTGCGGTATTTACTTTTACCTCAAAATTGTGAGCTCTTAAGAATATCGCATATATGGAAAACTCTCAAAAGCTGTGGCTTCTGCGACAATTTTAGTGCTAAAATTGGGGATGAAGAATAATTCTCAATGTTGATCAATGGCTGCGGAATACATCATGAATGGGAGTGCATTTATAGCATCGTTAAGGTGAATGCCTAACGTTTCAGTCCTCCTTCTTAATGGCTAGCATCCATGGGAGATGCTAGATGTTCTTAGGTGGATTATTAACTCTTTAGGGACGGTAGCGAATTGATCGCACGACACACGCAAAAGGCGCGCGATTTTCTTTACTCAGTCAGAGTTTTTAATCCATTGGGAAAATAAAACTTAGGTTTTGTGTCTCTGATACACCATGATTTTCTCTATGTGATCATATGTTTTCCTGCTTATATAACTTTTCTGTACGGCAAAAACTTTGAGTGTCAAGCGTAATCTTCTTTTCGTTCATGCAACGTACTATGATAACCTTTCGAAGAACCAGTTACAGTGTCGATTCGATGTTCAGGCTATGGAATGGTCAGTAAGAGTCTAATATAGAAGCCCAGCCGAGCAAATAAAGTAAACTGAGTGTGAAACATAATCTTATTTTCGCTGCTACAATGCAGTAAAAAGGCTTTCCTAACACCAAATCTACTGCTGAAATCGCAGAAAGTATAGTCTTTGAAGGATAACCAAATCTCTAGAAGAAAAGTTTCGTCCAACGAGAAAAACTTTCAATCAATCGTGTACCTCAAGTGGTACACGTCGTTGCTTAGGGTTAAACTGCCGAAGTCCTTGAACAAGACAAAGGGACCTTATGTATCGCATTACACGTTTAACATAAAGAAGCTTCGTCGTTATCCTCAGCAGTCGATTCTCTGTAACCTCATTCGTTTCCATATGGATTCAGAACATTTCGAGAGCTTTTGATATCCGCTCTTGACGTCATTGCAAAACGCAACATTCAGAATAGTTTGAAAGACATCATTCCCTTTTTCCCAAGATATCATCGGAACTCCTTGTACGCCTTAGTAGATAAAATTACACCTTTGAAAAAAAATTTGTTGTGCTCAAACAGTACCTATAGATGTAAACTAGTTACGAAATGATCTAGGTGATCCCTAAAATAGTATACTTCATATGATGAAAAACTCAATCGACTCAGTAGATTAACTTATTGCTGTGGAAATATTGTATCTAAGAAACAAATAGGAATAGTAATTTTGACTCGAGATTAATACATGTCTGATGATTCACTCAATAGATCCTCTACAATCCAATCTTATTCCAATCCAATCGATTGCACCAATCCAATTATAAACCGCATGGCGGAATGCCTCATTATCACTCCTGATTTGAGTCAGTATACAAGACTGTTGATTTGATGGGGTGCATTACAAGCCTATATGATGTTCTTCCGGTGATATCCACTTGAATCATTCAGGGAACACTTATAAAAAGCTATGTGTATGTTGAGAGTTGATTTTGTGCTTGACGCGACTGAAATCTAGGTCTGGTGATTTTTTTTTTCAAAAGAGTAATGGAGGTGTTTGACTGATTGGACTGCGGACAACCTGACCTTTCCGGGCTCTGAAGAGGGCGAACTGCTGAAACGTCAGCTGTCAAATGAAATTTAGTGTAACACCTCGTGTTTGGCTTGAAGAAGAAGATCAGGGATTATATTGGAGCATGCCGAGGTTAAGAGACAGTCGGTCTTGGAAATTACTAATAGATAAACATAATAATTCTGGTTGTCTGAAACTAAACACCTTCAACATTTATTGATAGCTTTATGAATGTTTCTTCACATGCAAGAGTTGAATATGATCCATGGACATATGGACATATAGAGAAATTCATAAAGCATACAAAATACGGGAAGCGCGGATTATTTCTCGTAACTGTGGAGAAAAACCGATCCATAGAGCAGAAATCTGGACAAAAAGACTCGCGGCTATGGAGAGACTTGACCAAAGAGGGATGTGAACTCTAATCCTTTAACACTTTTCGTACAATTTAGGGGTCGTCATCATTGTGTGAAATATTGGTTTACGGCTGATGGAATGTTTTTGCAGTGATTCTGATACTATTAAGGTTTTCTTGAAATCATCCACAACCGCTGATAATCCATATAATCACTAGTGAGTCACTTCCAACATTAGAGCCATGTATGAATACATTTGTGGGAGATTCAGGCTTAGATGAACAGAATTCATTTCCTCAAACGTTTCTATCTTAACTGATAATCAAATAATCGTGGGTCAGGTTGTTCTGTTATTCATCTGATTTCTCGCCTTCATAAGAAACCGTCCCTTCTTTATAAAGTCATCGCTTACTCTTTAGTGAGCTCTCTTCTTTTCAAGTCAACATTTTTATGCTCATTAACGACTATTTATAGTGGTTCCGTTCAATATGTGCAAGAGCTTGGTTCGATCCCCTGTTAAGCCCTCTACACTCCGGGGGCTCACTAACACCACATTTGTCTGAAAAGCTCCCGCTGATCTACAAAGCCTTAGAACATCCTACATGAGTATTTCCTCATATTAGGGAGAATCAGCACCACCACTTTTCGGTGGCAATCATGGAGGAAACTAAAATCCTCAGTAACAGCCGAATCCATTCGAAATTTATAAACTTCCATGGAAGACCGGTGCAAGAAGACGAAAGGTGTGAAAGAACCCGAGATGTGCACAGTATGTGATGTTGAGTCATTTAGAATAGCTAGAGTGTTTCAGCGACAAAAATATTTCAGTAATAAAAAATCAAATATTGTTCAGTAATAAAAAAAAGTTTGCTCAAAAGCCATACGATTGTTGGGCGGATAACAATGTTATACCGAGAGTCGAATGTGACGCGACCATAAGTACTACCTCATCAACATCACACTGCCTTAGGTGACAGTCATAGAGTGATTCGCCACTTGTCGTAAGCAGATTGAGAAATGGACTCCTACCCTTCAATGTGTCAAAGTCGCATATACGTTCCGTACAATTTTGATTCCTTTCGGTTGTCCGCGAACAAATGCATGTTCAAACTCATTCGATGGACAAAAATTTTTCTAAGCGTATTAGTGATCATCTAAAAGCTTAATTCTCTGACCAGAGTCGCACATGGTCGGTTTTCCAAGATACACCCTTTTATGACGCTCTAAAATTTTAGATAAAATTATGCTTTACACAATCACGCAATTTTTTTTTCTTATCTCGCTTGTGTTTCACTGGACAAAACTCCTCCCAGAGGGTGCTAGAACTCTTTTGATAGCACAACTCTGAAAGAACTCGAAATGTATTCGCTTTTTGGAAAAGTTTTTTTGATAGCGCTATAGGAGAAAGAAAATATTTGTGTTTTACACCTCGCCGTATAAAGCTCTTTCTTAGACCATCAGTAATCTTTCGATAGCGTAAGTTTCAGTGATTCCAACGCTGTGCCCATTTCCGGGAAAGATCGTTCACTGCAGTGTAGCAGAGAAATTAAGATGAGTTTCAAGCATTCGGCGGCTTGTTCACCTGCTAATCTACGAACGGGGGGCCGAGCATTCGATCGATGCCGTGACGCGTTCGACATGTGGTTCAATTAAAAATTTTTTCTCCCTTTTGAAAGAAACTCCAGATAAAGCGATTGCATCAGATACTACAAGATTTTCTGTACATGTCCAGATGCTTTCGTGCTTCCAGCGAGTAATACGCGTGGTAAAAGTGAGGGCGTGTGGCGGATGTGAAACATAATTTTATTTTGTATGCTACAGCAATGCAAAAGAGTCTTTTCGAAAAACGGTTGTGAAGTGCTGTAGCCAGAGATCTGAGCTTTCGAATGATTGCTAACAATTCTGTGATAACTCTTGTTTAGCGAATGAAGTTACATATCCATTTGTTTTCGGATAACCGACGTGAAGCTAATCTTCTATACACTTCTACATATCTATTATTTCTCAAAACTGGGCTATTAGATCATTGAACAGTTACATAGGAGATAATTTATAATGCCTCTCAACAATTTTCGTGTATATCCTCACAGGACCGCGGTGAACGATTTGAGTTTGTATGACTTTGTTAGTCAAAGCTCGATAGGTGTGTTCTTGCCATTTTAGTAGATATAGCCATGTTCATTCGAAAAATCCGATGGTCATTATGTTCTTCAAGCTAACGCAACTTGGCAGACATTCACTACGCGAAAGATGAATGGAACCTTTTAGTTCCGTTATGTGACGAGCAGATTGTGATTTGTCGTTGCTGGGCTTCTTTACTGAAAGCCATCTTCCCAGTATTCTATTCCAATACTCAGTGCAAGCTCTGTGATAGTAAAACTATTTGATAGGCAAAGTCTGTTAGTAATATAGTAATAATTCACAACAACTATCAGTGTAATTCAAATTTTGTAGTCACTTGTAGATAACTATTCAATTTCTTTCTACATCGAACCGTTGAAAAAAATTCCGATTATACTTTTTCACAGTTAATCAAAACCATAACATCAAGTGGTCTCTATACCAGCGGGCCTTGCAATACACACGTGTTTATCGCTTCCAACTCTTTTCCAGGCTTAATCAAGCCGCTCTTCATACTTCATGGTCAAACACTTCATAGTTCAGGAAAACTGTTTCTGACTTACCGGAGGAATGAAAGCGCTAGCGTCATTTTGATCGTGATCGTCAACCCACCGCTAGTCAATATATAAGTTATATGTGCATTCACTTGCATTCACTACAACCTTGCGAATGAACTTGAATGTATAAGATCATTCCAAAGAGTAATCAGTGTCAATCCTTTATTCCTCAAAACTGAGAAGCAACAACATTATTAGGCTGATATTCAGAGAGTTTTATATCATGAAATTGTGCTAATCTTTTTTTTTATTCAACTTATTTTGTTTGATCTAATCTTTCAACTCTAAAAAATGAGAACATATAATTTGATTGGCAATTTTACGATTTTTTACACTAACATTATTAGTTTCGTAGCGATTTCTTGGTCGATATCAAATCAACGAATTAATTGCATCACTAAAACGTATCAGTGTACTTCAGTCATCACTTCATCTCTCCTGGTCGAGCGCTAGACTGCCCAAAGGGCTTTGCTCGCAGGAGAAAAACATTGGAAGCATCAGGTTTTGGGTAAGAAGCCGCCCATGTTCACAATTTCTGACTAGAAAATGGTTATGGAAACCTTCATAAGTTCTTCTACAGCCCTAGGTATACTCTGGCTTAATCACCTGTATCACCTGTATCACCTGTCGTCCCGCTTGATCGTCGAGTGACTCAAGCGGGTACCAGCCAACTCTTCCATTTCCCCCTATCGCGTGCAAGAGTAGCCAGGTGGGTCCTCCTGCTCTAGGAATATCGCTGAGCATATATCTTTCTTCCATCGCTTTCGTGAAGAATCGGACCACGGGTCAGTGGTCTTCCTTTAGAGCGCTTGTACGTCCCGAGGAATCCCGTCGGTAACGGACTCTCGCTCCATCGTGTGTCGTGCAAGCGCATCACGTTGTCCGGGCCCACCTTATTTTCGATATCCTGGCGTGTTAGCACGAGCGTCTCTGATTTTCGATCGGTCGACGTAGGTCGGAAGTTCGATCCTTGTCTCATTGACGAAATAAGAGATACTCCTACATCGACCTTCGAATGCGCGTTCGGATAACGGCAAGTGATCTTTCATCATGCTTAGTAGTGACCTAGGGGTTTCTGCCGGCATACGTCTAGGGCAGGGATAATTGTCGAGCGAAAAGGTCCCGCTCCTCCGAGAGCAGACTGGACAAGCTCTCGTGAGTACCCAGCCGGCCACGTTAGAGCTAGCAAGCTACACGTTGGGTATCAAAAATGCCAAAAACAGTAACAAATATGAGCCTCATTCCCCTGACCCGAAATAGCCCCCTGGTACGGCAGCGCCAGGTAGGACGAGAGTAGGAGAGGCTGCTAAAAATCTCAGGCTTATATTAGGGGAGGAAAATGTTGCACTCCTCTTGGGTTCACGTGACCTAGCTCAAGCACAAATCCTCCCTCTTCCTATCGCAGTTCAACAAATGTGAACACTCTTCCAGATACGAGGGTTCAGTAAGTCATTGTATGATTGGGCACGTAAATTCGTTAAAATGTCAAGCGGCTGCGTATAAATCGCTACGTCGCTTATAATGTTGCAAATAAATCATTTTTTGAAAGTAATGTATATGTAGTGCCGAGCTCTAAGATGAAAACTCTTGGAGATCAAAGCTACAACCTGGAAAATATGAATTCCTCGCACCTGCCTTTGAAGGGAAAAATCTTAGAAGTAGAAGACGTGGCGTGTACTGATTCTCATGATAAAGTATCCTAAAAGACCTTTGCGACCGTTGTCCGATTTGCTCGATGAATATACTCTACGAGCTCTTTATTGAGATTACCTTCTCTCGCATATGAACCACTTTGGATCAAGCACAGCCAAATGAGCAGACAAAATTGTAGCAGTAATTCTCTTGCGTGAATCACATCCATACCATGTCCAAGGTCACAAAAGTTCATCTGAAATACATCCTGTTGTCCCAAATGTATATCGCTATGACAAAACATTTCACAGGTCAAGTGAATGCAGTCCTATCAGTTCGCCGACCAAGGTGCAAACTCGTTCTATATGAATATTAGATTGTTATCGAATTTGCATCATGAAAACAGAGCTTTCACATTGACTCCTACCATAGTAATGGAAGTGTTCAACAAGGCGGCACCATACGTAAAAAGTGTTTCTTGTCTCAGGACACTGAACACTATATTGGGATAGGGAGATTTACGTTGATAGCGAATAATCATCAAATTTCCTTTCGTCCTTTCGCGAATAACATCGCCATTTTTTTGAAGAGTGCCAGTGAAATGAAGGCGATAGTAGATAACTCAACGACACGGAAAAATTGGACTAAGCAGACACAATTACATACTATGGCCTACTGGTGGATCAAATTTTGTCATGTAAGACAAATGTGGCAAATATCTGCCGATCACTAGGATTAGGCGACCACCAATAGCTATGCGTTGTTGGAGAGCATATCCATCCATTGGGTTACAAGAATTCAATGAAAAATGTTTGGAAAAACTTGTAGAGCGAGATCTACAATTCCCAACGGTTTTGTTTCAATCAGCAAAATTAATATGACCGGCTGTCGGTGGGAAACGATCATTGCTTTCGTATCAGGCGCAGTACACCCAATGTGCAAAATAATTTTCTGTTTTAGATGTTTATGTGGTAAATATATATGTATCTTTGTATATATATAATATATATAAATATATAAATGTAGGTATGTACATATATACGTATATATATATATATATATATATGTATTATATATTTATATTATCTGTACTTATATATATTATATACTATGCTTATTTAAATATATAATTAATATATATATAAACTTGGACTTAATAAATATACTATATATTTCATCCTGTTTAGGATGAACCATTCATCCTAAACAGGATTGACAGAACACTGGATGAAGGACAGCCATGCGAACCAAGCAGAAAGGGTATCAGTACAATAGACCATATCCACACGATCACAAGGCTCACTGAAGTCTCACGAGAGTTCAAACAACCACTCTGTCTCACTTTCATCGATTTCAAGAGAGCTTTTGATCCAGAGGAAACAGAAGCGGTTGTAGAGGCTCTGGATAACCAAGGCGTCCCTACTCGGTACATAATGATCCTTCGTGAGCTTTATAAAGATTTCACGACCAAAATATCTCCATTTTACAACAATATCACCATTGACGTAAGCAGAGGGGTTCGACAAGCCGACACAATTTCGCCAAAACTATTCACTGCCACCCTACAAAACGTCATGCGAACATTAGAATGGGACGAAATGGGAGCGAAAATTGACGGTCGGCAATTGAACCATCTTCGCTTTGCTGATGATATTGTCCTCGTAACACCAAACAGCCAAGCGGAACGAATGTTGATCAATTTCCACAACGCCTGTAAAAAGGTTGGTCTTCATCTGGATCTAATAAAAACAATGTTCATGAGGAACGGATGGGTTTCGAATGCCCCATTCACGCTCAACGGAACGACAATCTCCGAATGCTCCAGTTACGTCTATCTAGGTCGTGAAATCAACATGTTGAACGAGCTAGCTCCAGAGTTGAGCAGGAGGATACGAGCGGCTTGGGGAACGTTTAAGAGCATCGAAGATGTAGTGAAGAACAAAGAACATCCGACTCCCTTTCGACTCGACAATTATTCCTGCCCTAACGTATGCAGCAGAAACCTAGTCGCTACGTAAGCAGGATGAAGATTCACTTGGCGTTGTGGAACGCACAGTCGAAAGGTCGATGCTAAGAGTATCCCGTATCTCGCAAACGAGAGAAAGGATCCGAAGTTCAGACTTACGTCAACGATCAAAGATTAAAGACGCCGTTCTACACTCCAGGCTATAAAAAGTAAGGTGAGTCGGGCACGTGATGCGCTTGCACGACAATCGACGAACGAGAGCCGTTACCGAGTGGGCGACTCGGGATATATAACGCTTTACAGGAAGACCACCGACCTGGTGGTCCGATTTCTTCACGAAAGGTATAGAAGGAAGAATATGATGCTCAGCGAATCTCTAGAGCAAGGAGGACCCACTGGTCTACTCTTGTACGTGATAGGGAAAATTAAAGTGTTGCTGGTACCAGCCCGAGTCACTTGACGATCTACGAAACGACGGGTGATACAGGTAATTATTAAAATTATTTATACTTAATCATATATATTATATACTATATATATGTATATATATATATATATAGATATAGATATACTTACTACTTATATGTATACATGAACTATTTATATATATAATACACTATATGCTATATATATTATATATATATATATATATATATATATATATATATATTATTTCGCTGACGGTTGTCGATGAGTCTGAGCTTGCAGGCTTAGTAAATAGTTGAGCGGGAATGATTACATCTTGCTATCAGGTTACAAAAATTGACCGAGATAGTGGTTCACAATATGTTCGGATGTTTTTACAATTCAAGGGAGCCGAATCCACGCTCTCTTTCCTGAGGATGCTAGTCATCTAGTAGCACAATGATACAACACAGATATAGCTATTATAGTATCATATAAGACAAACGATTTCACCCAGTGTGGTTAATTTTCTTATTTTTGTGCGCTTTGACTATGGTAGCGACTGTGTTCGATGGCTAGGTCAACAGAACTGCCAAATTGTCTGATGGGATAAGTTTTAAGTATCTACTTGAAAAAACGCAAGTGTGGTGCAATAGTTGAGGACGCCCTGCGACACACGTGGTCACAAATTCGATCCCGTGATCTGAGCTCACCAAGTCTTCCATCGTTCGGGTTCGGTAAATTGGTGGTAGATTTGTCTGGTAGAATAGCAGCCCTGACCAAGTTATTGACACATCGATAAGTCACTGTGAATCAATTCAAAACCGACATCCATTCAATCACCTTTAGCAATGCTTAATGAAGTCACATGCATGGCGCATCACGCCGAGCGGATAAAAACCTATTATCTTTCATATTATGTCAAACTGGGTTATCAAAGAAAACGTGAACGTCTAAGGAATCGTTATCTTAATCATAGTCACTATGCCACAAATCTTTCCCTGGGCCGCATAAGACAACGAGTGATGTGATGAAGACTCGAAACCTCTTGATATGGTTAGCCTGGGGATACAAAAAACACCACACTCAAGAAGCCATCAACGTTTTTGGACCAAAGGCATCAGTGGCTTTGCAAGTCGTCGATGCAGTAATAAGGCGATAAGGAAATCTCTTCCCACTATCTACAAAAAACACAACAGCGAATTATTCTCAGAACGTAACTCTAACGCTCTTCTGAAGGTATGTGGCACCAGATACTCTTCGTGAAATTACGAGCAAGAACATCATAGAACTCCTTTCATTCAAAGTCTCATCGTCTAGTTGTCGGATATTGAAGTTATCGGACTGGATACATGCTTTATATGTGTATCTTGAATAGAATCTTGTTCGTAATGGAGAGTCAGTTAAGAAATTTCTTCGTGAACAGTTTGTTCATAAGAAATGCCTTAGCAATCAAGAAACATAATGTGCTACTATTCGAGTAGTCCACTTCATAGATGTTTATGAAAAAAGGTTCCTGTTGACTGACGCAACGAAGGAGCGAATTTTAACGCAACCTTGATTGAGCATTTCAATAAGATTGGGCAACATCGGACGCTTTTTTCGTGTTTTCTCGTTTGTGGACGACAAAGTAGTATCCCAAACCTTATTTTTAGCCAAATCTGAGCCCATAATCGTAACTTTCCATTGTTAATAGAAGTTCATAAACTACATTGATCTGAAAATACCTCACAATGGTATCGCCTCTATCAAAAGCATCACCTGTACTTATCTGTAATTTCGTTTCATAAAGAGAAACTAAGAGCGCGTATGGCGCAGTGGTTAGAGATTCGTCGCACGTGGGGTCCGATCCAGCGATCAAGACTGCGAGGTTATGCAGCACTGATTTGATACATCGGTAGGCCACCGCGAGTCGCTATAAAAACCAGACATGCATTCAATCACCCTAAGTGAGGCTAGAAATTGACAACGAATGGAGAGCACATCCCTCAGGGATTGATAAACACCCGAAGGTTTATTCTTTCAAGAAGAACTCAGCTCGCATTGTACACTAGATCTATCCACTGAAGTTCAGTGCTTTCGAGTACGCAATTAACCTCATATTTTTTTCAAAGTCACCCTTTTCTTTTGTTTCGACGGAGACATTCACTCGGTCATTGTTGGACTGTCGTGTGGTCGGTGTACCTCGTGTTCTTTCGAAATGGTCGTAAGGTTTAGCTCCCTTCAAGCGACCTCCAGTTGCTTTCCGTGTTCGCACTCGGTTGCTTGGCTGAGGATCTTCGGCCGTTTCTATGTAACCGATGTCTATGGCGCAATGATTAGAGGTGGAGTGTGGCACGATCACGCGTCACGGACAACCCAGACCCTTTATAATTTCAGCGTGAGAGCATAATATCAGACTAGGTAAGAGCTTGAATAGCAGTATTGAGTTCGTATATCAGTGGGCTGTCACAGGTCATTGTGTATGCGGCATACGTGTTCAATCTTCAGCGTTCCTTTCCGTCTCGTCATTATCCGATATTACGAATGAAATGGAATATGTGGTGCAAGCCTGAGGCGATGATCTGCGGAATATCAGTGCTAATTGTGAAAGTAATTTCCAAAGCAGACCTGTGTATTACTGAAAGTACTCTTCACTCGCACTTTTTTATGGTTACACTCATCACTTCTCTCACTCTTTCTCTTTTCTCTCTCTCTCTCTCTCTCTCTCTCTCTCTCTCTCTTTTCCTCCTTCTCCCATTCTCCCCATGTCTCTTTCTCAAACAACAGTGCTTTTCTAATAATTCAAAGTCTGACTAACATGTGTAATCAACTGTATATAGATCTGATGATATCAATCAGATAAACAACGACAATGGTTAAAAATGAGATAAGCACGGAAACCACGTCTAATGAGTGATTTTTCAGCAAAAGAACGCTAAATAAATCCTTATTAGACTAACACCAGAAAATGAATGGGTTGCGTAGTTGTCCTACATTTCTGCTCTATATGTTTAACTTTACATTATCACACCAACCGCGCAGTATCCTGGAATTTCTTGCACTTGATTTGTTTGTTTCCTCGCATTCATCCGCTACAATGGTCTTCAAGAATTTCAAGTGTTGCTTTGTCTGTTTCCTAAGGATTTCGTCTTCTTTATGAATGTTATAGAATGCTCAGAGGAACGATTCTCTTAGTTTTCGGGACGGCCAGCTAAGGCGTTTCTTGAGGCGTTGGTTGATTGATTACAAGAGAGTGATGGAAGAGGGACATCTTGCTCATCACCTTGCTTCGTATACACAGCACTTTTGCGCAGGTCTCTATAATGATGCGATCCTTCGGGGGCCAAGAGTATCAAAAATGATGCACTGGCCTCTTCATGGCTTTACCTCGTAGGACACAGATTTTTCTTTAGATTTTAAGTAGTCGTTATATATATCAGACAAATTGCGATCCGAACAGTGGCTTAGTTTATGAACATTTCTTGGTGCAGTGTAGCGACGAAGACAAAATTACGTTTTGCACTCGGTATGCCTTTCTTGCTCGAGTAGAGTCTGTGCTTGGTTTTCTCACTATAATTCTGACATTACTTCAGTAGTCAGTTGATATTATAAATTTCTATAACTCTGGAATTGAATTTAAGTTTTGGGAAGGCTCTTGTAGAGTGCTGTAAGAGCGAGAAAAGACTACATTTTGCATTATTTGGTAATATGAAATGAAAATAAAATACATATATCTACTGGACGAAAGGACAAAGTTTCTTCTGCAAATATGTGTAGCTTGAAAACTTTGCTGAAACAGAGATGAATTTCTGGATAAGTAACGAAAATCGCGCTTCTTTGGGGTGGCAGTTGAATCATTGCACGCAGCGTGACTTTCGTTATTTAAATGGGAAATTTTTCTCTGCTTCAATAAGTTTTCGAAATTTTCTCCTGACAATCTTATGCAATACGATTTTCCTACATGTGCTTTTGATGCATATGTATGTATCTCTATATGTATCTCTCATGTGCGGCTCGCAGGGTGAAACTTGATTGGCACTTCGCTCTTACACTACCCATTTAAAAACTTTGTGTTCCAAAATTACTGAGATAAGGGGACTTTCTTTTTTTGAATTCACCCCATGACAGTGCTAGAACGCTTTCAAGTAGCTGTCACAAGCGATCGTTAATCTCTCTCTGATTTGACGGGGTCAGTAATGTCTTCGTTTTGCTAAGCCGCCTCTCGTATATAACTATTTTTCCAATAGGTCTACATTTCTCCGTGCGTTTAGAAGTGAATTGTTGAGTTGAATCCTAATTCAAGTTAGCTTTCTCAACGATAGCGTAACTTGTAGCGCATATCTAGAGGTGTTTTACAGTATCCACAAGGTCCGCATGAGATAGTGACACAGAGTGCTTAGCCACTCTTATCTCCATCCATTTGAGATTGGCAGATATGCAGATGAGTTCTTGAGGATGGTAAAACTCCGACTGGTACTTTTCTGTTATCCGTGCCCTATCTCGACTTCAAAACATCTTATTTTTGATTTTTTCTAAAGGTCATGTAATAATCTCATAGCTCAAATCAAAAGAGCTCCAATAGTGTATTTTATTTTCAAATTGGCTCTATATTTATGCTGAGACAGCAAAATTAAAATTTTGTTTCCCATCGAAGCATTCCTTGCTGAACAAAGCTGTTTCTTTGAAACTTTGAGTAACTGGTCAATCGACAGATCTGAAAGATTCCATTGGTACATTTTCTTTTTAAACAGACTTCCTTATGCGCTGTAACAACCGAAAGAAGATTGGATTTTGCAGAACTGGATTATTTCCGTTATTCGTAACCTGCTTCTGCCCTTCAGGAAAGACGTTTTTTTAATTGTTTTTAAAGATCATGCAGTCGTTCGATAGCTTGAAGCGTGTTGGTTTGGCACCATGATGACGAAGTCTTATCCACATGCCGACAAGGTGTGGTGGCTTGAAACGGATACCTCGCTGCGGGAAATTCAACATTCCTTTGGCTACTACGGCGCAATAAAAGCCTTTTGAAGCCTTTTCTAAAAAACAAAAATTTCATTGAAATCAACGAGATTTAAGCGATCGAATGCTTGCTAAAAGTCTAGAAGAAAAGCTATGTTCAGCGAGAAATATATTGAAGCGAAACATAACTTTATTTCCACTGATGTAGTGTAACAATGAAGCATATTGAAAACAAATTACACCATTTATATCTTTGGGAATTTGAGCTATTAGACTGTCAGCAAAACTTCAAGAAAAGCAAAAGGCACGTTTTTTTCATCGGATCGCAGAAAGGCGCGGACAACTAAGATGATCCATTTTCGCAAAGCACAATCTTCTTTTGGCTGTTATTGCGTACTAAGAAGTCCCTTTTGAAAACCAAATACATCGCTGCAATTCTTGAGGTTGACTGTATCGATAAGTGATCGAAAATCTGAAGAAATGGTTTTGTACACAAAGAAAGGTTTGAATGAAAAACAAAAATAATGGGGCCATTTTGAAAATAAAATACACAATAAAAATTTTTTTGACTTAGGCTATCGAGCGACCTACTAAAACTTTGAGAAAACTGAGAAACTGCGTCTTTTCTGAAGAGTCAAAACAGGGCACGAAAAACGGAAATGTACTCACTAAGTTGATAGATCTGTAAGCCTCGCTAACTATTGTTTAGACTTTCTTTCAATTAAAAATTCTTCACGATACTGCAAAAGAAGATCAATGCGTAGAGCTTCTTCAAAAGTGACGAACTCTGATTATTGTATTCATTTAGTGCGATGTACGTATTACATTTCACACACATTCATTTACAAGCGGAAATTGATTTACAAGCGCAAGTGAATGATTGCGAAAGATAGCAGGGAATCCGTTGTAACAAAAAAAAAAAAGGAATCCTTAAGTTCAGCTCTCTGTGTCACAACAAATACATCCTCTTTAACTTCCTTTTCAAAGTCTGGCAACGTGCTTTGCTCAGTCGTGTTTTCTTTCATAGAAAATGCATGTGGTTTCTATTATATATCATCAAACCTCTAGAATATTGAAGTAAGGCTATGAATGATATAAGTGATTTGATAGCTGTCTTGAAATGGTCGATGAGTGAGAGACGTTTGAAATTTTTATTTTCTGTCGTCAAGTTTCAGAGGCATTAGTTAGACATTTTGTGATTTTTGGTCTCATACAAACCCAGAATCTTACCGATGTCCAATGTCATATAGTATTCAAATATGGCGTAAAAGTTTATGTTTATATGTTGAGCTCTAAAAAAGCGCTAGAAGAAAGCTGAGAAGAAATTTGTTGAGGTCATTCATATCGATATAATCTTGTTTAGCTGTGTTTTATTGTTAATTGGTTTGTTCTCACCAATCATACAGTAGGAGCTATAAAACTGAATAGATTTCTGTTTCAAGTACAGCATATTCCAGAAGAAACCGATTCTCTGTCATTGTCCTCTGTGAATACCGTGACTGACATCGGACCACTTAAAGAGCAAAGTGTGAAATTGTTGTCGTCTCATTAGCACCATTCCAGAATAGAGCCGCTCTGATTGGCTCCATTTCCGTCTGTATGTTGAACACAGACCATCTGGAGCGGTAATGGTTGGCCATTGACGATGTTTCTGACATTCCACCTAATCTTATGTAAACTCGTGACGATAGTTTTCTGATATGATAGTTGGCTCAAATTCACAAACGTTCAAATGTATCGTGTCGTGTGAAGATTATCTAGGAAATTTCGACTGCTTGTTTATCATTCTCGTTCAGTAGATCATCCTCATGAGTCTGATAAAGGATAAATCCTGTGTTGTCATTAGAATGATGCTCGTATTTACCAGTGCAGGTGATGTAAGAAGTTTGTGTCGCTTCGTATGAAAGGTAATTGTGGTGCAACGACCTAATACTTAGCGATATTTAGCAAAACGCTATAAATTCGACTCCATTCATAGCTCTTCGCGGTGACTAAATGCCTATTTAACCTTCCCATGACGCGCCGAGGTCAACTGATATATTAAATCAGTGAAGTCTCTACTCTCCGACCAAAGTCATACCAAATTCCCTGAAAGATTTGGAGGAAGAACTCAGTGAACCTGGAATCAGGAATCGAACCATTGTCCCTTTGTGTACTGAGAGGGGTCTCCAACCACTACGCTACAAGAGCCTAGCTTTCAAATTCATGCATTCATATTCGTAAAACACATATATACGTGTCTTCGTATATATTTTCTCCAACCACTACGCTCTGTGCTAGGGCTCTCAGGCAACTCCATGGAAGTGCGCACAAACATTTCGTAAGAAAGAGAAGCTTTGCAATTGCTTTGAATAGAAGTGGTGAATTACACTGATTGTAACGAAGCCGTTCGACTTAGACTATCGTCCAAGCGTTGAGTACACTCTCGTCTTAACTATAGAATAAGGTGCCCGTATCAGAATAAGAAATTCCTTGTTATATTAGAAAGAGCCAAAATTCAGTGTTCTATTGTCATTTTATTCTCTCAATATCATTAGCAATTTTACCGTAGCTACTACCAATTCTACTACTACATAATACAATCGATACCAAATTTTATTAGTTACATGTGTATATATATATATATATATCTGCATATATATATATATATATATATATACTTGCATGCAGATATATCATCGTTTTGCTGATCAATTACATCAGAGCAATCCGTCATATCTTACAATGTAAAAAATAAATGATTTAATGAGATTTGCTCGTCGATGAAAAAAAAAACTGCTCACAACCTATTTTAACACATGTTGCACAGTCAATCATTGTTTTTAGTTTTTTTTTTCAGCGAATGAAGACGTTTACAACATTGACGTTAAGTAGCACGTGATATATGTAAGGACGATCGGATCAGCCGATAATGCGAAATACTACTCGAATAACGCGCATATTTATTCAAGCAGACGTTTCTGAGTCTGTTTACGAACATTGCGACTCAAATACATGATCACTATGATGTCAGTGATCTCCGCAGAGCATTGAAGAAGGAAACTGTAACATAACAGCAGTAGAGTATCAAGTTCTTTTTCAATTATTTATTACTGTACGGCAAGACATCACATGTATCATACTTTGCACATCTCAACACTTCTCGAATAAATCGCTTTGTCGGGTGCCCCGATTACCACTGTTGGAGCGCTCGCTCTCACGTGGATTAGAGGGAGCGAGTTTGTCCCGGACAAGTTTTTTTTTCCATTTCTCCGAGATTCTGCAGCGATGGGGTTTGAGGAGACCAAGGCGGTGCCGAAGGCACCGTCTGTAGGTAGATTTTAAAAGAGTCGTTAATTCCAAGACAAAGTTAAATTTATTAGAAGAAGCGTATGTAAGGTTTTTACTTGGATATCCAGATATTGTTCTTGTTTGTTGTTTATTTCACACCTGTTCTTGTCGAATTTCGCTGATTCTTCAATAATCAATAAAAATCGACTAAATCAGTGCTTTGGGCGAATTTTATCGTGTTTTCGAGAAACGAGAGCCATTTGTTTGATCAGTTACGGAAATGACATTAGACAGCAAACATCATAATGAATACATGACATTTATCCTATTACAGAGAAGATTGTAATTCTATATTAGCGTATAGAAAGAGCTCTTCAATGGTTCAATTTCAACACCATCATGCATAAGTATAAAACTGCAATGTTTGTTAGTATATTTATCCATTATACAATTTTATCTAATCTTTACAAAAAAAATGCTTGGCATTTCTACAAGTAGCTGAGCGAGAAGTAAGTCAATGCCAAGAATCGTCGTCGTCTTCTAGAAAAGTAGTCGGAAGTTGGTAATTTGTCACTCAATCTACAAGAATCGAAGAGTTCCTGTGACTGTTAAGAGAAGCTGTGGTGCAGCTTTGGAGAACAACATGGGTAACATCTTGCCAACACAACAACATTGCAGTTTTACCGAGAATATGTTGAGGATTGCGGCTTTTCAGGGAGACGATCCATAAGTATTCAAGCATAACAAAAGCTTATTATAGTTCTTTTTCTGAGTGTGAAACTTTATTTAAGCGGTTTTCAGTCAAGAGAGTTCGGCTCGGTACAACTGCAGAACAGCACCACAAGAATGAACGACTGTGAGCAATCAACTTCAATCAGCGGCTCTGAAGAAGACAGAGACGTCGAAGCAGCTAGCCGACTAAAATTTATATACCAACCTATCAACTGATTCATAAATAAGAATATCAATGCAATTGTGTTCTAGCTATAATTTATATAGATGGCTTACAACTGCTATGTCTGTCCGAACTTTCGTTTTTCCATCTCATCCTGCTCCCCTGTATCTTTCCACGTTTCGGCTTTACTTTCTTCAAAGTTGCTGCCTTCATCTGCCCAAGAAGCTTATTTTAGATTTCTTCGGTAATTTCTTGAAGTACTCTGACTCTTTCTTCCGTATCGAATCGTTACTACAATTAATTGTTGAATTAACTTTTTTCTTTTTATTTGAACTGACAGATGGAGTTTTGACGCTTTTTACCACATAATGACTTTCCGGCGATTTCTCACGAAGTGTTTAATTCTCATGACGTGTTCAAATCCAACACTTCGCACTTGATCCAGCGCAATTTTCCCAAGCTTCCGACTACATTGCTCGTAGCATCACTCAGATGCCTACAGTAGACTTCACACGATCTTTGCTCGTTCTTTTTTTCGCTGCATTCCAGGTGCTCTATAGTCCGCATAACGTCACTAACTCCCTCTCCCGTAAAGTTCACAAAAACTACTCATCTTTTCGGGTCACTAAATATTGTCAGACTTGTGTGGACCGATAAAAACACTAATTGATTACATCGGTGAGTCTACGCAGGTCATTGCATAAGCCAGATAATTGAGTTTAATAAATTCTACGAGTACAGTAGAATGCATGGCATGTCCGCAAAGATTTAATCACCGCAGCAAGTTCTTCATATTTTATTATTTCTTTTTCATATAGATGAAACTTTCGAGGATCAAGAATACATTGTTACAGTTACACGCGCCATTATCATTCGGTTTTCCAAAAGTTTTAGCTACTGCCTAGATAAAAACATGTACAAAAGCTTCACAACTACTTAACAAATAGCTGAGGAACGAAATTCTCAATGGGGTGAGTGGCAGTTTTTGATACAAACGAGGTTGGTATGAATTGATGACGTGGCCAAGGTTACTCCGTCACTATCGATAACCACGGTATGCACCGCGAATTTATTCATTGAGAATGAATAATTTTGTCTGCATTGAATAATGCCATCATTCCGATCAGTCACAAAAACTCAGATGTGAGCCAAACATGAGTCATAATATTTTTGCTCAGTTGCTTCTCAGAATCAATTTCTTCATGCACTCTAAATAAACGACTGTATGCTTGTGCAATGCTCGGAATGTGATGGTGAAACTTTCCATCTACCTTTCTTTCTTTTTTTTGTTCTTCCTGCTCAGAGAAAAAAAAAACAAAGTTATCAGCACCATTTTATTTAGATATCCATTATGGTAAATACGGCTAGCCACTTCTCAATTGAATTGAGTCATTGATCTTAGAAATCCACTTTATCTGTCCATATCTAGTTACTTACCTTATGAGAACACCTCGCTTCTTAACTATCTGGGACACCCACGAACATTGTCAGAGGCATTGGAGCGAAATACCTGTGAATACGGTAGGTGCTGGCGCGTCCTTAGTCACCAGTAACTTTGAAACTAGACAATCAATACAAATCATGTACTACCATAAAAGTGCATGACAGAAAAAATACTTTGTTGTCCTGCTAATAGGGTTTGAATGTGTTTTTGCAATATCAATTGGCATGGAATGATAAAGCCATTGTGCAAATACTGATGGAACTCTTTCAGCAAATTTTCCCATCAAGCTCAGTTTCCGCTTATCTCTACGACCTTTATTACTCTGTTGTTGTTATTAAATCGTTCTTCGACTAGCAAATTGGCTCGCATGTAAGCCCAATCTCATTTCCCACTCCGCCAGTTTATTTTGCAAATCATCACAGGAAGACTGTCTATGGGAGCATAGGTGATGACTGAACTCCGATCTATATCATAAATCTCTTGTTAAGAGAAATGCTTCTATATCCAAATCAAGTTTGCCATTTTCGTCAAAAAGCTTGGCAGAGTTGTGTGAGCGATTTGGCCGCGTAAGAGCTAAAAATTGTAGAAATACAAATGGTCCCAAACCAAAAGGTGAGAAATTTTTACATCTTGAGTTGCGCTAGTTCATTAAGCAACTCCTTTTTTCGTTTATTGTACAACGCCTATTAATAATCTTCTTGCAGGTAATTATTTGATACAGATCCCTCTAATGAAATGATGAGTCCAGCGCGAGTGAATCTGTTATTGTTAACACCATTAGGTTGAAATTTACTTGACAAACGCAGCGTGCAGCACCCACTAAACCAAATTTCCTTCCTTATCGAACTTATTTATGCTACCACGTTTATTTGTGCAATATTTTCTAGAGCTCATATGCCTGTAGATGCGATTTTTGTCGCGCTATCCTACTGAGAGACAAAAAGAGATTGGTGCCCAGTTTCCTTGCTAGCTCCTACTTTATCAGTGACACTGCCATTGCAAAATCAGGCACAGTTTTCCATTCAGCATTTTCTTTGGCATTCAGGCAATAATTTAAGCTCTTATTAACCTCAATAAATGTTAAACAGTCGAAAAATTAAATCTAAAAGAAACGGGCAGCTGACGCTTAGTCCAAAAGTTCACTTTAGCCTATCAGCATGATTGACGACGTCTGCCCAAGAAGTGAGTACGCGATCCAGCACATGCACCATATTTTTCTACATTTTTTGCTGCATTTTGTCGGAAATGATCTTGATAAGCCTTTTACGGGCCTACAATCTTCAAAAATTCTTGTATCCAGATATTATCCGAGTGCTTGATTTTGCGACAAATCAGCTATCTTAAGATGGCTCTGAGTGATGCACGCTATTAGAAAACTTGGCTTGGCCTCTTCGCCTCATGCTCTCCTGCAGGCCTGCATGGGGACGTCTTCAAATGACTATATCCAAAATCGCAAGGGGAATTATTTCGACCAGCATTCTACGGCATTTATAATGAAGGCAAAATCCTCAAGCAGCAGCGGAAACATCACGCGAAATGTCCAAAGATCTTGCTCAATAAATGGTGGATGTGAGGAAACGGACGGAATACAAGAAAGGTCTGAGATTCGCACAGTATATGTGACAATGAGTCTCATCTAGGAAGAACACTTTTCTTGTGGTCATACTTGGAACAGGTGCTAGCAGTAACTAAATAATTGGATGGCCTTCCTCGTGGGTAGCACGGATCTAGCGCATTTGCGCTTGTTGTGCTTCCCACGATCGTCATTCATAATCTTGGTCTGCTTCGTAGCAAAAAGCCTGGTGCGGCACATCCCCTCTCCCCTATCTTACATCTCCTATCTCACTCTTTTGTGTGGCGAAATGTGCAGTCTTCCCCCAGACCACTCACCCCCGTGCTCGTGGCACCTTCGCTTAAAAACACCTACTCGCTCCGTTTTTCTAGCCGACAGAACGCTCTTCAGATTCCCTCCCCTCTCACCACGCTCGCCAGTCGACAGCCTATCGCTCCCCCACCTACCCCATTCTCTATTCCCTCTCTCTCCCGCAGGCGTCTCTCCAATTCCCCTCTCTCTATTCTCCGCACCTCGGCCCTACATCCTCATACCGCCCAGCGAAGTTCAATCCGCTTTCTTCACCCTGTCTTTCCCCACACCGCGCCACCAACCCTCTCATAGCATCTCCATCCACTCGCCCGCCTGCTTCCTCACTTTACACCACCTCTCCTTCTCCCCGTTTCCCTTTCTCGTTCTCACCGTCTTTGATACCGGGGCAACCTCCAGCCTGCCGTCGCCCATTCTACCGGGAGATTATCAAGACGCCTTGTGCCGAGAGTTCCCTTGCTAACTCCCAACTCCGCGCACGTGCACTCATGCTACCCTTGCCCCTACGTTTAGCTCCTCCACGACGCCCCCTCTTCAACAACCTGAGTCCCAACCAGTGCCGCAAATCCCCTCCTACCCTCGTTTGTAGCTTTTCCGATAGCAGACTCCTCTCCCTCTGATCCTGACCATGTTCTTATTTCCGCTCTCTCCACTACCTCCCCTATCTGGCCGGCGCCACTACACCTCCGTACCTGTCTCCTACGAATACCACGCCACAGATGCTTTCCGTCAGTGTTCTCCTTTCTCCGAACGTAGCCTCCCTTAATCCACTCACTCCTGACTACCACTACGGGCCTCACACTCCATCCTAACTATTTCCCTCGATACCTTTGCCGGACACCCTCCCGCTCCCATTCACCCCACAAGAAACATCATAGTCTTTCCTTCCACACTATTTACCTGTGTCTCGATCTTGAATGACGCCGGGGGGGACGGGGAATAAGCCCGGGGGGGGCCCGGGGGGGGGCGTTGTCCAAAGGCACCGGGGGGGGGGGGGGGGAGGGGAGCCCGGGAAGTGTCCGTGAGGTACATGGGGGCCGCGGGGGGAAGCCAAAACGGACACAAAACAAAACCTGGACCGGGGGAGGGGGGAAACGCCGGCCCATTCTCAGCTAAATCATCCACCCCTCACCCCTTCTGCGCCCATCCCCCCCCACACCCCTACTTTCTATTTTTTCTTCAACCCCACCCATCACCTCCGACTGTCCGCACCTCCCCGCTGTACCAATACATTCACAGCCGCCATTGTGTGATACTTTTCCTGTTTTTACTACTTACAATCCCACAACCCCCTCAATAACTCCTTCTCTGCCCTTTTCACTTCATGTCCTCATCTCCTACTCTCCACTTTCCTCTTCCCCCTCTCCGTCATACTCCCAACCCCACTCCTATTCCGACCCCCTTTTCTATACCTAATCCCACCGTCTTCCCCTCGCCCCTACCCCCCCCACCCCTACCACTTCGATTCTCCCTTAACTCCCCAATCCATAATACCCCCTCCTCATCGATTTATCTCTTTTCTCTCTCCTTCTCCAACTATCTCCTCCTCATCCTCTTTCTTTTTGTTCCCCTCATCCTCCTCCTCTGATCAGAAGGCTTCTCGGCTTCCCACATACACGATCCGTGACCCGCATCCTAACCTCCCTCCGTGAACGACTGGACACAGATAGCCTAAATATGCTCAACGTCTTCCCCTCTCTTACGGTACACGACCTTCCCCTTCCGATAGTCAAGCGCCGTCCATTCCCACGCTTGTTCTCTCCCGATCTACTCACCAACCATCCACCACCCCGATTCCTCCCGTCCCCGCGCTCCTTAAACAATCATTGCTCCTCCACCCCTTTCACTTGTCCCGTCCTCGCACACTCCTTCCACTTTTTTTCTCCCTAAACACCCCCCCGCACAAAACTCAACCCCCCCCCCACGCCTCGCGCACCAGAGGTCCCCGGCTCCCTCGCACCCTTTTTACTCAGGCACCTCCACCATTATTGTGAGCTTTACCCCTATACACATCTATCGTCTGGTTTAAAATCTCTATTACCACGATAAATTCGTCCCGTTTCATACTGGCCCCTCTTACACGTTCAGGGTTTATCTTCCTTATTTCGCTACGATCCTTACACCTCCTCGCTCTTTTACCACCTCTTCTCGCCATCCTATCTAAGTGGCTTGACATAGTACTCACCCAGAATCCACTGTGAACTTGTTTACTAAGATTTGTTTTAGATCGTGACCCAGGAGACTAACCCTCCGTCTCTCACCGCCTCTCCTATTTCTCTGAAAATAGCCCCTTTCCCCCGGAATATATTTCCCCCAGCCCGGCTTACTTAACTCTTAAACCAAATTAGTACTTTCTGATGTTACCCAAACAATCAATCCAACCCCTTTCGCCTCACCACCCGCGCTCCACCTCCCCTATTCCATCTCTTGTGATGCATCCACCTTCCCCCCATCTTCCCCTTAACTATGTGTTCTCGCTCGCCCTGATTCCCCTCTGCTACGCCGAGACTCCACACGCGCTTCCCCCAAGCTGTTGGACCCACTTCTCACACTCCTCCCTGGCTGACCCTCTCTGTCCTAGCTCCTCTCACCAAACGTCCCTATCTGAACATTTCTCACCCCTATCTTCTCATTTCCGTTCCTTCACGAGCTCCACAATGATTCATCCCGAGAGTTCTCTCTCCGCTTTCGTTCTTACACAAGTGCCTAATCTGTCCTGCTTTTCTGCTTACATCTTCATCGGTAGTCTGCGGTCGTTTGACACCTCTGCTCCCGAATGTTCAGGTTCCACACAGGCCTTCGAACACCAGTTGTAGCGTCCTGCGGTGTCAGATTGCACTGCTACCTCGGTCTCGTTCACCCATAGATACCTAGCGTCCTAACTTGTATCCCGCCACTATCTCACGACTACGCCCATTCCCCTACTACAACCATTTCCGACAGCTCCCTCTTTCGCCACTTTTGACCCTTAGAGTCCGTCTCTTCGTACGCCCCCCCCATCTCTTCTACATCCCCCAGTCTCCACCCCTCCTAGCCCCCCCTACAGTTAACACGGCGTACTTATTTGCCCCGCTCCCTAACCGCCGCGCGCCTTTCCCCACACACTACCTCACAATTCAGACCCACATCGTTTTTAGTATCTACATTATGTTTTCCACTGCCTCGAAGTATCCCGGTCTAGTTAGCAAATTCCTTCATGAGCCTCCCAATCAATTACAATTCTTCGGCGAACTGGAGCCTCGTCTGTATTTTTCTCAACTCCGCGTGACTCACCTACTCCTTCATCCCGCAACACCAGTCCTCTATTCTGCCTCTCCAAGCTGATCTCTATTGTACTCGGTTTAACCATTCCGCCCGTCGCAATCCCCACCCTTGGTTTAGTCGGATCCCCTTTGCCCTGCCATGCCCCAACCACGTCCCCCCGCCTTGCCACTTGGCAGTATATAAATCCCCTCGCGCAGCAAGTACTTCGCGGACATCACTCTTCTCCCCCCCTCCCAGACGCTCTCTTGTTTTCTTATCACCACGCTCCTATAGACCAACCCCACCGCACACCTCCCTGCTTCGCCGCCACACTTCGTCTCGCACTAGTAAGGAGGTCCTCCTTTTGGTTTCACCCAATTTAAGTCCAAGTATCCCCTGGGTTTCCTCTACTGTCCCAACTCACACAACGAAAAGACTTAGTATCTCTCCACCTTCTCTTCTCCACCTCGGTTGTATTTGGGCCCAAAGTCGCGTCCACGCGCCCCCCCATTTCTGCTTTTCATCGTGATATACCGCATCGACCCTCTCCCGTGTCTCAGACGGTGTTCGCTCCGTTTTTACATCTGCTACGCATTCACAATCTTCCCCTCCAAAGACTCTATTTCCACCTAACTAAATGGGGGGGGTCCCGGCTGCGGCCCCCCCTAACAGGCCATCCTCTACGTCCGTTCTATTCCGATGACGACCACACCCTGATTTCGCTCTATGTAGCTACACTATTACGACCTCTCATCTACCTATCTTCATGACCTCTACATTCATCAGGACTCCACCCCGCGCCACCAATCTCTAATGCGTCCCCCTGACCTGCAATCTACTCCCGACGCTACGCTTGCTCCTCCGGCCCTCTCCCCCTATAGTTACTTCCATCATCTGAGCACAGGGCCCGTCAGGCTTCTCCCGACCCACAACTTTCCTACCCGACCTCATATACGCTCCTCCTTCCAACCCACGACCCTCTCCGCAGCTCCCTTCCCGTTCCGAGCGTGTCAGCTGAATCCGAGATGATCACACCACTCTCAACCTTTACTTTCCCCACGTCCGCCTCTGATAGCTTCCAACCCTCATTTCAAACTCACCCCCATGATTGCCCTCTCCTCCCCACCCACCGTCTACCCGTTCCGCAATCGCCTCCCCTACTCCCTCATTCGTCCTGACTGGCCAGTCCTACACTACCCCGTTTCTTTTTGATGCCCTCCCTTCATCCTTTCACACTCGGCCCCAGGCTCCTCCTCTCAACCCAAAACTTAATCCGGGAATTATACTTCCCCTGATATCTGACTTCTCTTGCAAAGCCCCTTCCTTTTTGTTTTCACTATGATGACCATTTCTACTTTCCATTCGGTATTCCGTTCTTTCTTCAAGTTTTTTACTCAACATTTTCTTCCCACTCTTCCTCTCCACACGTAACAGACCCCGTCATTTCTAGCGTGCTTTTCTCCCCCTATTTAATCGACTCGGTTAGGTCCTGTGGCACTCGCCCCCTTGCTGCTGTCTTCTCCCCGCACCTCCCGACACACGCTTCCCTTGCACTGCCCATGACAGGTACAACCCCGTCTACTTCCCTCTCCCCCGCCAACACTGTCTCAACCGCCCACCTCGGGGGCCCCTCCCGACCGTTTCCTGACTGTATTCCCCTCCCCACCTCGTATACCCTCAAATCCCAAGACGTGCTTCCCTTGGTTCTACCACGACCTGGCTTCCTTTGGGGCCTTGTCTACAAAGCTCAACACCCATTAACACTGACCGCCGAGACTCCTCTTACTTCGCCTCCCGGTGGATATCAAGCGTCCACGCCAGACACATAGGGCTTCTATTAAGCACGTGTTAATTCTACGAATATCATGTTTAATCACTGAACCATTGCTTTAAGTCTCTAAATAACTCTACACATTGTTACTAATCCTATTGCTCACATTCACCTCCTTGGCTGCCAATCACTTCCTTCGTTGAAACTTGTTCCGAAAGATGAAAAATGCTTTGTGGTACCTGGTGCTCGTTTCAGTGTGGCCTTGATTGAAGAGCCGGTTGGGCATCGCGAAGTTTTGAAGCTCTCCCACTCTTCCTCCCTGTCTTCACTCTCGCTGAGTAACACCGCCCCTAAGAATACGGCCGGGTGTGTTATATCGCATAATTCCTTTAGTAGAGGCCAGTATTTTGGCATAGGGGGTACATGTTGTAGTAATCGGGCCGATTTGCAATCAACTTTTCTCATACCACTGACACCCGACATGTAACGGCGTTATCGACCAACTCGGCGGGTTGTTCCCACGTCGTATCCACCCTTTCAGGATGCACGCCCTGTAAACCGCGTACCCCTCCCATCCCCCGTAAAAAAGGGAACGCGCCGAGAAAAGTGCCGTTATGACGTTGAGAACTCCGAATCAAATTTTTGACGAATGCTCTCTAATCCCACAGCCCGCTCACAGATCGCACCCTCACAGATGACCGTAATCAGAAAACGGGCTGGGGCATGTCTGGAAAACAACTTACACAAAAAGCACTGGCCCCCGCAGTTGCCTATCGCCCGCCCTATCTCGTTCCCCTCGGGCAGCCCCAAGAGTCTCTCAGTCCCTCTGCCTTAGACCGCTAAAAGCTCACATAAATCCCCTGACCTGGCCTGGTCTACCCTCATAGACACTTCGCCTCGCCTTATACAATAGGAGGATTTTTCCTATCCTGCCGACCGAGCACCCAGGCACACCCCGGGCCCTAATGGAGATTCACTGTCTCAAACCACCCGACAATGCTTGTCCGTACCTGTTGGGTGTCTAAATATGTACGTAAAAGTCTACACTCGCCCAGCAAGTAAGCACGGAATGCGAAAGCTCTCGGACCCTGCCGGCGATTATATAAATTTTCCCCAGTCGAGGGACGGCTACTGCCGGCCCCCACCTGACTCTCCCATGGACTTTTCCCTTCCCATTTTTTAAACACCCTGTATGGCCTCCGCGGGGGCCAGTCACTCGCTTCCTCGGGGCGTCGTTTCGCATAGGTTCGACATGTGCAGTGTACACCAAATCTGCGACCACTGGGGCTCCTGAAATTTTACCAGGCACCAATGCCTTGACACTCAAGCCCTGTGCTCAGCCTCAACCACCCCGGGCCCGATTCGGCTAACGTATAGCCTCCGTGCGTCTAGGTGCTGCGGTCCTGTTGCCGAATTTCTACTCCTGGACAGTCGGCTCTACCCCGCGAGGGATTGGCAATGTGTCGGGCTCTTGTGCAATGAGCCGCCCGGGGTCCATCGGATCACCGTTGATCATTCCGTCGCTTTTCCTGCCACTCATGAAATCACACCCTCTGGCGTTCACCCCATGCAATAATGAAACTACAACAAACGCCCCCTCCGCTTTTGGGCCACATACCCTCTTTGCACATTCCCGTCGACCTTATATCTCCACCGCGCTGGATTCCCACTCATTCCGCAACAAGCAAGATTTAAATCAGAAATACCTGTTATTGAACTCGCGTCTTGCGGGGTTGCTGGCGCATGGCTCCTATGGGAAACAGATTCGACCCTGGACTAACTTAATTGGTTCTGATCCAAAGCCCTGCATAAGTTTGCCCACTGCCTCCGTGGCCACCAGTAGGTTCTCCAGTAACCACCCTTTGTTTTGCCCTGGCCCCTTAGGTACTATCTA